>OY804594.1:62404487-62858867 GCA_963680895.1 Fragum sueziense | reverse complement strand
TTCCAAACACATTAAAACGGGATGGTTCTAATTTCAAAGCTTCTGTCAACAACACAAAAGGAGTTGATGAGATTATTCACAGTGTAGGAGCGGAAGTGTGTGAACGCTTGTCATTGAGTGATTACTTGTGTGTCTGTACATGAATAGCTTTGGGAACATTGTGGAAAATAAAGAAATTGTTTGTGACAAACAATTTCTTCATTTTCCATCATGTTTTCTACCACCGAAAACCAAAACTTGTTTAATTTTGTTCACATAGAATTGTTGTCTGCAATATCTTCGAATTGGGATGAATTCAAAATTGTGGTCTCTAGCAGGCTCACTGGGTTTTGTGTGATTTGAGTACAAGTGCTCAGATTTGAGTCTTAGAAGGTACTTAAGTTTTTTCGAGAAATTGGGGCCTGGAAGAGTGAAACATGGACAATGGTTTAACCCTTTCACAAACAAAACCTTTTTGACATCTATAACGGTCTGCCACAGCTTTATCAAGGGCAGATCCAGGATTTTTTTGTCCAGGGGGGAAGCCTAGGATTTTTTTCAAGGGGGGTCCAAGCCCAAATTATAGCTTAAAAAGTAGATCTAATAAATATGTAACATTACACTAAATTTATTTAGTCAAAAATTTAATTTTTGGCCAATGCCAGGGGGGGCTGGAGAATCTCCCTAAGCCCCCATCCCCTCTAGATCCGCCCATGCTTATTAAAACATGATTTAGACATCAAGAAAAAAAATGCTGAAAACCGTATATTTTCTCCTTTTGCCTCTAAATTTTTCGTGCATATCGTAGATCTACACAAATATTTTTTCATCAACATCTATACCAACTGCATCATGTTTGACATACTATTTTAGTCGCTTGGGAAAAGATTAGCCCATTACCACACATTTTGCATTTTTTTGACTTGCCACAAGATACAGACTGGAAAACATTGTAGAAAATGAAGAAATTGCTTGTGACAAGCAATTTCTTCAATTTCCACAATATTTTATGCCCACAACAGACCAACAAACTTAGACTTTTTTTCCACTTCAAGTCTCGGAAATGTCAATTGCTTCACCATGAATCTTAATATTTGCTGTCTGGAAGGTAAAAGGTAAAAGTTGTCTGGAACAAGGGAAATAACCCCGCATGTTAATTACAAGTCATCACCGAGTTATTTCCCTTAATGTTTTTGTCGCCATTTTGCAAGGGAACAGGAAGTTGACACTTCACAAAAACTCTTTAAAGTTTGTCAAGTACTTTTACAATCGACATAAGTATGTCGTTTCTTTATTTCTTATTGCACGTGATGCACACTCTCTCGTGCATTGTCAATTCAAGCGGCGATTTTCTTAATTGGACCTTACTTACCTTTGCCGAAACTTTTAGTTTTGACAGTGGGTGGGGAACCCATTTTACCAAACATTGTCCTGTTTTCGTTTTAGATTTCTAGCTTTCTCCTTGCTTTTTCCATAATTATGCAGTTTTGCTAAGGATAACAATTCCCGTTTTTGACCTGTTGCTCTCTGTTCTGTGAATCTACTTTTTTGAACAGTGTCAGAGTAGGGAAGAGAAGAAAATGCAGATTGAACTAGCTTATTCCATGTATTCTGCTCTTCTCCATAACATTTTAGGTCACAACCTTCAAGAAACATTGTAGAAAATCAAGAAATTTATGTAACCCATTACCAAACATCAATTCTTGAGTGTATGTGTGTTTTTCATCGTTAAAGATGACGCAGATAATAGTAGATTTCAGTAATGATTAGATTCATAATAGTTAATAATAAGTCTAAATTCTCTTTAGTCCAGAGACTATTTAGGCAAAAGGAGAAAAATACTGAGTATCAACACTTACATTTTGCTTTTCATTTCGCTTCAATGTTTTCCCAAGTCATTAAAGATGCCAAAGCAAGCCATAGGGTTACTGCAGCAGATCCAGGATTTCTGTAAAGGGGTTCAAGCATACAAATGGGGGGGGGGGTCGTTTTCCTATTATTACCTAATTTTGACTGAATTGCTATTATGAAAATTAAATATAAATCAAGTTTTAAATCTTTTTTCCTCATTGTAATCAATATTTCTGTACTTTTATGGTACACCAATCCAATCTCTAACAACCTTTATTTTATTGTATGCAGCAGCTTTCCAATCAAATCGGAAATCTCCAAATTTTTGCTATTTGAAAAAGGATTTATTCAGTTTTTTGTTTATCTTGCTCATTTTCAGGCAAGCATAATAGAAGAAAGAGTTTTAGACATTGCACAGAACAGACCTAGAATAAGGTAAGAGATTTCTGAGATGTTTTAGATGAAGCATTTCTAAGACCTATGAAAGGTGTTCCAAATACCTCATACTTCATACAAAATTGAAATGATATCATGATGATGTCAGAGGTGTTCCAAATACCTCATACTTCATACAAATGATATCATTATGATGTCAGAGGTATTCCAAATACCTCATTCTTCATACAAATGATATATCATAATGATTTCATTTGTATGAAGTATGGAGCATTACCATGATTGTACCATGGAGCATTTGGAACAACTCGGTCAACCCACTCTTACATTGTTTCTACAGAGTTCCGCACAAAGTATAGGGTAAATTAATGGCGCCTCCCTTTGAACGTCTTAAATGTTTTGCTCTAAAGAACACTTTATCTTTAAAGATCGTAAGAAATCTCAAGAAATCTCGCTCTAAACAGAGCTCCAGATAATTTTTCGGGGCAAGGGGTATTTACCCCTCTGAATTTTTTCCAATGCGTATTTCCAGATAATTTTTAGCTCCACTGGCCGACAGGCCAGCGGGCTATTGTCATGGCGCTGTGTCCGTCGTGCGTGCGTCCGTGCGTCCGTCCGTCCGTCCGTCCGTAAACTTTTCCTTTAAAAATCTTCTTCTCAATAACTACAATATGGATTTCAACCAAACTTCACAGGAATGATCCTTGAGTGACCCTCTCTCAGATTCCTTCAAAGAATTTTGATTGAAGTAGAAAGTCTGGAGTTATCTGCCCTTGAATGTCAAAAAATGGCCGTTTTGACTTTATTTTCACTCTAGCAACTACAAATATTGACCAATCAAGACAAAACTTTGACAGAATGATGGTGACTATAGGATCTTGCCTGGGTATAATTTTCAGCCTGATCTGAAATTTATGTCATGAGTTATGTGCCCTTGAAATTGACAAAATTGCCATTTTCGGCTTTATTTTGACTTTGTTTTCACTTCAGCAACTACAAATATTAACAAATCAACACAAAACTTGGACAGAATGATGGTGACTGTAAGATCTTGCTTGGGTGTAATTTTCAGCTAGATCTGAATCTTACATCATGAGTTATTTGCCCTTGAAATTGACAAAATTGCCATTTTTGGCTTTATTTTTGACTTTGTTTTTCGCTCTAGCAACTACAAATATTGACCAATCAATACAAAACTTGTACAGAATGTTGGTGACTATAAGATCTTACCTTTGTATATTTTTCAGCTTGATCTGAATTTTACATCAAGAGTAATGTGCCCTTGAAATTGACAAAATTGCCATTTTCGGCTTTATTTTGACTTTGTTTTCGCTCTAGCAACCACAAATATTGACCAATCAACACAAAACTTGTACAGAATGTTGGTGACTATACGATCTTACCTTGGTTTAGTTTTCAGCTTGACCTGAATTTTACGTCATGAGTTATTTGCCCTTGAATTTGACAAAATTGCCATTTTCGGCTCTATTTTGACTTTGTTCTCACTTAATCAACTACAAATATTGACTAATCAAGACAATACTTGTACAGAATGTTGGTGATCATAAGATCTTACATTGGTATAATTTTCAGCTTGATCTTAACTTTACGTCATGAGTTATGTGCCCTTGAAATTGACAAAATTGTCATTTTCGGCTTTATTTTCACTTTTACAACCATTAGTATTAATTAATCAATACAAAAACTTTCACAGAATTTTACTGACCATAAGATATTACTTGCTTGAAATTTTCAGCTTGCTTGTTTGTGCAGCCTGAGCCTTCGAAATTGCATTCAACAAGACAAACAATCAGGCCTGTGGAGCGCTTCCAGACCGCCAGGGCTGTCTAGTTTGAGGTAGGGCGTATTTACCTTCTTGATCGGGAAAGGACTAAAATAAACAGGAACACACGACCGGAACGACCCACTTTCGTTTTCGGGTTCGAGGACATCTAACCGCGGTATGTTTCCGACCATCGAGTCTTTTTCTGAACAAGATTACTTTCGTGTGCTACCTTTGCCTGTAGGGCCACTTTAGAAAGAATATCGGCAAAAATCGCCTAAAGTTACGATCTGCATTGGATTAATTCGTTTGCCGGTTTGAAAAGAAAACAAACACCTTCGAGTTGTCATTTCCGATTTACGGATTGATGCAATGGTCTGTTACATCGGGTAACGATTTGCTTTCATGGAGATTACCGATTGATTGAAATTCAAACAAAATGCAACACTCGGCATCATTCGGTAGATCTACGGAATAGCCGATTGTCGCTCGGCTGGTCACAGTGGTGACGTAATTGGTATTTCCCAATTATTCAAGGCTGTGATTTGGCTGATTAAAGTCGTAATAGATATCGGATAGCTGACTGCCGTAACCTATTTTTACAGACAAAAAGTTTGTGTTAATTGTTGGAATTTCCTAGTGTATGTTTTTTCTCGACATTTTCCGATCTTGATACGCTAACTGGCAATTATCAAATGCGTTTTCATTATTTTGAATGCGTATTTGTACGCATTTTTATAAAAGTTAATGCGTATTCAGACCAAATCAATGCGTATTTTACGCAAATACGCATCCTATCTGGAGCTCTGTCTAAAGAACACACCTCAGAGCTACATATAGAAGGGAAGCAGATACAGTCGACATTCGCTGTGTCGAAGTCAGAGGGGCCGTCAAAATACCTCGACATATCCGGAGTTCGACTCGTCTGATTTTGATTATTTTCGATGAAAACAAAATTTAACCATTCTTGATGGGCATCATATGTGTCCATGATTGAAATATAGTAGGAAAAGGAAAGAAATAGCTCGATACGAGCAATTTCTATCCTTTTCCTACTAGATTTTAATGGCTGTATTTGTTTCGAAATTATTTTGATTAAGCACTTTGATATCCATATGTTGAGGACGGGGCATGACTTTCACTTCGACTTGAGCGGAATTTCGACTTATCCGATGTCGATAATGAGTGTCGACTGAATTGCTTTTCAAAATGTGATATTTCATCTATTCTTCTATTGCTCATCAAAGCCCAAATTGTGGGTAATCCATCGGAATCATCTAATTGAGACAATTTTATTTAACCCATTACCAAACATTGAGGCTTTGTGACGCCCTAAAGATAAATGCTTTGGAAAACATTGTTGGAAAAGAAGAAATTGCTTGTGACAAGCAATGTTTTCATTTCCCATGTTTTCTACACAAAATGACCATAAAATCCTTAATGTCTTTCACTTGAAATTGTCGTCTGCAAAATCTTTGAATTTGGACAAGTCTAAAACAAGCTCCACTTACGATGTTTGTGTTGAAAAGCGACGATTGGTATCGTAATACTGGTTAAGAAACCAACTGAATTCAGTTATCTATTAGATTCAGACAAGACAAAATTTTGTCATCTTGAAATGATTTGCCCAAACACTCAGGCCTTCTGAGCAACAAGATTTTACACCTGGTATTAGAGCTGGGACGGGTAGAAATTTTGTACCCGAGTACCCGTGGTTGTATTACCCGCGGGTACTCGAGTACCCGACGATGATTCAAAAACACCAAGTTATCTTCAAATATTTTTTCATCTTGGCACTTGTTGGCAATACATGGCTTCAAACAAACCACGCTTCGTCAACGTCTTCTTCAAAAAGCAAAAATTGGCAATTCTTTAGTCTTCCTCAAGACAACGAGAAGACGAAATGCAATATTGGAAATGTTAATACCTCGCATCTACAGCTTGAATAAGCTGACATTAAGAGATTTCGATCCCCTAACGTGAATTTTAGTTCATGTTCATGACACTTGCTAAATATTAGGATTGTTTCAGGCCCGTAGGAACAGGGCCGCGGCCGCCAAAAAATGCCAAATTTTCCTTATTTTACGTTGAAAATTTATGGAAAATCCAATTTAACACCCCCCTATTCAGACACAAGGGCTTCAGACAACCCAATATGAAATTGCTTCCTACGGGCTTGTGCTTACAGATTAAAAAGGTAGGCCTACTCCAGTCTGAAAATTCTATCATTTCCAGGGGCGTAGCCTGGAAGTTTGAAGCCAAGTACGTTTTATCGAGACCTTTTCACGCATATTGACGCCTTCTAAACCGAAAAGCTCTTGGAACCCTTTCGGAAAACGAAGATATTGCTTGTGACAAGCAATTTCTGCATTTTCCACAATGCTTTCTAGATAGAGAGACCAAAAATGTAAAATTACATTCCCTGGAAACTGTCGTCTGCAACATCTTTAAATGAAAGAGTCCATTTTTATCGGATTGTAATGGGTTTGGGGGTGCCGGGCATGTAAGGGTCTATTATTCACACCTTTTCTTGGAAAGACCACTGGACGCACTTTTTTAACGTACCTCATTCCCCCACCAGGGGTTTTTCTAGGCATTTTGGGAAACGGAGTCTGGCCAAATTGCGTATTTTTTTAAAGTTCAAAATGGCTAAAAAACTCATTTTTCAATGGTGACATTTACCATTTTAAATAGATTAGGAAAATTTGAAGAAAATTTGCTTTGGGAACACAGCTTTTTGCTTTGCGAATGCCTCCGTTTTTAGGAGACACAGAAAGCATAGGAAAACCCCTGCCCACACACACTAAAGTATCCCAAATATATAGGGGTGTAACCATTTCAAACTTTTCGGATGGTCTTCTTCCGGCTCATAATCAAGTAAAATGTTGACCCACGATCAAAAAGGCATGAATATTATGAACTTGTTAAAAAAGGCTTTCCCTTTAGTTAGGTCATATAAGAAACCGGGTACCGGGTAATGATTTAGTACCCGGGTACTGGTGTTACCCGACCCGATACCCGGGTACTCGAGTACTCGTCCCAGCCCTACCTGGTATGGTATTTAATATGGAGTAGACAGCAAAATAATGTTACAAAAGTCAGAATTTGAAAGCCTTGAAGGAATAGAAGAAATTGCAGTCAGGGGTTTCGATAACTTTTTGGCCACCTGGGCAAAAGGCTAAAGTAGGCGGGGATTTTCTATGTATTCCCTATTAAACCCATATAGAATTTTCAAAAGTAGCAGGGGGATTGTACTCAAATTCAGTCAAATAGGAGGGGGAAATCCCCGTCCCCCGCCTCTTAATGAAACCTCTGTGCTGTTAGTATTTTGTTCTTTAACCACAATGCTTTAGAGTGCTTCCTTTATTAACCCTTTCCCAAACAACAAAATCTTAGGATGGTCCCATATCACAGCGTCTGTAAACAACAAAATCCATACAGATAGAGATATTGTGTATAATAAAGCAAGGAAAATATTAGGGCAATAGAAGAAAATGCTGGTTATCAGCATTTTCTTCTTTTGCCTCAATATTTTCCCAAGCCTTTTTCTATGAGGGACGTCAAAACAAGGTCTTGTTTGGGAAAGGGTTAAGGAAGTCCAAACCAGACAATGTTTGGGATATATAGACAAAAGAGAAAATCTGTAAAGGAGAATCTATAAGCCTTTCCCAGCCAATACAAGACTAATTCAACAATGGTGTGAAGAGCGTTCAGTAATTGGTATTGAGTGACAAGGCTGTTGTCCTAGAGCTTTGTATAAGTCTCTGCTGATGTAACAATATTGGGTTTGGTTTTTTGTCCTAGAACTTGTTTGCCTAGAACTCATTTGTACAGGAATGTTAGAATTACATTTTAACCCCTTTGCTGCCCCGTGACGGCCTGAGCCGTCATGCGAAAATGTTGCTATACTGCCCCGTGACGGCCTGGGCCGTCATGAGGGGAGAACAATTTTTTTTTTTTCAAAGTTTAATAACAAAAAATGTAATTTCCCAAATGAATAAAAATATATTCACTGAATAGCATTTTCAATTATCTTTCAGAAAATATAAGGTTTTATATAGTTTTATTGAATAGTTTTTTAGTTATAAGTTGATTTCTTACACTACCGTCAATTTTTTGGAAAATAGCTTGGCAAATAGGAACCAATTTTCCAATATTTGTCTGGCAGCGAAGGGGTTAAGTTATCTTTTGGGAGAATCTAACTTTCCAAACAAGTTCAAGATTACTCCTGTTCAAGATGGCAAAAATCTAGACAGTTCCAATTCGAAAGCTGCTGCAAATTACAAAATGGGTGTTTCTAAAGCTAAAACTTGTGGATTATATAGCACAGAAAACATTGAGGCAAAAGGAGAAAATGCTGAATATCAGCATTTTCTTCTTTTGCTTCAATTTTTTCCCTAGCCTACTTTCTTAGGGTTGTCAAAATCCGGTCTTGTTTGGGAAAGGGTTAATACACTAATGTTGTGAAGAGCGTTCAGTAATATGTATTGAGTGACAGTCATGTCTCTTGTGACTTGTCACAGACCTCTCTAGTGATATAACAATATTGGGATTTCGGTCCAAGAACTTGTTTGTCTGACTCACCTACCCTTATTCCTATGTTTCATCTTTATTTTTTACGCTAGAAGGGTTGTATTATATTGTTTGTCTGCCTGTCTGTCTTTCCGTGAAAAAGATCTTGTGTGTGCCATTCCTCCAGCAGTTTTGACTCTTTTCCAAACAACGGAAATTTGGGGTGGTCCATTTCAAAAGCTGCCAGGCCTGTAGGAACAAGGGGGGGGGGAGGGCTAAGCCCCCCAAAGTTGGCCAAAAATGCCGAATTTTCTTAATTTTAAACTGAAAATTTTGGGAAAAACCAAATTAGCCCCCCCCCCAATATTCAGGATAAGGGTTTTAGCCCCCCCCCCCCCCCTACGGGCCTCAGCAGCCTGCAGATGACAAAATAGATGTAGATGAATATGAAACTTGTGTACATTGTAGTACAGAAAATAATGAGGCAAAAGGAGAAAAAGCTGATTGTCAGCATCTTCTTCATTTGTCTCAATATATTCCAAAGCCTATTCTCTTAGGGAAGTCAAAACTAGGTCTTGTTTGGGAAAGGGTTAAAATCGAAATTTGGTCAAACTAGCCATAATGAACCTCCATGGTCCAAGGTTAAAAGCTAATCCTTTCCCAAATGCCCAAAATTTGGATTGTGCACATGCAAAAGGTTTGGCAGACAACAAAATCATTGTTGATAAAGGTATGTTTTTAGTGTATAAAGTAGTACAGAAAATATTGAGGCAAAAGGGAAAAATGCTGGTTACCAGCATTTTCTTCTCTTGTCTAGCATTTTCTTCTCTTGTCTCTTGTCTCAATATTTTCCCAAGCCCTGTCTGATGGAAACTTCAAAACCAGGAATTGATTGGGAAAGAGTTGAAATGATATAGCTTACATGCATTAATGCATCAGTGTATTGGACTTGTTCATCGATTTCTGTGACCCAACATTGGATTATATTCAGTGAATTTTTTCATGAATGTATAAAATATCTGTATATGGTACCCCTTCGAAAAAAGTTTAAGATCGCGTTTCTAGTTCTAGAACTGATCTATAATGTTAAATGGCACTTCTAGAACTGTTCTAGAACAGTTCTAGAAGTGCCATTTAACATTCTAGAATGTTCTAGAACAGTTCTTGAACTTAAATGAACTGTTGGCAGGGGAAAAGTCGTAGACACTAATGTATATCAACAAAATTTATATTGTTTCCTCCTTAGCTATTTTCCAAAATGTTCTTGGTATTGATGTTACAATGATGTCCATATCACATTTGAAAATTTGTTGGAAAACATTTAGGGAAAAGAAGAAAATGTGGATTATGCTGTAACTTGAAAGTTATGTTACTTTTAAAATGACCTGCAAGATCTCAACCATCACATGCAAAAGATGGTACTTTGGATTTTATATTTTGTTGTTTACATAGGTAAATTTTGTAAACACAGGGGTTTTCCTAGCCATTTTTGGAAAAGGAGTCTGGCCTAATTGGGAAATTTTTAAATCGCAAAATAGCTCATTTTTGGAAAATATTGAAGAAAATTTGCTTTTGGAACACAGCCTTTGCTTTGGGAATGCCAAATGAAAGGAGGCACAGAAAGCTTAGGAAAACCCCTGAAACATGTACCATAATCAATGCATATATCTTGATACGACTTAAAGATTTTGTTGTTTCGGAATGGGTTAACCTTCAATGTTATAATGATAAAGGCTCACTGTCATAAAAGACTGCCTCAACCCATTACCAGGCGGTAAAATTTTGGACCCTTACAACGACAAGGACAATATCAATTTGATGTATTTAAAAAATATCTCCATTTTGGGTTAGAAAACATTGAGGAAAATGAATAAATTGCTTGTCACAAGCAATTTATTCATTTTCCACAATGTTTTCCAAAGCCTTTTCTTGAAAGGGAGTCAAAAGGCGCCATTGTGCAGTTATGGGTTAAACTGCCCACCCTCAGTATCTAATGCACCTTGTCACATTTGACAGGTGTGTTAATTACAGTAGGTCAAAGGTACGTAAATTACAAGTTGATTGACAGCTGAGTTAATTGGTGCTTTACGACACAGGTGGAAGTTAATTGGTCATAATGATGTGTAAGTGCATTTTAGGTGCTGCTGTAAATATTTTGCTGCTGTAAATATTTTCAAAACAATTTTGTATACAAATGCAAGGAAAATCAACAAACCCCCTTTAAATTTTAAACAACAAATTTTATTAAGATCTGCAGATAGAGAAAAAGGTGTAGCACAAAGGCAGAAAATTTATATACCATTTGCAGGGTAAATTTTGAATGCAAAGGAGATATTGCTGATTACTTACAATAAGCTACTATGAACATTACTTGTGGACACAATAAGCTACTATGAACATTACTTGTGGACACAATAAGCTACTATGAAAATTACTTACAATCTTACAATAAGCTACTATGAACATTTTAGTAAAATAAATGTTAGACATTGATAAGATTTGACCCTGATCAGACCCTGATCAGACTGTAGAACTTTCTAAGATCTTCACTCTTGATAGGAAGGATTCATGTCCAATTGTTTGAAGTGGCTACCATATTGCTAAGTTGGTAGCACATCAGACTCTCATTCCTGAGGTCCCGGGTTCAATTCCCTGCAGCGGCAAGCATCCTTTCTGACACTAATTGTGTATCCCACCATTGGATAATTGATTACATAATCCTATGTAGGCATGCAGCTGGAGACTCAGATAGGATGTTGTGGTAGCACTGGTGGGAGAAAAGACAGGAATCCATGGTTAGGTGCTCCAGTTGCTGCAATATGACCTTAGCAGTTGAAAAGGGTGTTGAACCCCATTCAATCAACCAAATACATGTATTAGAGTTGATGTATATTGTCCAACAAGGTTAACCCGGGACAACTTAATTTTCGTGCGCAAAGTCCGTTAGTGGAGCGTCTTAACAAAACAAAGCCGAAGTGGGGTCATTACATATGCAGATGTCCCGGGTTAATCTTGCTGGACAATACATACAAGAACTTTCAGTTTGGACTAATTTCATATCAACATATTCAACTTGGATTAATATTAACATAGCGACATACTACTCATATTTATGTTTCCAATATTTGATGATACCTAGATTTTAAAGAGGATTGTTTGTCAATTTTTATCAGGTCTATAAGCGTTAAGTTGGCCACTTAGCCCTTTACCAGATGATAAAATCTTTTACTGGTCCGAATTCTGCGAATGTCTTGTTGAAATTTTACTTTTATTACAAGTCGTAGCTTTCAATAGGTCTGGTTGCAACAGCGGCTCTTTCTTAAACTTACTGGAAATGCTTGTATGGTTATGAACTTTCTACTGAATTTGATCAATTAATTGATTGATTTGGTTCAACTCTTTCAACTGCTCCAGTGATATCGCAGGTGGGGCACATTACTATACCAGATTCCTGTTGTTTGTCCTACCAGTACTACCACATCATCCTTACTGAGCCTCCAGCTGCTTGCCCACATAGAACAATTATCAAACCATTGGTAGGTAACAATTTTTTCAGAAAGGATATTTGCCACAGCGGGTACGGATAGAACCTGGGACCTTTTCAGTGAGAGTCTGATGGGAATTTGATCAAGAACAAGAAATGTGTTGTCAAACACTGTCAACTGGTGCTAAATGCACAAGCACGGATCCAGGAATTTTTTCCAGAGGGGGTGATCCGATCTTTAATCCCCTTTTCGCCAAATTCCAGGGGGGGGGGGGGTCAGGACCCCCTGACTCCCCCCTCTTGATACATGCATGCAGATCTATGTCATACCATGAAGGACTAAATATACCAACGGTTTATCGTGGCACACGGGGACGAATGACGTAGCTTATTTGGGACATAACCAGTATTTTTTTTTTGATAACCCCTTTTTTTGCCAAATTCCAGGGGGGGTCATGACCCCCTGACCCCCCCTCTGGATCCGTGCATGATGCAGGTTGATATTGTATTCCTATGATAGACACAGAAAATACTGTTATTTATATAGTACATTTCGGGTCAATAATTTCTCGGTCATTCACATCCATCTATAGGATGTAAGGTGTAACATTGATCGATAGTGTGTTATGTTTACGTCAAGTGATTCTATTTATTTGATGCACTCTAGACATGTAACAAGCACAATAATATTTAATTTAACGCATTACCAAACGAAAACATTTTGGACAGACTCAAATTCAAGTGCTGTAAACGACAATTTCAAGTGCAGCAAATTCTTTACACTTCTTGGTCATTTGGGGTAGAAAACATTGTGGGAAATGAAGAAATTGCTTGTCACAAACAATTTCTTCATTTTCCGCAATGTTTTCCAAAATCCTTATCTTGTGGGTCGTCAAAAACGTCAGTATGTGGGTATGGGTTAATTCAACACTTTCCCAAAGATCTGATGAAGACCATGATACATTTAACAAGGATCTTGTGAAGTTGATTATTCAACAGAATCATATGGTGTCAAAGTTTAAAGCATTTGCAAACAATGAAAGAAAGGTAACTGAATGACAACATGCACAAGAATCTTTTTTGCATAAGGTACTGGTCACTAGTATTTTATTGTTGCACAGCAATGTTTTGAAAGATACTTGTTTTGGAGAAAAATATCCAAGCTGCTTGTTAAAGTCTTAATATTTTCTTGGTCACTCTCACGCCGATCAATATGAAAAAGGTGTAAGATTGAGTGATGAAGATAATTACAAGTGATAGATCTCTCAGATCGGTTACAATATGGGATAGTTTGTTGTTACATGGTGGTTTGTAAAGTCAAAATAATTTTTCAAGATGGAGGACTTATTATACAGTGGATTCATGATACATTTCTTTGCTATTGAATATTAAATCAATTATTAAATTGAAATTATCAAGAATTTTCAATATGGGATAGGGTCCTGTTGTTGCATGGATGATACTTTTTTAGTCACAATTTCTTAGAATGGTGGATTAAGTAATGGATTTATGATACATTTGTTTTAATGTAAGAATACATTTGAAATCGTCAGGAATTATTTGTTTATATAGGTAAGGAAAATTACATGTTATATTCATTCATTAGATGGACATTTTACAAAGGTACATTTTTGCAGATATAGCAACAGTAATTATATAAGTAATGCTGTAGTAATTATATGAATACAGTAAATTTCAGTGTTTTCTGATCTGCATACAAAGCAAAATATGATTCATATCAGCAAGAAAAATCACATTGTTATCTTAATGATGTATAAAAGCAACTAAAATTAGACTTTAAAAGAATATGCACAGGTAATTAGGTTAATGCAGGTAAAATGCACTAATTAACTTTTTGAAAAAATCAGGATCAAAAATGTTTACTTGCTTTATAAATACCAGCTTAATTAAATCTTTTTTGTCAAGACATGATTTTGATGATCCTTAGGGACTGTAAGATTATAATGTAGAACAAGAACACTTCCGTATGCATTGTTGATTGGTATAATTTCTTCATTTACAACTTGAAGAGCTCTGTCTTAACTTATAATGTTTGTTTGAAAAGGGATTAAGGAATAGTTAGAAAATCTTAAGGTTGGCCTGTAATGTATGGGGTATTCATAGTCATATTCGAGGAAACCATAGATTTTTGAATTTCTCTAGAATAATGTCACATTTAATTTTCTTTTGGGCTCATAAAATGAGGACAGAAAATTTGCACTATCTTCTGTTATGCTGGAATAGAGTAAATGGCATTATGTTCAGTGTCGTAATTTAAGGTTGACATACTTTGATTGTTTTCGAGCCGACAATTTTCATTCATTGTGTCTGCGTTAGTCTAGCCTATAGGTTATTGTTATTTGAAAAATGGTTTAAAATGGCAGCTATTACATTTCAGAATAGGAAATTATGAAATTTGATTTGGATCATTATTTACGTGTTTATATTGAATGTCTTTACATGTGAAATTGCCGGCTAATCACATTTATTTAATCGTTTAAATGTGACACCTTTTGGATTTTCTGTTTAACAGAATTGCTTTTTCAAGGTGTGTTAGTTCTTGGAATGTAAAAGTGAAATTGGAACGATGGAATATTTTGATCAATTATTCTTGTATGCATTAAAAGTAAAATTACCAAATGAATAATTTTTAGGCATCTGCATCTCTGTGTGTGTGTCAAACTCAATTTTAATTTTTAGCGAGCCGGGACTTTATGTACGGAGAGCTAATGTCACAGCCCTAGTGTCGGCGTCGCGTCCCGTCACGTCACGTCTTCACTTGAAAAACTTTAACCTGGTCTATATCTCGGGCACTATTAGAGATACAGCCTTGATATTTCATACACAGATACATCTCGATAAGACCTTTCATTTGGGACATTGACCTTTGACCTAGTGACCTTGACCTTGGAGTTTGACCTACTTTTGAAAAACTTTAACCTGGCCTAATTATCTCTGGCACTATTAGAGATACAGCCTTGATATTCCATACATAGATACATCTCGACAAGACCTTTCATTTGGGACCATTACCCTTGACCTTGTGACCTTGACCTTGGAGCTTGACCTACTTTTAAAAAAATTGCTGTTTTTGTGACAAGCTCCCGTATAGGCGAGCTATGTTGTCAGCGGACAACTCTTGTTAAAAGAAAGCTAATTCTAATTATGCTTTTTAAGCTATCTTAATTTCACCAGGCGTAAAACTGAAAGTCTCCATAATGTCGCAATTAATGGCTTTAAGCTGATAAACTCTGTAAGCATTAAAAGGAAATCATTGATTTTTGCGCAGCTTGTTGCATAACCCTTTCCCACCAAGACCTGCAGTTTGATATTCCTGAAGTAAATGGCTTTGGAAAACATTGAGACAAAAGAAGAAAATGCTGGTGACCAGTGTTTTCTCCTTTTGCCTCGATATTTTCTGTTCTATACACAAATCTTATCATTATCGACATCCAATTTGTCGTCTGAATCAGCTTTCAAATTGGACCAAGCTAAATTTTTGTCGTTTGGGAAAGAGTTAATTAAGTTAATTAGGTAAAACAACAGCAATAACTTTGTAATGCATATGGAAGCAAGACTGGATTTAAATGTCAAGTTTTATATATTGAAATTTCTTTGAAATGTCAACTGTTAAGTGAATTAATCCTTTCCCAAATAAGACCTGGTTTTGATGTCACTTTTTGGAAAAGCTTTGGAAAACATTGAGAAAAAGAAAAAAATGCTGATAACCAGCATGTTCTCCTTTTGCCTTACTATTTTAAACTATTGTTAAACACAAATCCAATTCTTATCAACATCCATTTTGTCATCTGCAGCAGCTTTCAAATTGGACCTTCCTAAAATCTTGCTGTTTGGGAAAGGGATAACTCAGTTTCCTGAAACAATGCTTCTATCAAAGAACTGTAGTATTTTTCTTTTCTCTCAATGTTCAGTGTTTATTTTTCATTTTTGGGGAAGGGGGTCAGGGCCCATAGGTGGGGGAAAATTTGTGCGTAAACGCCCAAAAAGGGGAAATTTCAATGCATGCTTATACTCTCAAATACAGTTTTATAAATGCATTTTATTTGCTTGAATATCGTAATGGGACATTCAAACAACCATCAGAACTGTTAAAGATGCCTAGAATATAAATATGATTTGGATTTTTCTTTGAAACAAAAAAAATAGTTCCTGGAGGGGAAAATTTATCTGAAATGGGGGAAAAAAGTATATTCCTCAGAGAGGGGAAAGGGGCCCAATAACGACCGTTTTTTTAGGAAAAAAAATCACTGATGTTTGTAACGCCAACTGTTATATACCTGAGAGATAAAAAGCATGGATTTGTTTTTGGAAAGGGTTACAAAATGCATTGTCATTGTGTATTTCCATTATGAACAAAAATGACAGTTTCAGAATGTCATCAGTGGAAAACAAGTGGATGTAGGCATGTCACATTATGGTATTGTCTCACAGTGCTTCTGGAAACCTAATGGCAATAAGCTAGTGCTAGCTTAACCCTTTTCCAAACAACAAAATTTTAGGGTTGTCTAATTGGAAAGCTGCTGCAGACAACAAAATACATGTTTTTGAGGACAAACTTTGTGTAGGACAAAGAGCAGAAAATATTGAGGCAAAAGGAGAAACTTCTGGTTATCAGCAGTTTCTTCTTTTGCCTCAATGTTTTCCCAGACTTTTTCTTTCACGGACGTCAAAACCAGGTCTTGTTTGGGAAAGGGTTAAACCATTACCGGGCAGCAAGTTTTTAGACTAAGTAAATAAAATCTTACCTCTTTGGTCCCCTAGCAAGAAAACATTGTGAGAAATGAAGAAATTGCTCGCCACTAGCAATTTCATTTTCCACAACGTTTTCCAAAGCCAGTACATTGTATGAGGGCATCAAAAGGCATCATTAAATGGGAATGGATTTACCCATTACAAAACGTCAACAATTTGGTCTGGCTGTGTCAATGCGGAAGATTCTTAACTTGACAAAATGGATGTAACAATAAAGATATCATATCCAATACATGAACAATATATAGCTTAGAAAATATTGAGACAAAAAGAGAAATTAACATACATCAATATTTTGTTCTTTTGCCTCAATGTTTTCCAAGGTCTTATCTATAAGGTGAATCAAAAGGCGTCATACAGTGTTTGAGAAAAAGGTTGAACATAATTGTCATCTAGGGAAGCCTAGGAAAAAAATTATGGTATGTTGAAAATGCATTTAATATTGTCAGAATTATAAATCTGTCTGTAATTCAAAGAATTATCTGTGCTCAATCCTTGCATATGACATCCAATTTTTCTAAAACTTCCTGTGATAGGATTATCAGTTCTAAACCTTGTATTCATTTTGTGAGATAAACCCCTGCGGAAAAAGTTCAAGAGCGCATTTCAGTTCTAGAACTGTTCTAGAATGTTTAATGGCACTTCTAGAACTGTTCTAGAACAGTTCTTAAAGTGCCATTTAACATTGTGGAACATTCTGGATCAGTTCTAGAACTGAAATGCTTTCTTTAACTTTTTTTGCCGGGGAATTGAAAGTGAACATGTGACAAATTTGTGGATATACTAGAAAGGAAAAATTACAGTTACTCATGTAAGCTTGTGAACTTATGGTGTCTGTGGAGACGCAGGCGAGGATCGGGCTTCCACATTTGGTATATTTAACCGACGAAGGAATATTTTCGTCCGTCAGTGTTATCAAAACGTTACCGGACTCGCCTGAAAGTGAGAAGGGATTTTTAGCATTGTGTTGCTGCCGCACATGGTGGTCAAGCATGAGGATTAAACAAAATCAGCATGTCTCTTCACAGCTGAATGAGGTAAGAGCATCTTTTAGTCACTTAACCCATTCCTAGTGAGGCTTTTTGATGCCCCTCAAGTAAATTGCTTGAGAAAACATTGTGGAAAATGAAGAAATTACTTGTGACAAGCAATTTCTTCATTTTCCACAATGTTTTCTACACAAAAAGACCCCTAAATGTTAAATTTTATTCACAAGAAATTGTAGTCTGCAATATCTTTGAAATTGGAACAGTCAGATTTTTTTTCATTTGGTAATGGGTTAACCCCTACACGCAAAGTGTATTGTTAGTCTATCCATTATTATCTGTAACACACCCCCCCCCCCCCCCCCAACAAACAAATATTTTAGGGGGTATATAGGAGGAGACAGATTGTTGGTCCTTTGTCTGGCGCACAGGATAAAAGCTTTGCAAAACATTGGGGAAAATGAAGAATTCATCATATCCCACGATATTAAAATTCTATCCAAAAAGACAAGAAAAGGCAAAATTTCATTCATTCGAAGTTGTCCACTATAATTACATCTTTGAAATTAGAAAAGTCCAAATGTTGCCATCTGGTAATAGTTTAAGCCTTTCCCAAACAACAAAGTTTTGGACTGTTCCAATTTTAAAGTGTTGCAGACGACAATTTCAAGTTGATGAAATTTTCAAAGTATTTCCATTTTAGGCTAGAAAACATTGTGGAAAATGAAGAAATTGCTTGTGACAAGCAATTTCTTCATTTTCCACAATGGTTTACAAAGCCATTTCTTGTGAGGGAGTCAAAAGGCGTCACTGTGCAGTAATGGGTTAAGCCCCCATACAAGGAAACAAACGCAAAAGGTGATTTTCTTGTCTGTCAGGTTGTCTTGTCTGGGATGAATTTCCTGGGAATCGATAAGAATCAAAGGGATAAACTCTGTAATAATGGTAGTAGTCAATCATTTTCTTCAACAGATTGATAAATAATGCAGGAGACTTATGGAGACTGTGTCTTTTGTAAATGTCAATCCTCACAGAAATACAGAACCCTTCAACAAATAACAATGTTTTAAGACTTTAAAATTCCCTTACAAGTTGCTGTTTTGACGTCCCTATAGAATACATGTACTTAAGTTTTAGCTTAGAAATCTTTGAGGGCATAATTAATAAGAAAAAAAACAACAGAGAAACACCAAGGCTGGGTATCATATGACAAAATTTCAGAAAATCATTAATGAATTTGTAAATCGTAACTTCATTAAATTGAATTCGGTTGGAAGTAGATAAGGTTGAAATTTTAAACGCCAGGAATTGATTGGGTGTGGTAGATCTTTGAAAAAAATTAACTGATAAAAAAGTTATTGCAATCCAAACAATTTTTAGCCAATACACTGCAGATACTTGACCGGGATTTGCCATTATCTGCCTCTATATAAAGGCTTCCCTCAGGCATCAAATTGATGCAGGTTCTACCTCCTTGACGTCTGACCGAATAAGGACATCAAAACCAGGAAAGGGTTAACAGCTGGAGACTCAATATAGAGTGAATCTTGACATTCTTTGCCCATGGCTGGTATTCTATATTTGTCTATAGGGAATTGAAACACCCCCCAAACCCAATACTGATAATGGCTTAATCCATCTGCCACCAAAAATTCCTATGGAATCAATAACATGGTAATCGTTGAACCCATGTTCTAAAACAATCCCTGGTTCTTATGACCTTGTGAGATAAAGCTTTAGTAAATGTGAAAGAAAAGAAGAAAATGTTAGAAACTCAGCTTTGTCTCCTTTTACTTCAATCTTTTCTGTGGAACTGTAAAGTAATGTTATATTTGTTTTTCATAGCATTATCTGCAATAGCATCTCAATATCAGTGGAAAACTATTACAGGGGATAAAATAGTGGTTGATAATGATATAATTATGATATGTGTAAAATTACCCAGAGAATATTGAGGCTAAAGGAGATAATGCATATCAACATTTTCCTCATTTGCCTCAGTGTTTCCTTCTTATGCTTATATGTCTCATAAGACTTCAATTATGTAACCATGGCTTTTCTTCCTCATGAAGGGTTGAGAGAGTATTGAGCTGTTCAATACTCTATTTCAGTAGTAGTTATCAATTTCAAAGTTGCCAATTTCTATGATAAGGGGCATAAGGCTGGTCATATTTCTGTTTGTAGATCAGTTATCTCCCTTATGAAGTTTGAATGAAGTTTGAATTACCTGAACAAACGCTGGTTTTTATGCCTCAATGCAAGACAGTTTTAAAAGACAAAAGAAATAATTGTTGAATGCCATAAAACTCAGTTGGTAGTATTCAGAATCTCACTCATGGGGTTTTAGGTTTGATCCCTGGCTTTTGTTAACCTACGTGGGCAAGCAGTTAGATGCTGAATAAGGCTGTTAACCCTTCCCCAAACCACAAAATTTTAGGGTGATCCACTTCAAAAACTGCCACAAATGACAAAATGTATGTTATTAACGATGGGATTTGTGTAAAGTATGGCACAGAAAATAATTGAGACAAAAGGAGAAACTGCTGGTTATCAGCAGTTTCTTCTGTTGTTTCAATGTTTTCCCATGCCTTTTCTATAAGGGACGTCAAGACCGGGTCTTGTTTGGGAAAGGGTTAATCAATCAATTAATCAATCAATCCATTAATTGAAACAATCAATTAATCAGAACAATTAAGCGATCATTATTTTACCTGCTACTAGTACCAAATTCTTCATGTGTTCAAGACAAATTTGTATTCAAAGTAACATTTTCTGGAAAAGCTGCCAAGCCATAAACTATTCCTATATTTTTCCATCTGGTTAAGTTTGCTTATTTCTCCAGATAAAGAAATACAAAACATGTGTGATGTGACAAGATTAACCCTTTCCCAAACAAGACTTGGTTTTGACGTCCCTAGGAATTTAGGCTTGAGAAAACATTGGAACAAAAGAAGAAACTGCTGATAACCAGCAGTTTCTCCTTTTGTCCCAATATTTTCTGTGCTATATTTTACACAAATTATAGCTATATCAGCACCCAATTGATCGTCTGCAGCCACTTTCATATTGGACCATCACAAAATTTGATGTTTGGTAAAGGGTTAAATTAAGTGTCTGTGTTTGGAATCGGGTTACAAATTGCATGTGAAAACTACATCCCCTGTGGAATGAGGGAAATCAATTTTAATTATTACCAATCAGCCTGACCAGTGGTCAAGTCAGTTTGTCCAGAGTCCATCAACATCAAATACCCTTTCCAAAACAACAAAATCATAGGATTGTCAGTGGCGGATCCAGAAGGGATTCGGGGAGTTCAATGGAATGCCCCTCTGTTGCATAATGATTCCATTTTCTTAAAAAAAAAAACAGTCAAAATTGTGTAATGATATCATCATCATCATCATCATCATCATCATCATCATCATCATCATCATCATCATCATCGGTGTTTCATGTTTAACGTGCAGGTTAAGAAGCATGGTCCACGTTAGTAGGCTCCCTTCCAGGTAACTGGCTCGCTGCACACATGGCTGTCCTTACACCTGTCCTCCATCTGTCCTTGTCGTGAGGGTCGATTGTTTTGAGATTCCATTGTTGGTGATCTTTCTCTGCTAGCTGCTTCCAAGATAGGAAAACAAAACCCCCTATTTGTATGCATGCTCAAACCCCCTCACAGAAATCTTGGATCCCAAGCAGAATGTCCAATTTTAAACATAGTAGACAACAAATTGCATGTCAGCCTTATATGGAGGGAGAGAAATCAATATATATCAATTATTATCAATCGGGCTGATCGATGGTTAAGACTGGCTGCTGAGAGATGGAAGAGAGACTGACCAGTGTCCTCTTTCATAATTAATTAGATTGTCAACTCAACTCAAACAAAGGAGATCTATTTCTTTATTATCTCAGAATGTTCTAGTAACATGATTAACCCTTTTCCAAACAAGACCTGGCCCCATTTCCTCAAAAAACTTACGTATGTTCTCAGACTCAAATCTGAGCACAGTGCTCAAATCCCACAAATCCACATGAACTTCAATTGAATACCAATCATTATGTTGATTGGTATTCAATTGAAGTTGAGCATGTACTCATGAGTATATTATACTTAAGTTATTTTGAGAAACCAGATAGGGCTTGGTTTTACAGCACCTAATGTAATTGGCTAAATGGAAAATGTAGAGGCAAAAGAAGAAAAGGCAGATAATCAGCACAATGATTTCTCCTTTTGCTTCAAATTTCTCACTGTAAAAAGTCATCATTTTTGAAAAGGGTTTAACCCTTTCCCACACATTGACACTTTTGGACGCCCCACAAAATAAAGCTTTCGAAAACATTGTGGAAAATCAAGAAATTGCTTGTGATAAGCAATTTCTTCATTTCCCACTATGTTTTCTACCAAGAAAGACCAAAAATGTTAAATTTTGTTAAATGGAAATTGTCATCTGCAACACATATGAGTTTGGACTAGGCTAAATTTGTGTTGTTTGGTAATGGGTTAAAGTAACAAACTGGTAAGGTGCACCAGCTTTTGCAATAACACTCCTTTTCCTTAACACTTTTTCATTCGGAAAAGAGTTATAAAGCATTTTTCAAGATCTTCTGACCTTTCAAACTGTGTGGGTAGCATTAATGAGTTTTCAAGATCTTCAGGCAGTCTTTAAATGGCAGAAAAACAATCCTACATAATTCCCTCAAACCTCCCTGGAAATGTCACCCTATCATTAACCCATTCCCAAACAAGGACATCTTTTTACGTCCGCCAATAGATATGGCTTTAGAAAACCTTTTAAGAAAAGGAGAAAATGCTGATGATCAGCATTTTCTCCTTTTCCTTCAAGATTTTCTTTTCCATCATATGGTGATTAAATATACATGCTTTTGCACTGACTTTGTTGTATGTGACTCCTTTAAATTTGGTTAAGCTGAAAATTTTGTCATTTGGGGTTAACTGAGCTTTGATTACCTGCAGAGGATTCTTAGGCTTTGACAAAAGTTTTTTATCGAGAAGATGTTTCGATTTAAGGTAAGATTTTATTTTCTATGCAGGCTAATATTATATATGTAATGTTGCTAAACTGCAGACAACAAAGTGCATGTTAATAGAAATAAGTATTATGTGAAATATTACACAGGAAATATTGAGGCAAAAGCAGTCTTCGCATTAACCCGCTCGACCATCGACCGAGTCGAGTAGTTTTCAATTTGGTCGGGTGAAATTTCCGAGTCGCTAGCCCCGCCGGTCGAGTGCTTTTTGAATGACAAATAATTTCAAAAACCCCATATAAATCCTTTAAATCCATAAATTTTTACCCGGCAGTGAATTGTGAAGTCGAAATAAACATAATATCTAAAGTAGACTTCGTTGTTATTGTTTACAATTCAGACCGATATCGAAGCACAATTTACCATAACACCGGCTTGGACTTAAAATCTGCAATGGAGTTAATTTCGCGAAATTGAGCGGCTGCGAAATGGAGATTCTTATCGGCGAATTTATAATACATTCTGGACTATAATTTTATATAAAATTGAGATTTCTATGATCAAATTCAATACATTATGCGAAATCAAATCAGAATATTATAAGGCGTTGACCGACAGATATACAAATCTCGCTCTCGTGATCGCCAGCTACATTTCGCTTCATTTTGCCAAAACAGCTCCTTTGCTTGGCTTTGTTACCGGTCTTACAGTAAAGTGTACTCCATCCGGACAGAAAAGACGAATTGGAGAAAGAAAGAAGAAGGCCTCAGTCATCTCTGGCTCTGTAATCAATGTTGTACCCTCTGACACAGATACAGATGATGAAGAATATAATAGGGTAGGCAATGTATTCTAATGTCAATTTTGATCAGTGGGTGAACATTATGCTGAAGATTTTTGATAAAGTTCTAGACACACAGGAGTATTCAAACCACTCATATTATATTTTCAGACACCAGTCATCCCAAGCAGCTCGAAGTGTACAGATCCAGAGGACAGTGACAGTGATCAGGATGAGCCAGAGATGACTGAGGATCTTGTTTTTTCTTTGTTACAGTCCTATTATTATGATAGGGAGTAAATATAAACAAAACAATAATCTTTACATTGTGTTAATACTTTATTCATTATAAGGCATGCATTAGCCCGAAAGAAGAAATTACTGTTGACCAGTGAAGATAGGGTTCTTCAGAAAATGTTGGGCTAGTACAAGTTCCTTCGGGCTAGTGCTTTTTCATAGGTACTAGCCCAACCGGGCTAGTGCTTTAAAAGAATTAATGCGAAGACTGCAAAAGGAGAAAATGGTGGTTATCAGCATTTTTATGGTCCCCGAAAAAATTTCGGGGGAGCATATAGTTGCCACGCTGTCCGTCCGTCCGTCCGTCCGTGTGTCTGTGTGTCCGTCCGTGTGTCCGTCCGTCCGTCCACAGCCATATCTCAGCAACTCTTGGACCAAAGTCAATGAAACTTCACATGTGAACTCCCTGGGTCAATACCTAGGGATCTTTTTCTCCGTTTGTAAATTTAAGGCTTTGTCATGGAAAAAGGGGCCTTAGTTTAAAAATTAGTTTTTCTCTTATTTCTCTTCATCTAATGGGCAGAATTAATTTAATGATATTTTGTGCTCATGTAATAAATAGGATGTTCTAGACCATATTCTATGAATAATGTGTGTACAAAAAAGCTGTCATGGGAAAAGGGGGCTTCATGTATGACAGTTTTTATTTTGTGACAAACACTTATTTGGGGAGCATAATCCGTCTGTGACAGCTCTTGTTTTCTTTTGCCTCAATGTTTTCCATAACCTTTTCAGTTGGGGACGTCAGTATCAGATCTTGTACGTTACATTTAGGGTTAAAATACTGTTATGAAGTCGGAAACTGACGGTCATCAGATTTGATAGCAGTGAGTAAAGACA
Source organism: Fragum sueziense (assembly GCA_963680895.1). Classification (NCBI taxonomy): domain Eukaryota; kingdom Metazoa; phylum Mollusca; class Bivalvia; order Cardiida; family Cardiidae; genus Fragum; species Fragum sueziense. The sequence continues at coordinate 62,834,196 of OY804594.1, read as the reverse complement.
TTGATCAGACTGCACCAATGAGCTAGCAGGCTGATCTTAGTCTATTCTATGTGTAAATGCATACAAGGAATGCAAAAAGATTCAGCAGGATTTAGCTTCAAAGAATCATTAAACAAAAAGCTCATATTTTGTATCAAATTTTATTCTGATTTTGAATTTCTTAAATTGAAGATCAAGAAAGAAAACTGTGATTCAAGCAATATTCAAGAAAAATGTGACAGAAAAACTAAGAATCTCAGAACATTGAAAGGAATTCATATCAAAAAGACCCTGAGACTTTCACCCTTTGATTTCAGTAATAATCAGTAATTTACATTAATTTGGTCTAATTTGATACACTTGTGAAATGGCAACCTTCAGAATCGTGGAATTTGTGGCGCTCCTCTCTACGTCATTGAGATTATTATAAGATGACAAAGTATGGAGTGAAAGAGTTAATTTTACAAACAGAAATACATGTATATTATTTTTAGCTGGAATATGGAAAAACTTTGTTTCATTTTAGACAAATATAGAACAAGCATTTTCTTCTTTTCTCTCTTATGTTTTCCAAAAGATATTTCTGTAAAGGATTTCAAAACTGTAACGTTTTGCTCAAGAAAAGGTACTAATCAACTTTGAGCATCGTTTCAATTAAATTCCACAGAATTCATTCAGAAAAATATTCCAAGCATTATGATAATTGTGACACATCTGAAATTAAGTTCACATAATGTTTTCTAGTAAAGAGGTTTTACAAACCATGGTTCAAGTGGCGGGGTACTAAAATGGAAACACATGTTACCAGCATTTTATTCTTTTCTCTCAATTTTTCTCTCAAATATTTTTGTAAGGGAATTCAAAACTTTAAAAATCATGAAAGATTTCAACAGCATCCTGATCAATTGATTCACAGATTCAGAAAAAATTCCAAACATTATGATACATTGTGACACATGGGAAATTAAGTCCACATCATGTTTTCTAGTAAAGAGGTTTACATACTCATGCAAGTGGCGGGGTACTTGGAAACATATGTTTAACTTCCATGGGAAAATATTGCTCAAGGAAATTATGAAATCAGGAGATATTTCGAGAATTAGTGGTTGGATGTTGTGTTAATTCAATTCATGTAATTTGTGAATTGATTAGAAGGGATTGTTTGTATTGTAGTGTGATTGTGAGCAATTGAAATTATGTTCTTAGTTATCAATTTCCAAAACAATTAGGCCTGGTTTTGACGTACATCCCTAATAGAAATGGTTTGGAAAACATTGAGACAAAAGAAGAAAATGGTTATAATTAGCATTTTCTCCTTTTGTGTCAATATTTCCTATGCTATATTGTACACAAAACCATCCTTTTAGAATACCAATACCAATTTTGTCGTCTGCAGCAGCTTTTGAATTGGATTAACCCATTTTTGAGCCATTTGGGAGAGGGTTGTGTTTTTCATTAATTAGAATCAACCTTTAACATATTCCCAAACAGTGACGCCTTTTGACGCCCTTGAAGAAAAATGCTTGGGAAAACATTGTGGAAAATGAAGAAATTGCTTGTGACAACCAATTTCTTCATTTCCCACAATATTTTCTAACCTAAAATGCTAAGAGTTTTAGAATTCTATCATCTTGAAATTGTTGTCTGCAACATCTTTGAGATTGGATCGAATAGCCCAAAACTTTGTTGTTTGGGAATGGGTTAACTTATAATGAGATATTACTTCACTTCTCTCCTTTAAGATTTTCAATTTGAAATGTAAAGAAAAGTGGAATTGGAGGCAAAGTGATTTCTTGGCATAAGTATATCGTCGTTGTAAATGCAAAACCTCGTATCTCGTTTTTGGAAAATTTCAAAGGGGAGGGAAAAAAAGTGTAATAACTTTTCCCAAACTGAAGTGTTTTACTTGAAACTTGGACATATTGTTCACAAATGATTTGTTATTAATACTGATCAGTAAAATATCTCAAAACATGTAAGAACTGTCTGTAACTAGGCACACAAGTTTGTACTTTGAAAATTGCAAGAATCGACATACGAGGTTTTGCATTTACACCGACGATATGTCAGAATTACTGAATTTGGTAAAAATCATGGCAGAAAAAGAAAACACTAGTTAATTCAGGAAAGATATTTGATATTAATAATTTCCTCCTTGATTTTTTAAAAATCTAAAAAACTTGTCTGATAATGGGTTAAATTAGATTATGACACTGGAGCTGCATGGTTCATTTGCCATTTTCAAAATTTCAACCTTTATAATTATCACGGTTACTTAATTTTACATGACAATTTTATATTTTAAGATGACTTCTATATAAACTTAATGTTCGAGCCATCAAATTTCTCTCAAAACAGTTGTATCGTTATATAGAGCTAAGATATTAGTAATTATATTACACATTAAAATCTTGACAAAACCAAGGTTTAGCTGCTGTCCCTCTTATCTTTCTTTCTCAGAAGTGCCTGTGAGTTGCGTCATTTGTTTGAAATTTGACGCCCCTATGTAAACTTTGGTGTATATAAGCACATTGAAGCAATGACATGTGAAGTTATAGATCCTTTTCAAGAAAGCTAAGAGCGGTCCAAATAATGGACGGACATTGCGGTTGATAAAATGGATTTTAAGTAAATGTCAAAAATATTTTTATAGATAAGGTTGAAAACATTTGAGTGAAAAGAAGAAAATGCTGGGTCTCAGCATTTTCTTCTTTTCACTCATTGTTTTCATAACAAATATCCTCAAGGTTTGTGAAGGGCAATAAATCGCTTGGGAATGAGCAAAGAAGAAAACACGTCATAATATTATTATGACAAGCCCATGCTGTGCTTGGAAAGCTTGTTCCCACGATTAGACCATGCATGAAAACATTTTCCACCGTTGAATAATTACAGAAAGGAATTCTTGTATGTTTCAAGTGTTTGAACGTATTGTCACTTAATCTGGAAGGGAGCTTATCAAATTTACAAAACTAGAGAAATTGAGATGACCAGTTTTCTCCAAAGTTTGCATATTCGAATGACAACAATGTTCCTGTTAGTGCTTTATATTTCCATCCATTTTTAATGACTTTGTCAAGAACATGACTTAAAAAACCCAAACCTCATGTTCTTTGGTTGTTCTATGGATTGTTTATAAAGGACAGAGTTAATTTGAAATTTAGGTCTAGAACTTGGCAGGTAATTCTTAAGAAGCCGACATTAACATTATTGTAAGTTAATGGTCTGTTACAATTATTTCAATTAGATTAAGAGAAGGTACAAATTTTGTGGGCAATAAATCACCCTGTTTCTGCTGTAAGGTGTAATAGTACAGAAAAGATGGATAGCTGAGTAATTAAGATGAATTTAAGTTGTTTCTTTTGCCTATTACTTATCGATTGTTTTCCAACTTATCTGTATTTGTCTTTTCCAAATTAAAGCTGATAAAGAAGATATGACAAAAAATTTGTTGTAAATAACAAGTATTATGAGCGGGAAAATGAAATTGCTGCCAACAAAATTTTGAAATTTTGTGTTCTAAGTGAGAATGACAGACTTTAGAATTGCAGTTTAGAATTGCAATGAACTACTAATGATTCTATAGAAAGTAGGAAATAGACCTCGTAGTTATGTATTTTGTGCATTTGGGAAAATATTTGAAGGGGAAGGGGGTGGGTACTATATATTCTAGTCATCAGCATTTTACTCTTTTCCCTTACAGTGACATTTCTTATTTATTTCATTAGCTCACCTGAGCACGAAGTGCTCGAGGGGAGCTATAATTGTGGTCACTCACCGTCCGTCGTCCGTCTGTCCGTCCGTCCGTCTGTCTGTCTGTCCGTCCGTCAACAATTTCTTCAAACATCTTCTCCAAAACCAATAGGCCAATTTTGACCAAACTTGGTAGGAATGTTCCTTAAGTGACCCTTCTCAAAACTTGTTCGCGGATTTTTGATTCGTCAAAAAATGTGGGCGTGGCAGGGCGAGGCTTATCACAATTAGAGAAATCGATGAAAATTCTTTAAAAATCAACCATTGTTCCAATTTAATCAAACTTGGCAGAATTGTTCCTTGAGTGACCCTTCTCAAAACTTGTTCTCAGATTTTTGATTCGTCAAAAAATGTGGCCGTGGCAGGGAGAAAGGGGCTTATCAGACTTAGAAAAATCGTAAGAAAATTCTTTAAAAATCAACCATTGGGCCAATTTGAACCCAAACTTGACAGAATTGTTCCTTGAGTGACCCTTCTCAAAACTTGTTCTCAGATTTTTGTTTCGTCAAAAAACGTGGCCGTGGCAGGGAGAAAGGGGCTTATCAGACTTTGAAAAATCATAAGAAAATTCTTTAATAATCAACCATTGGGCCAATTTGAACCAGACTTTGTGGTGATGTGCCCTAAGCCATTCTTTTTAAAATTTGTTCACAGATATTTTCATTTGTAACAAATTGTGGCCGTGGCAGGGAGAAAGGGGCTTATCAGACTTAGAGAAATCATAAGAAAATTCTTTAAAAATCAACCATTGGGCCAATTTGAACCAGACTTTGTGGTGATGTGCCTTAAGCCATTTTTTTAAAAATTTGTTCACAAATATTTTCATTTGTAAAAAAATGTGGCCGTGGCAGGGAGAAAGGGGCTTAATATCAGACTTAGAGAAATCCTAAGAAAATTCTTTAAAAATCAACCAATGGGCCAATTTGACCCAAACTTGGCAGAATTGTTCCTTGAGTGACCCTTTTCAACATTTGTTCATAAATTTATAGTTTCGCCAAAAATTGTGGGTGTGGCAGGGCGGGGCTTATCTAACCAAGAGAAATTGTTAAGAAATTCTTCAAAAATCTTCTTCTCCTTAACCATAGGGCCAATTAAAACCAAATTTGGCAGGAATGTTCCTTGGGTGACCCTTCTTAAGATTTGTTGGCAGATTTTTTACTCATCTAAAATTGTGGGCGTGGCAGGTCAGCAGTTACCGGACTTGGAGAAATCATAAGAAAACTCTTTAAAAATCAACCATTAATGGCCCAATTTGAAGCACACTTGGCAGAAATGTTCCCTTTGTGTATCTTTTCAAATTTTTTTCCCAAATTTTTTATTCGTCAGAAAAAATTGGGCGTGGATTATCGGACTTACAGAAATCCTAAGAAAATTCTTTAAAAATCAACCATTTGCCCAATTTGAAGCAAACTTTACAGAAATGTTCCTTGAGTGACCCTTTTCAAAATATGTTGGCAAATTTTGTATTGGTCAAAAAAAGTAGGCGTGGCAGGGCGTGGCTTATCAGACTTAGAGATATCATAAGAAAATTCTTTAAAAATCAAGCGTAGGGTCAATTTGAAACAAATTTGGCAACGATGTTCCTTGAGTGACCCTTTTCAAAATCTGTTTGCAAATTTTTGATTCGTCAAAAAACGTGGGCGTGTCTTAAACTTCTTTCAGGTGAGCGATACAGGGCCATTCTGGCCCTCTTGTTTTTAGCTCACCTGAGCACGAAGTGCTCAAGGTGAGCTATTGTGGTCGCTTTTTGTCCGTCGTCCGTCCGTCTGTCTGTCCGTCCGTCTGTCTGTCCGTCCGTCCGTCCATCTGTCCGTCCGTCCGTCCGTTCACAATTTCTTTCAACATCTTCTCCTCCTAAACCATTGGACCAATTTTGACCAAACTTGGCAGGAATGTTCCTTGTGTGATACTTTTCAAAACCTGTTCGTGAATTTTTGATTTGTCAAAAAATGTGGGCGTGGCAGGCAGAAAGGGGCTTATCAGACTAGAAATCATAAGAAAATTCTTTAAAAATCAACCATTCGGCCCAATTGAACCAAACTCGGCAGGAATATTCCTCGAGTCACTCTTTTCAAAATTTGTTCACAAATTTTTATATTTGTCAAAAAATGTGGCCGTGGCAGGGAGAAAGAGGCTTATTAGACTTAGAGAAATCATTAGAAAATTCTTTAAAAATCAACCATTGGGCCAATTTGAACCATACTTTGCAGGAATGTGCCTTGAGTCATTCTTGTCAAAATTTGTTCACAAAATTTTTCATATGTCAAAAATTGTGGCCGTGGCAGGGAAAAAGGGGCTTATCAGACTTGGAGAAATCAGAAGAAAATTCTTTAAAAATCAACCATTCGGCCCAATTGAACCAAACTCGGCAGGAATATTCCTCGAGTCACTCTTTTCAAAATTTGTTCACAAATTTTTATATTTGTCAAAAAATGTGGCCGTGGCAGGGAGAAAGGGGCTTATTAGACTTAGAGAAATCATTAGAAAATTCTTTAAAAATCAACCATTGGGCCAATTTGAACCATACATGTACTTTGCAGGAATGTGCCTTGAGTCATTCTTGTCAAAATTTGTTCACAAATTTTTTCATATGTCAAAAATTGTGGCCGTGGCAGGGAAAAAGGGGCTTATCAGACTTGGAGAAATCAGAAGAAAATTCTTTAAAAATCAACCATTGGGCCAATTTGAACCATAATTGGCAGGAATGTGCCTTAAGTCATTCTTTTCAAAATTTGTTCAGAAATTTTACATTTGAAAAAAAAAACATGGCCGTGGCAGGGATAAACGGGCTTATTAGACTTAGAGAAATCATAAGAAAATTCTTTAAAAATCAACCATTGTGCCCAATTGAAGCAGACTTTGCTGGAAGGTTCCTTGAGTGACCCTTCTCAAAACTTTTTCGTGGATTTTTGATTCGTCAAAAAATGTGGGTGTGGCAGGGAGGAAGGGGCTTATCGGACTTAAAGAAATCATAAGAAAATTCTTTAAAAATCAACCATTGTGCCCAATTGAACCAGACTTTACTGGAATGTTCCTTAAGTTACTCTTTGCAAAATGTGTTCACAAATTTTTCCATTGGTCAAAAAATGTGGGCATGGCAGGGAGGAAGGGCTTATCAGACTTAGAGAAATCATAAGAAAATTCTTTAAAAATAAACCATTGGGCCAATTTTCTATTTCCCTTATCTGTTGCTCTCAGGCTGGCCCCATGTTTATCTTATGTAAACAAATAAGGGATTAGCCTTAGCTTATCAGATGGTAATCTTTCACTTTTTTCTATCAATCACAGACAAAATCTTGTTAATTGAGCCTATCATAAATGATCAATCTAACAGATCAGTATGCTTTGAAAATTAGCCCTATGTTGTATATTGCGAAATCATGAAATAATTGTTGAAAATTAACTAACTCAACAATTGTGCTAATTCATACCCAACCTTACAGGATCGATTGGAACAAAATCATTTCTTAATTGTTTCCAAACAGAAAGTCCTTATAAGTTTCATGCCTTTGAATTTGACAAAATTGCCATTATCACTCGTGTCATCTTGATTCAGGTGAGCGATTTAGGACCATCATGGTCCTCTTGTTTAAAAGTATGTCTTGATCGATGCAAAGATTGTCTATTTTAATGCGTATAAATGTTATCAGTTTTTAGCTCACCTGAGCACGAAGTGCTGAAGGTGAGCTATTGTGGTCGCTTTTTGTCCGTCGTCCGTCCGTCTGTCCGTCTGTCCGTCCGTCCGTCTGTCCGTCCGTCCGTCTGTCCGTCCGTTCACAATTTCTTTCAACATCTTCTCCTCCTAAACCATTGGACCAATTTTGACCAAACTTGGCAGGAATGTTCCTTGTGTGATACTTTTCAAAACTTGTTCGTGAATTTTTGATTTGTCAAAAAATGTGGGCGTGGCAGGCAGAAAGGGGCTTATTAGACTTAGAGAAATCATTAGAAAATTCTTTAAAAATCAACCATTGGGCCAATTTAAACCATACTTTGCAGGAATGTGCCTTGAGTCATTCTTGTCAAAATTTGTTCACAATTTTTTTCATTTTTCAAAAATTGTGGCCATGGCAGGGATAAAGGGGCTTATCAGACTTGGAGAAATCAGAAGAAAATTCTCTAAAAATCAACCATTGGGCCAATTTGAACCATACTTGGCAGGAATGTGCCTTAAGTCATTCTTTTCAAAATTTGTTCAGAAATTTTACATTTGAAAAAAAAAAACATGGCTGTGGCAGGGATAAAGGGGCTTATTAGACTTAGAGAAATCATAAGAAAATTCTTTAAAAATCAACCATTGGGCCAATTTGAACCAGACCTTGCAGGAATGTACCTTGGGTCATTCTTTTCAAAATTTGACCACAAATCTTTTTATTTGTAAAAAATTGTGGCCTTGGCAGGGAGAAAGGGGCTTATCAGACTTAGAGAAATCATAAGAAAATTCTTTAAAAATCAACCAATGGGCCAATTTTAAGCAGACTTTGCAGGAATGTTCTTTGAGTCTCTCTTTTCAAAATTTGTTCACAGTTTTTTTCATTTGTAAAAAACTGTGACTGTGGCAGGGAGAAAGGGGTTTATTAGACTTAGAGAAATCATAAGAAAATTCTTTAAAAATCAACCATTGTGCCCAATTGAAGCAGACTTTGCTGGACGGTTCCTTGAGTGACCCTTCTCAAAACTTTTTCGCGGATTTTTGATTCGTCAAAAAATGTGGGTGTGGCAGGGAGGAAGGGGCTTATCTGACTTAAAGAAATCATAAGAAAATTCTTTAAAAATCAACCATTGTGCCCAATTGAACCAGACTTTACTGGAATGTTCCTTGAGTTACTCTTTTCAAAATGTGTTCACAAATTTTTCCATTGGTCAAAAAATGTGGGCATGGCAGGGAGGAAGGGCTTATCAGACTTACAGAAATCATAAGAAAATTCTTTAAGAATAAACCATTGGGCCAATTTTCTATTTCCCTTATCTGTTGCTCTCAGGCTGGCCCCATGTTTATCTTATGTAAACAAATAAGGGATTAGCCTTAGCTTATCAGATGGTAATCTTTCACTTTTTTCTATCAATCACAGACAAAATCTTGTTAATTGAGCCTATCATAAATGATCAATCTCTAACAGATCAGTATGCTTTGAAAATTAGCCCTATGTTGTATATTGCGAAATCATGAAATAATTGTTGAAAATTAACTAACTCAACAATTGTGCTAATTCATACCCAACCTTACAGGACCGATTGGAACAAAATTATTTCTTAACTGTTTCCAAACAGAAAGTCCTTATAAGTTTCATGCCTTTGAATTTGACAAAATTGCCATAATCACTCTTGTCATCTTGATTCAGGTGAGCGATTTAGGACCATCATGGTCCTCTTGTTTGAAGTTTTTATTTATGAGGGAAAAATGCGCCTTTAAAGTTGAGACAGAAATGACAAATTCTATATAAATCTGAACTGTTGTCCAGAACAATTTGTCTAATTTTAGCACAAAAATATATATTTCTGGTAAATGGTTCAATATTTTGACTTGAAATTTTCTGAATCTCCATAAGAAAAGATGCTCTTCCAGATACAAAAAAAAAATTAAAATTTATGTAAAAATAATTGTGAAATGTCACTTAAAAGAGTCATTTTAGGTGAAGGATCAAACAAAGATATCACAATTGGCTCAAAGAACAAGTTATGACTGCTGCAGTAGCACAATAGATTAATATTGATCTAGTCTAGTTGATGCTGAATCAGACAGTTGGCTATGGGAGAACAAAAATTATCCAAATTCAATAAAATCACTCTTCTCTGTATTCTCTTGTGTTCAACATGTGTGTTTTATATTCATGAATAAATGTGGAGTGTTTGTGTTTTTCCCCAGTTTTATATTTAATTGATCTTCTTATAACATTTGTTGTGGAACAAAGTGCTTTTGATGTTGATGTGTGTTAAAGTGCTTGTTGGTTATCATAAAACTATCATAATCTAAAATGCCAAATTGTTAGTATAATATTAGGAAGGGAATGTATGAATTAATGCTTGTTGCCATTATATATTTATCATGGCTGTTGCAGTTTTGTGAAATTGTCATTTAAAATAATTTAGATAATGAATCCTTTTCGGGAAGTTCTTCCAAGTAATGATACTTTTTTAAGGCACCTTGATATCAAAAGCTTGGTTAACAGTGAAGCAAAAGAAGAAAATTTTGAGGCAAAAGGAGAAATACTGATCATCAGCATTTTCTTCTTTTGCCTAAATGTTTTTCCAAGTCTACTCTGCCAGGTCGATCATGTCAAAACATGCAGATCTTGTTTAAGAAAAGTTGATATGATAATGCAGTGCATTTCAAGTTCTCAGAACTTAATGACTGCTGTTAATTAAGCAGGTGTTTGACAATGGGAAGTTTATGTTTGTAAGCAATTTCTTATCTGGCATTGGTTTGATGTTTATATTTGTTGGGAATCTAGACTGGTGGTATTCAATCTATGTTTTAACCATTTAACATCTTTTCTCTCAATGTTTCTAAAGTTTCTGCATTTATTGAAGACAAGGCAAGATTCATCTTTGTTTGTAAAGTTATTTCAGCAGAGGTTTGACATGGTGATGTTTAATTGTTTTGGAGCAATATAAATCTGTATAATGATTTATGTTTGTTTGGAATCTGATATACCACTGCAATATCAATCCAAGAACAATACTTCTTTTCTCTCAAGGCCCGATCACATCGTAGTTACGATTCTGCATCCGTATCTTGTCCACATCCAAAATTATACTGCATGGGTCCCCTGTTTTAGATGTGCTACGGCCATGATGTGGACGCAGAATGGTGTATGTGACCAGGCCTTCAATAGTTCATATAATGTTCTGCCTTTGTTGAAGACAAGACTTAGAATTGTTTGTTGTTATTTCAGCATATCGTCGTTGTAAATGCAAAACCTCGTATCTCGGTTTTGGAAATTTTTAAAAGGGAGGGAAAAAAGTGTACGGAATAACTTTTCCCAAACTGAAATGTCTTACTTGAAATTTGGACATATTGTTCACAAATAGTGTGTCAATAATACTGATCAATACAAATATCTCAAAACCTGCGAGAATCGTCTACACAATGCACACAAGTTTGTACTTTGAAAATTGCACCAATCGACATACAAGGTTTTGCATTTACAGCGATGATATGTTTGGCATGGTGATGCTTATCATTTTGGAGCAATACATTGTATTATGTTATCTATAACTCAGTTGTGACTTTTGAAAATTGATACAAGAAAAATGACTAGCAGCATACTTTGAGAGCAGAAACCCCTGTGAAAAAAGTTCAAGAACGCATTTCTAGTTCTAGAATTGTTCTAAAAGGTTCTAGAATATTTAATGACACATCTAGAACTGTTCTAGAACAGTTCTAGAAGTGCCATTTAACATTGTAGAACAGTTTTTGAACTTAAATGAACTAATTTTGCAGGGGAAATTTTAATCTTCTGATACCTGTGAAGTGCTTTTTTCATCAACATTTTCTCACATGTTCTTTGTCATTATATGGTCAAATGATATCATTAGCATCTGTAATAATAGACGAATCAGACAATGTGTATTGATTTAACCCTTTCCCAAACAAGTGCTAGATTTTAAAAGATGTTGGAAAACATTGAGACAAAAGAAGAAAATGCTGATGGTCAGCATTTTCTTCTTTTGTCTCAATATTTTTTTTGTGATTTACAGTACACAAATCTAATCTTTATCAATATCAATTTTGTTGCCAGGTGCATTCTTTAAAATTGGAGCAGTCTAAAATTTTGTTGTTTGGGAAAGGGTTATGACAACTCATTTGCATTTCTCACCTGAGCTTGAAATTACTATGCAAAAACAATTTGAATGTCTGTTGAATGAAAGGGATGTTAGTTTAGTGTTCCACTCATGTTGTTCTACAAATTCATATGGCATTTTTGTCACTGATCTTGATTAAAATAATTCTTTGTTCTTAGGTGATGCCATTGAGTTTGAGTCTAGAAATACAAAATTAACCCTTTCCCCAGAATTCCTGGATTTGAAAAATACTTGATTTGAAAAATACTTGCGGAGGAGGGATACAAATTTAGAAACATTGAGGAAAAGAAGGAAATGTTTACTATTATATCAGGAATTTAAGAACTTGCTTGTCACAAGCAATATATTTCTTCATTTTCTACAATGTTTTCCATATCCTCTTTATTGTGACAAGCAATGATTCCTGCATTTCCAACCATGTTTTTTACTCATTTAGACGTAAATGTGCAAAATTTCTTTTTCTTGAAATTGTGATCTACAACATCTTTGAATTAGACCACTCTGGTAATGGGTTAACCACACAGTGATTCTTTTTGACTCCCTACAAGAAAATGGCTATGGAAAACATTGTGGAAAATGAAGAAATTGCTTGTGACAAGCAATTTCTTCATTTCCCACGATATGTTCCATACAAAAAGATTAAAGAAACATTCTTTTTCATTCATTTTAAGCTGTCGTCTGCAACATCTTTGAATTTGGACAAGTCAAAATTTTGTCGTTTGTTAAAGGGTTAATAAAAGGCATGCTAGAAAATGATTAATGATGTTTTTGCTGTCTGTAATCGGTATCAAATTTTCTGTAACTACATTGAACATGGTGACAGGTGGTAAAGGTGTTGACAGTTGGTGCATGCATTGCATTGACAATGGCAATAAATTTTGTTCTAAAAATATAATGGATTTACCGTTATGTTTTGATAAACTGTTGGTGTTGATATAAAATCTCGAACGCACACGAAATACAATTGTTTGTCTGAAATTATGTCACGGTTAACTGGATAAAATCGTTCCCTATTGGAAATTAGTGTCGTTTGTAGATAAAATGTGGCCACCAGCCAATTTGCACAGTTGGTAAGCGCATCAGATTTAATTGGCAATGCATTTTGGAACTCTAGTCATATTAGTTTTAGTGACACTTTGGGATGTACTATGATAGAGATGAGAAACTTTTGATACCCAGCATGTCATTATGCATTATATTGATAACTTTAAAAGTTGTCAACTTCAATGAAAAGAAACTCAACAGGGAGTCCTATATAGCTGATTTTCTTCGAAAACCATGTAGCATGCAGCTTGTTTGAAGAATTTCGAAGAAAATGATGATATATGGCTATATACCTCTGGCAGTGTCATTGTCATCATTGACCATATTCATGCAGGATTATTTTAAGTCAAGCTATTGTATTCTCACAGGGGTTCCCTCACAGGGTCTGTCCCTAATCATTATTTACATTCACCAAGATAAAGATCAGATTAAGAGATAAAGGCTCATTAAGTTACACAGAATCTGTTGTTGATGGGCAAGAAAGGGAGATAAGAAATTAATATGTGTACATCCATTGGTGTTAATGAGCAATATTACGTAATCTGTTTGCTCGTTGATTACAATCTTATTGCCCTCTTATCTTCCTTTGTTCCTTGAAGAAACCTTCAAATTCTAATTTCATAGCCTACAAAACATTGAGGGAAAAGGAGAAATTGCTGATTATCAGCAATTTCGTCTTTTCTCTCTATGTTTTCCAAAGCTCTTCTGGGTCCAACAGGGATGTCAAAACCAAAGGTTATTTGGATAAGGGTTAATGAGCATCATTACATTATCTGTTTGCTTGTTCAGATAACATTCTGAATTTGCTTCTATTTTTTCCTTGTGGATACAAAGGATATTTTGTCCAGATAGATGGTTATCTGTCTTTAAGATTCATAAGGGTCTTGGGTTCAAATCCTGCCATAATTGCAATGGGAATTTTTCTGAGCAAAAATGTTACCCCAGTTGCTCCTCTTCACCCAGGTGTATGGATTGGTACCCTTGAGAGCAATGTTAGCCAAAGTGATGTGGCTTCCATTGGCACCAACTGTCAGCTGCCAACCTTAAACTCAATGTTCGATGGGTTAAAGTTGAAAGTCGGTAGAACAAACTTCAAACCAGACTTAAACTTGAGATAGAATGTTGTGTTTGTTCTGTTGCATAATTATAATTATGCAAGAAATACAGCCATGGTAAGGTGCACCAGTTGCTGCTTTTAATTATAAATTGGTGAATTGTGACCCCATTACATTAAGCATTGTCTCAGCAAGACTTTCAAAAGTGCATTTTCAAAGGGACAGTGTTTATTTAATCTACTTGTTGAGGACCATATCTGAAGGGTTTCCTACTAATCCCATTGACCAAAGTTGAAGCCCCTTTGAGTACCTGGCTAAATCACAAAGACTGTTTTGTGACAAATCTGTTGAAAGTAACCAAAAACAAGTGATCATTTGATGGTGCAATCAGTCTTACATTTGATCATAAATAAATATCACTAATAGTGTCATTGACCTACCGTCATATTGCGTTGTTGGTGGAATATTTTATTATTATGCCCCCGATAGGGAGGCATCATAAATTTGACTTGTCCGTCGGTCCGTCCGTCCGTCCGTCTGTCTGTCGTTCCGTCCAAAAACTTTAACATTGGCCATAACTTCCTTATTACTTAACATATTCGCTTCATACTTTACCACAACATTCCTTGGTACATTACCTTTCTGTAGGCACATACTTTGGTGACCTTGACCCCTGGATGACCTTGACCTTGAACATAGATTGGCCATAATTTAAAGTCAAAGCGGTGTCAGGGGCATTGTCATCTTACAGTGACAGCTCTTGTTAAGGAAGAAACTGAAAATATATAACTTGTGTGCAAGTGAAACATACAAATGTATATCATTTCACAGTTAAAAGGTTTTGCATTAGTAAAGAAGATAGCTATTGTATATCGTCAAAAAGGGTTGAAACTATAGCTTTAATAAGTAGTTTCAGCAATGTGTTTTCGGTATGTGATAGGCAAATCTACCTACCAATATTAGCGTTAGGTAACATTGGCCTGATGGGTAAAACAACTTTGATTTTGTACGAATTTCACTTCCAACAATTACTTTCGCCTTTCACTATCACTATATATATTTCATTGTATTTGTGGGGTATTTGGCAAAGTTTCTACCAATTGCTTTTGTATGCATTGCTAACCTGATGTTTGGTTTGGCAATTAGTCATTACGGTTCGGATGTCTCATCAATATTGTCTATCAATATGAGTTAGTCAAGCTGTTGGTATGCTGACCAATGTTTACCTGGTGAATATGGGAATCAATAATTTGATGATCAATATTTCTAAACTTAGATTAACTTTATCCTTGTTAAAATTTTATGTCATTAAAATTCATAAAAGTTTTAATCCATAATGACATTTCTTTGATGTAGTCACACCATAGGTATCAAGGAACTGTTTAGAAACAATGGTGGTTAGGATAAGGAACATTTCCATAACATGATGCTCTATGTTAAGAGAAATATACTTACAATAAAAGATAGAACAAATCATTTTGAAATTAGCTCTGCAAAGCGAAAAGACTTGTAATGAAAGTATTCCCCCCCCCCCCCCCCCCCCCCAATTGTCTCTATTATTAATGAAAATTGAATTAATCAAGTTTTGATCATTTCATTTCTTTGACTTCTCTAATTCAATTCTCACTCCAATTTGGTTTCATTTGACATCTTATAAAGGGCTGAGGAAACTCCATCAAATTAGATCAGATGTAATAAAAATCTTATTACCGATGTTTATCTGTCATAAAAAGTTTGATAATGGTAGCCCAAAATTATCTCATGAATATTGATAAGAGTAAAAGCCAATTATTTCCCTCTAATATTTATGACTTGTTACTTTGGCAGATGGACTGGGCCCAACATTTTAGTTATTGATTAGATAACACTGAACAAGGGAAAAATTATAAACCAGTCTATGAATGGGAGGAGCAACTATAAATAGCGCTTAGGATATTTTCATTGAGAAAGAGTTAGAACTTTCTAAATTGGTTGTTTTTCTGCCAAACCCTATATGTTGTGGGTACTTATTTGAATTGTCTCAATGAGACGATTCAAATCAGTACCCACAACATAGGATTTGATCAGTGATTAGGGATTTTTTTAGTGTGAAGTGACAATTGTCCTGAATTATCTAGAACTGTCCTTGAAAACAATGTATTTATTAGACTGGTCTATGGGTGGGCGGAGTTAAGTAAACAGACAAGCACATGTGGAATTATTGACATGGAATTATTGTTGTGTGGAACAATCATGTGTTGTTTTTCTGGACCTATGTTTAATGTTGCTTGTTGAGGTTACCATTAATTCTTTACCAAAAAACAGTATTTCAAACTGTTGAAAGATAGCATAATTATGTGTAAAATGTATCTAAGAAAGAAAGAAAATATTGAGGCAAAAGGAGAAAATGCTGATCATCAGCATTTTCTTCTATTGTCTCAATGTTTTATTAAACCTTTCCTTATAGTATATCAAAACCATGTTTTGTTTGGGAGAAGGGCTGGAGTTTATTAAACCTTTTACTTTGTTCAATGCCTGGTTTTGACATATGAATGTGAAAGAGACTTAATTAGGCTCTTAAAAACAATCGGAGAAAATGCTGATTTACAGGATTTTGTTGTGTCTGCCAATTAAGACATTTAATAATCTTATGGTGTGAATGGATTTTATAAGCCATTTGTAATAATTACAAGTTAATTTATAATCTGGATTAAGTAATCTACTCATATAAGTATAATGTCTCACTTAAATAGTTTTAGTGACAAGGATATAATTATATCTGGGGAAAAAAACTTGTAAATCTTTGGAATTCTATGTGTGATTAGTGATTTCTCCGTTTCCTGCAATATTTGTTGTATAGATGGATACTTTATTATGTGAGGCTGATGACTGAATGAGTAGCCAATTATAAAATCATCAAAGTTGTTCAAGGAAACTTAGTAATTTTATACTCGGGAGAAACACTTTTGATATAAGTAAAAAGTGCCTGTTTTGCATGGCAATTTCCTCTATTCCTTCAAAGTAATCTTTGTCCATCTCTATAAAAGACTATAAATTATTTCAAGAGCAATTAAAGTCAAACATTGGCCACCTAATTTAACTGCCAAATTGTTTGAGTTTGACAATGGTTGATATTAGGAAAATGGTTTTATTAATTATAATCTGTCATTTCAAACTAACAAGACTTATGCAGCTGTTTCAAAAATTTCTTAAAATTGTGATTTCGTCCCATTGTCTTCTTTGTAAAGAAACAAGTTTAGAATGACAGCCTATTTTCATGGAGTTCAAATAATTTCGTTACCAATTAAATGCAATTCTACTTATGGTTAAACAGTAAGAATGTCTTGCGAATGGAGAAGAGAATTTTCTCCTGATCATGGACAGTTCTTTAGATTTGTCCTGGTGATATTGAGAGATAAGGGTTAAATTGAGTTGTCTCACATTAATTGCTGAGTTTGCTATTTGAAGAATTTCCTGGAATGTCCCAGGCTCAGCAGACCCCTCATTAACTGAGTCAATATTCTATTGTTGGAATTCTGCTGTCTTGGTATTTGCTTAATTCAAACCCCTTGTCCAATTACAAATTAGGATACATTGGCCATGGTCATCATATGGGTAATGTAATTTAGGTGCAAGTTAAAGGAGAAAATTATATGCTTGTTATACAGATTTTCTTCTTTTCTATGAATGTTTCTGAAACAGTTTTTGTCAGGAACATCAAAGCCAGGTCTTATAATATCTGGGAAGGGGTTAATTTGAACTGAGAGATGTATATCACAGAAAAATTTGAGGAAAAATTAGAAAATTAATATTTCGTCGTTGTAAATGCAAAACCTCGTATCTCGGTTTTGAAAAAATTTTAAAGGGGAGGGAAAACGGTTTAGTAGCTTTTCCCAAACTGAAATGTCTTACTTGAAATTTGGACATATTGTTCACAAATAATGTGTCAATAATACTGATAAGTCAAAATATCTCAAAGCCTGCGAGAATCCTCTACACAGGGCACACAAGTTTGTACTTTGAAAATCGCACCAATCGACATACGAGGTTTTGCATTTACACCGACGATTTTCTTCTTTTGCCTGTATATTTTCCCAATACCTTTTCTATTTGGGAAAGGGTGTTAAATTTGCGATTGTTTGGAAACAGGATGAATTGAATGATTGAATGGCAAAACATTTCTTAAAATTCCTTTATAAAGTGACCAGTGAAAAAAATGAAGTCAATTATTGAAAATTAACGATTATTGATAATGGGAGATAACCTATGGATAATTCTATTAACTCAGTCCATGTGAGAGTGATAAAGGGGGATTACTCGGGAATTATTGTGATCAAGTGGATTAATTGAGGGATTAATTGTGGATTAATCAATAAACATGTACCAAGGAATGGTGCTGGCGGTGCACCCGAATCAAAACCAGTTTTCCATGGTAAGTTTATAAATTTCTTACATTGTTGCAACTTTGTTAGGATTTTGATCATGCAAAAATGATTGCACTTAGTCTGCAGAGGAAAAGGTAAGAGGGGGTTTAAGTATTCTGATATTGTTATTATATAACTCCAAACCCTATGTTGTGGACACTCATTTGAATAGTCGAATGCCAATGAGTATACGCAATTTGAAATATGGTTTGAAGAATAAGTAATATCGATAAATTGCATTTTGAAAAGCTAGCTATTACCTCCTCTTATCTGCATGTAGCTCTGCATTTTACTTAAAACATATCATGAAAGTAATGACTAGGTGTGATAATACAAAATCAGAAACACCATAGTCTAGATTTATGTAGCTTATATTCAGCAAATTTCCTGTATTATTTGTGTGGAATGTAACTTTAATCTCCGTAATGTCACCCTAGGGAGTAGAAAGGGTGTTTGATTGCAGGCAAGAGTTATTGCTGCAGTCTTATGCAATAAAATAATGGATTTTCCAGTAGAACATTGATTTTTGTCAGCCAGTACAAACTGCTTAACCTTCTATCTGTTTAACCCTTTCCCAAACAAGACCTGGTTTTGATGTCCCTAATAGAAAAGGCTTGGGAAAACATTGAAACAAAAGAAGAAACTGCAGATAATCAGCAGTTTCTCCTTTTGTCTCAATATTTTCTGTGCCATATTTTACACAAATCCTATCTTTAGTAACATCCATTTTTGTCATTTTACAGTTTTTGAAGTGGATCACCCGAAATTTTTAACCCTTTCCCAAACGACAATATCCTTCAATATTAGTTGAAAATTAAAGCTATTGCAGAAGTAAAATATGTTCACAGTCTTGATTCATCAACAGACAGCTGTACTGACATGGTTTGCGAATGCCCTATAACCCTTTCCCGAACAAGACCTGGCTTTGACGTCCCTTACAGAAAAGGCTAGGGAAAACATTGAGCCAAAAGAAGAAACTGCTGATAATCAGCATTATCTTCTTTTGTCTCAATATTTTCCATGCTATATCGCACTCAAACCCAGTCTTTATCAACCTCCTTTTAGTATTGGACTACCCTAAAATGGTTTTGTTTTGGAAATGGTTAATCCATTCCCTGTTAGTAAAACTTTGGGGCAATCCATTTCAATAGCTGCTGCAGACTACAAAACTTATGTTGATAAAGATTTGGGTTATGGACAGGGTAGCACCGAAAATGTTGAGGCAAAGGGAGAAAATGCTGATTATCAGCATTTTCTTTTTATGCCTCAATGTTTCTCCAAGCCAATTCTTTTAGGGATGACAAAACCTGGTCTTGTTTGGGAAAGGGTTAATGCAGTCAAATGTTACTGCTGCAGTCTTATGCAATATGATAATTGATTTTCAATACAGGAGTGGACCATTGATTTCTGTCATTGAACTCGTGTAGATCCTTCATCATTCTATATCCCAGCAACATTAACCCGGGACATCTGCATATCGTCGGTGTAAATGCAAAACCTCGTATGTCGATTCGTGCGATTTTCAAAGTACAAATTTGTGTGCCCAGTTACAGACAATTCTTACAGGTTTTAAGATATTTTACTAATCAGTATTGATGACAAATAATTTGTGAACAATATGTCCAAATTTCAAGTTAAACATTTCAGTATGGAAAAAGTTATTACACTTTTTGCCCTCCCCTTTGAAATTTTCCAAAAACGAGATACGAGGTTTTACATTTACAACGACGATATGTAATGACCCCACTTTGGCTATGTTTTGTTGAGATTCTCAACTAATGGACTTTAATGAAATTTAAGTTGTCATGGGCTTATTTTGGTGGAATATACTCATCAAAATATTCCGTTACAAACACCCAAATAGAATTGGTAAGGACAGGTTAGGGTTAGAGCCCGAGTTGACATGGTGTTCAGCTCAACATGGGTGGAAGGGAGAATATGTGCTTTATCTATTGATATTCTGATGATCTTTGGTACTACTCATTAAAAGACACTTTCTCAATTCTGGATCCATGAATAATGCAATATGATGTGTGATTCAGTTGCAGCTGCATGAATGAGAAAAATCCTTAATCCTTTCCAAAAAAAACCCTGAATTTGATTTTCCTTTCAGTTAACGCTTTTTAGCTCACCTGAGCACGAAGTGCTCGAGGTGAGCTATTGTGATCGCTTTTTGTCCGTCGTCCGTCCGTCTGTCCGTCTGTCCGTCTGTCCGTCTGTCCGTCTGTCCGTCTGTCCGTCTGTCCACAATTTGGTGTTTACACTCTAGCATCCACAAATATTAGTCAATCTTGACCAAACTTTGTCAAAACAAGTATGGTCATAAGTTCTCGGATGAGTTCAATTATGGGCCAGATCGGACCAGAAAGTGTGGAGTTATCTGCCCCTGAATGACGAAAAATGCTGTTTTTAACTTTGTTTACACTCTAGCATCTACAATTATTGCCCAATCAATACAAAACTTGGATATAATATTGGAGACTATAGGATCTTGGATGAGTTCGATTTTCAGTCAGATCAGGCGAAAAAGTCAAAAGTTATGTGCCCTTGAATTTGTCA
The DNA here is from genome assembly GCA_963680895.1 of Fragum sueziense. Taxonomy (NCBI): domain Eukaryota; kingdom Metazoa; phylum Mollusca; class Bivalvia; order Cardiida; family Cardiidae; genus Fragum; species Fragum sueziense. The sequence continues at coordinate 62,813,597 of OY804594.1, read as the reverse complement.
AAATTACCGTTTTCGACCTTGTTTACACTCTAGAATCTACAATTATTGACCAATCAAGACAAATCTTGAACACAATGTTGGAGACCATAAGATCTCGGGTGAGTTTAATTTTTAGTCTGATTAGACGAGAAAGTCGAGAGTTATGTGCCCTTGAATTTGACAAAATTGTCGTTTTTGACTGTTTTCGACCTTGTTTACACTCTAGAATCTACAATTATTGACCAATCAAGACAAATCTTGGACACAATGTTTTAGATCATAAGATCTTGGATGAGTTTGATTTTCAGTGTGATCTGACAAAAAAGACTAGAGTTATGTGCCCTTGAATTTGATAAAATTGTCATTTTCGGCTGTTTTCGACATTGTTTATACTCTAGAATCTACATTTATTAATCAATCAAGACAAAACTTGGACATAATGTTAGAGATCATAAGATCTCAGACGACTAGAATTTTCAATCTGATAAGACACAAAAGTCGAGACTTATGTGCCCTTGAATTTGACAAGATTATCGTTTTTGACTGTTTTCAACCTTGTTTACACTCCAGAATTTTCAATTATTGTCCAATCAAGACAAATCTTGGACACAATGTTTGAGAGGATAAGATTTCGGATGAGTTTGATTTTTAGTGTGATCTGACCAGAAAGACGAGAGTTATGTGCCCTTGAATTTGATAAAATTATCATTTTCGGCTGTTTTCAACCTTGTTTACACTCTAGAATCTACAATTATCAATTAATCAAGACAAAACTTGGACACAATGTTTGGGACCATAATATGTCGGATGAGTTTGATTTTCAGTCTGATCCGATCAGAAAGTTGAGAGTTATGTGCCCTTGAATTTAACAAAATAGCCGTTTCTGGCTGTTTTTCGATCTTGAATCTTCAATTATTGGCCAATCAAGACAAATCTTGGACACTATGTTGGAGACCATAATATCTTGGATGAGGTAGATTTTCAGTCTGATGTGATCAGAAAGTCGAGAATTGTGTGCCCTTGAATTTGAAAAAAAATACCGTCTTTGGCTGTTTTCGACCTTGTTTATACTCTAGAATCTGTGATTATTTATCAATCAAGAAAAACCTGGACACAATGTTTGGCACCATAAGATCTCAGATGAGTTTGATTTACACAAAGTTATTGACTATAAGTTAGTTTTCAGTCTTATAGTCATAAATGTTTATTGAATTGAACAAAAGTGTTGCTCATATCATTTTGGTTCAGGTGAGCGATATAGGACCATCATGGTCCTCTTGTTAAAAATATTGCGAGAAAAGATGAAAATGTTTGTAACCAGCCTTTTCTCTTTTTCACCGCTTTTCACTTAATAATAGCATAGATCTAGTCCTATTTGATCAAAGAAAAATTATTTAAAATGTCATTTTATTGGAAAGTTGTATGTTGGATTGTCTCCCTTTAACAAGCTTTTGATGTCAGAACAACATTATACAAATAAATATCATGTGTACTCCCTTGGTATTTGATAAGCACATTCCAAGAGTACATGGAGATTTCATCAATCATTCTGACATATGTAATGCAGAATTTCTAGGTTTAATATTGTAAGCTGCACCTAGAACATTCAGTGGAAAATACATTTTTATACAGAATATGATTTGAAAAGTGGGTTGCTTCCCTTTAATAAACCATTATCGTATAATGACTCTTTTTGGTCCCAACATGATAAAGGCTTTCGAAAACACTATGGAAAATGAAGAAATTGCTTGTTACAAGCAATTTCTTAATTTTCCACAATGTTTTCCACTCAGAAAAAAGTAAAATAAATTTAAAAATTTCATTTGCATAATTATACCCCCCACAACAAAGTTATGGGGGGGGGGGTATACTGGATTCAGGTTGTCCGTCCGTCCGTCCGTCCGTCCGTCCGTCCGTGGACATAATTTTGTGTCCTCTTCTCCTCCCACAGTTTTTGACCGATTTTGCTGAAATTTTAGCAGGTTGTTCCCTATCATATGAAGTTGTGCACCTGCAATTTTCATCTTGATCCAGTCAGTAGTTTCAGAGTTATGCCACTTTGAACTTTAGCATTTTTTCAGTGACAACGCGCTAGTGGGGGGTATTTGTCCGCTTTGCGACAGTTCTAGTTGTGTTCTGCAACATCTTTGAATTTGGACGGGTCTAAAGTTTTGCCATCTGGTTGCATTGCATGGGTTAACAGTACGTGTATGCAATAATAATGTCAGAATAACATTGTATAAATAAATATCATATGGATACCCCATGATGTTTGATAACCACATTCCATCCTACATAAAGATTTCATCTATCATTCTGACATTCAGAATTTCTAGATTTTCACAAAATTTAATGAACTGCACCTTGAGTATGCAGCTTTCAGTAGAAAATTCTTGTTATTAACCCTTTCCCAAACAAGACCTGGTTTTGACGTCCCTAATAGAAAATGCTAGGGAAAACATTGAGACAAAAGAAGAAACTGCTGATAACCAGCAGTTTCTCCTTTTGCCTCAATATTTTCTTACATATATTGTACACAAATCCTTTCGTTTTCAATTTCCATTTTGTCGTCTGTTGTAACTTTCAATTTGGACAGCCCTAAAATTTTGTAGTTTGGCAAAGGGTTAAGTACAGGATTAGCATTATTATTGGTATCAACGATAATTGCCTCATACCTGCGCCTGACTTGCAGGTGGTTTTAGAAAATTATGAAAGTTATTTCCAAAATTATTGAGGTCAGAGTAAGATGTGACACTAATCCTATCTGTATAATCATCCATATTGTCAACTACAGCTTTCAAATCGGATTGATTAAATTGGGTTTAACCCCTCTTTCAACATCTTCGCAAGCCATGGGTTACTACCTCCACTTTGTTCCTTACGAACCCTTGGCCGCTCGCCTCTATGGAAATCGAAAGTACCACCGTGCGATTTCATTGGACGCGATAACTTTCCCATTATCCAATCAAAACACACTAAACAAGCCCTCTTTGTCAAAACGAAAACGTCACGGCTGACGTGAAAATCGATATCCGTATTTGATGCATCGCCTAATACGTTTTAGTACGAGGCTTTTGATTGGCCAGAAATAGCAACTGCAAAGGGCCGCGACTCTTTATTGCCGAAAGGTGGCATGGTGGTACTTTCGATTTCAATAGAAGCGAGCGGCCAAGGGTTCGTAAGGAACAAAGTGGAGGTAGTAACCCTTGGCTTGCGAAGATGCTCTTTCAACTGCTATGGTCATGTCGCGGCAGTTAGAGCACCTAACCAGTTCAACATTAACCTGTGCCCGACAGACATTTACTACCTGCCGCTTGGTCAGGGCTAGTTAGATCCCCAAGATACAAGACCGACTGGTCAGCCTCATTTCAAATCTCGGTCACTATTACCATAATGAAACATGGAATATGTGACACAACCAGAACATAGGCCCTTCAAATTTTCCTTCACTTGTGATTCAAAACTTGTCTTTTAGCTTATCAAAGGATTATTGTTGTTTACACCTTTTCCCAATTATCCAAATATTTGGTCAGGACCAGTGCGTAGTTGGTCAGGGCTAGCAGCATCTGGCAGCAACAAGCCCGACTGTCTGGTAACCAAAAAAGTTAATGTTGGACCCTGGAGTCCTGTCACTTCTCATACCAGTACTACCACAACATCCTTACCAAACCTCCAGCTGCTCCCCAGCATAGGTTTACAAATTGTCAAACCGTTGATGGATGACAATTTAGTCAGAAAGGATATTTGCCACAGCTTTGGATCAAACCTGGGAAATCTCGAGTGAGAGTCTGATGCACTACTAACATTGCAATGGCCGCAGCAACCTTAAATGGGAACAGTTCCAATGTTTTGATGTTTTGGAAAGGGTTAATCCTTTCCCAAACTACAAATTCTTAGGGTGATCCACTTCAAAAACTGCCACAAATGACAAAATGGAAGTTATTAAAGATAGAATTTATGTAAAATATTTCAAAGAAAATATTGATACAAAAGGAGAAACTGCTGGTTGTCAGCAGTTTCTTCTTTTGTTTCAATGTTTTCCTAAAGCTTTTTCTATTAGGGATGTCAAAGCCAGCTCTTGTTTGGGAAAGGGTTATGTAAAGGATCAGACTGTGGGGATTAGGATGATTTATCCCTACATTGTTATCCTAATGTAATATATTGAAATAACTTGCAATGTTTGTAGGCCCTCCGGATTATATGTAGCATATTTGTAACTGTGAGTCCGTGTTTAGGTAGGTTGGACTTACAAATAAAAAGAATTAAAATAAGGTAAAATTTTTAACAAGCTCAGATAATAAGCTCGGTCATGGACAGTTATTGACCCTTTCCCAAACAAGACCTGGTTTGACATCCCTAATAGAAAAGGCTTGGGAAAACATTGAAACAAAAGAAGAAACTGCTGATAACCAGCAGTTTCTCCTTTTGTCTCAATATTTTCTGAGCTGTATCATACACAAATTTTATCTTTATCAACATTAATTTTGTCGTCTGCAGCAGCTTTCAAATTGGATCACCCTAAAATTTTGTTGTTTGGGAAAGGGTTAAGCTCATTATGTCAGTTCAAACAATATCTTTTGTAGTTTCTGACATTCATCTCTCACCAATGTACTGGAGGCTTGGACAGGATATTCTTGTAGAACCAGTGAAAGAAATGCCGTGAAGCTATGGCTAGGTGCTCCGGCCATTGCTATATGACCGTAGTAGAAAATGAAAGTGACTTTAACCCCATTTAATCCGTCAATATATCGCATTTCTAACACTAAACTTATTCTAGTCTACCAATAACTGAAACTTCTACATACATAGACTGAGTTGGTGGTTGTGCTGTGAAGGGAATTGGTGAGGTATACACCACCATGGACTGAATTTGAATTTAACATGAAAATTATTGATCATAATGTTAAACACCTTCCAATCAATCAATCAATCAATCAATCAATCATTTCTTTACTATGCAATAGTCCCAGCCGAAAATGACAGTGACGTAGGCTGATGTTTACTGCTGCAAAACCAATCAATTCGTCTGATTTGCACCGTTACAAATACGAACAGAGTTGATTGGTTGTCAAGTAGTAAACATTAGCCCACGTCACTGTCATTTTCGGCTGGTACTATTGTACTCTTGGAAATAGGATATCCTATAACAAGATTATGATAATTTGACCCTTTCCACATTTGATTATCATAAGCTGAGGGATTATTCAATTTGGAAATGGGTAATTATTTACCTGTATAAAAAGGACTGGTAGACTGTTTTGTGGTTAACTGGTTTATAATACATCATGATGAAGGTTAAAGGTGTCATTCAGTAAATTAGCCATGAACCACAAAATTACCATAAAACTCATCCTTTGACTCACTTTATATTGAGTCTGATTCATATCTCTTATCTTGCATCATATAAACAAAGATTGTAACTGACAGTAATAGCTGAACTCATATTTTCCAGTTCCTATAATCGAAAAACCTTGGAAAAACATTGAGGCAAAAGAAGAAAATACTGTTATCTATAATATTATATTTTCAAACAAAAAATTCTATAGAATGCATTTTTAATGCAATTGAATGTCACAATGATATAACATATCTCTAGATGATAGAATCATAGGCTTGTCTGGCATTTCTCCTTTTGTTGCGATATTCTCAACCTTATCAAATAGTCATTTCATGTTTACAGGTTTATACCAAGTCAAAGTTTTGGTATTTGGGAAAGGGTTAAAATGGTTGCTCAGAGTTGCTGAGATGCTAGCTGACTCAGATTTGAAACTTAAGAATTGACAAGTTTTGAGAAAAAAAGTTTAATAGATTTGTTTCACTCACCCATTGTATTTCTCTAGGCAAATATTTTTATTGGGTATTGTTGATATTTGAGTAAACAGTAAATGAATGTGGTTTACCCTTTCCTGACCAATGTCATATTTTGTACCTAGAATACATTTAAATTTTGTCAAGTCCAAGATTCTGTTTTTAGGAAAAGGTTGAATATATGATATAGTAAATTGTCTGTGTTATTGCAAAACCTTGTAACTCCAGCTTTTATCAAGCTGGAGTTACGAGGTTTTGCAATAACACTGACAAATGTTTGTGGTCAATGGGGAAGTTGACATTTTGCATGGAGAAATAATAATAGGTTGGTATTTTGGTAGATTGTATTAATAATATGACTTGTTGCCGTCAATTTGTAGTGGATTGTTTACAAAAAATGTTTGATTAATGTAAGAAAAGGATGAAGGATTGTGTACCTAAACATGCTGTGAGTCTTTGAAATTTATTAGATTGAATTGGTTTCTCCTTTACATTCAATATTTTCTTCAATATTACAAAATAAACTATGCCAAATTTAAATGAATTATTAATGTTGTACATTTACATTAAACCTTTCACAAACATGCGACCCCTGCGAAAAAGTTCATGAAATTATGATGAACGTTCATGAAATGCAAAATTTGCCTTTCATGAATTTCAAGAAGTTCTTGAACTTTTGTTCTTGAACTTCGGAAGTCAGCCAAGTTCATGAAACAGCAAGTTCATGAACCACTGAAGTTCACCAACAAAAGTTCAAGAACTTCTGAAGTTCATGAACTTCTGAAGTTCAAGAACTTCTTGCAAGTTCATTAAAGGCAAATTTTGCGTTTCATGAACGTTCATCATAATTTCATGAACTAAGTTATTTACTACACAATATGTGGGTGGGGAAATGTAAAACTGAACATTTAAATTTGTTAAATTTAGTCAACAGAACACTCACCAATGTTGCTTTACTTCGTTTAACTGTTCAGTGAACTTCTTTATCTCCTGATTATTCTTAAATATGAATGTAAATTATGACAATAAAAAATTTTTTTGAAAAAAAAAGTCAGACAAGCGAATTCCCTCCAATTCTCTGATAAACAGGAAGTGATGTCATGTAATAGACTGGAAACTTGAATAAAATTAGACTGGGAGGTCTGATTTCACCCAGTTAATTCTGTATCTTGTGAACTATGTGAAAAACAGATGTACCATTTCACACATGGATATATTATGCTAAGACTTTTCATTTAAGACCATGACCTTTGACCTTGTGACCTTGACTTTAAAGTTTAACCTAAATGTACTTTATAGATAAGTTCATGAACTAGTTCATGAACTAGTTCATGAACATTTGCAGTTGTTCTAGAACTTTTGAAGTTTTTCTTGAATTTGATAGAAGAAATTCATTACAAAGCCAATTTATAATTCTGTTTAGGTTCAGAGATTCCTTGTCACAAACACTGGTTAATAGACACTGGATGATCACAAAAGTAGCTAGCAGAAGGTTAGCTAGAAATAGACCTTAGTCAGTTGTTTAGCAATTATTTAGATAATTTAGTCAGCAGCTAAACTGTTCTTTCTACAGCTTATTGATTTCTCCATCCATTTTCAAAATCATTGAAATTTGAATATATGCAAAACTGCTTTGTCAGGGTTGAAACAGCCTGGCTATTAGTTTGTGAATTGGTACTTTTTATAATTGTTGATTTTAGTAGCCAACATATGTTATCTATCGATGAAATGGTTGACTCCTTCAGGAACTTTGGAATTAAAATGCAGACCTATTTTGTTTCTTTAAATGGAGGTTCATGAACTAAACATAATAAGTTCAACAACTTTCAAAATGTTTGTAAAAAGTTCATGAACTATAAATTTAGGAAATTCATAGTTCATGAACATGTTTATTTGTTCATGAAGTTCATAAAATGCTCAACAAAGTTCATCAACTTCGTAAAAAGTTCATGAACTTTGAATTAATGAAACTGGATGTTCATGAATTTTTAATGTTAGTTCATGCAATTTCATGAATTTCATAAAAAGTTCATCAAAGTTCATGAACTTCGTGAACTTTTTTCGCAGGGGGTGTTACATAGTTCTTTTGATGAATTTAAAGTAGAAACCATGGGAAAACATCGAGAGTAAACTGAAGAAGTTGTTGATTACAAATTTGGATCACTTTGATATCTTGTTGTTTTGTTTAGGGTTTTAAAAAAACAAGAGTTTGTATTCATCTTTGATGAATGTATGATAAGCCATATAGGCAGGCCAGAAAACTCTCCAGATGTTTGTGATATTTTATATTGATTAAATTCCTATAATTATTAACCATGTTGGAATTCTTATAATATTGGAGATGTTTAGAAATTAAATAGAGTGAAACCAAATAGAGAGATTTGAAGTTAAGGTAGAATATACCGTATTGTCGCCATTTAGAGATTCATGAACATCGTTTTTTTACGAGCGTCGTTGTTACGTATCTGGACCTATTCGGGCATGGTTGTAAACATTCGGCGGTGGAGATTTCCACTGCCGAATGTTTTTGATCGCGCCCCAATAATTCTGACGTCATGCGAATCTCATTAGGGATGGACTACCCTAAATAAAAAAAAAAAAGCTTAAGGCCCGGTCCCACTGCACTTTCGGATGCAAAGAGGATATAAAACGTACAAAAAATCTTGCTTTCCATTAGACGTCCCTTTCCATCCGTTGGAAGTCTGGTGTGTACTTATTGCATACGTTTTATCCAACGGGCATCCGTCAACCGTAATTTCGTCCGCACAAGAAGTTTTGGGCTGCCCAAAACTTTTAGAACGGATGAACCTTCCGTCGTGTACGATATATTAATCCGCAATATATACGAGCAACAGACGTTCTATGTCCGTTATCGGTCCGTTGTATCCTTTCTCCATCCTATAGGCATCCTTGAAACTCAAATCAACCGAAACTGAAAAGGGATTGATAGGGGAACGGTAAGGTACATGGAACGTCTATACATCATCAGCAGCGGGGAAATAGAAAAGATGTAAGCATATGCATCGCGTATATGAAGTATACAAATGGGAAAAAGAGTTTTTATCTGGGATGTATTCCATATATTTAGCTGACATCTGCTAGTCCCATCCGCCAGGCTTCCCACGAATATCCGTTTAACATCCCCGCTATATACTACTGACATGCGCTCTTTTCCGTTATATTTTCACCATTTTCTAAAAGCGGATGAAAACGGATGGTACCACTACCGAAATTTTGCTCGTCCGCTGTGTCCTTTTAACATGCGTTTTTGTCAATCTGCCAGTGGGACCGGGCCTTAAAACTTGATTTTAAAGACTAACCTTAAGTTTTACATGTAGAGTAAAATTGTTCCCAATTTCAATGTGATAATTATTCCGAACATGGTGCAAAGATGAAAATAATGGTGTGTGATTAATTATAATTATTATCTCCTTTTGCTTCAGTGTTTTCACAAGCTGAGTTCTACTAGAGACATCAAAATTAAGTTTTGGTTGGTAAACGGTTGAAATTGCTGTGTCTAAGGCTCTGAGAAAGGCTGTATCAAAAACAATATCTGTAAGTGATATTTTTTGTCAAAGCAGAATTGATCATGATCATACAGTCTGTTTGTACATGGGATGTGTTTCATGTTACAGCATCTGGTGGGCTCCTTCAACCCTTTCCCAAACAAGACCAATTAGTTTGACATCCCTGATAGAAAAGGCTTGGGAAAACATTGAGGCAAAAGAAGAAAATGCTGATTATCAGCATTTTCTCCTTTTGCCTCAATATTTTCTGTGCAATTTTGGATACAAAACTATTCTGTATTAACATCCATACCAATTCCTCTGCAGCAGCTTTTAACCCTTTCCCAAACAAGACCGGGTTTTGATGTCCCTATTAGAAAAGGCTTGGGAAAACATTGAGACAAACGAAGAAAATGCTGATAATCAGCATTTTCTCCTTTTGCCTCAATATTTTCTGTGCTATAGTATTCACACATTTTACATCAAGTAACATCCATTTTGTGGTCTGCAGCAGCTTTCAAATTAGACTACCCTACAATTTTGCTGTTTGGGAAAGGGTTAAACTGAACTAGTCTAAAAGTTGCCATCTAGTGGGATGCTCTAATACATGGGGGATATTTTCTGGAATGTCAGATTCTTGTACATTATGGTTTTTATTAGCTCCACTGGCCGACAGGCCAGCGAGCTATTGTCATGGCGGTGTGTCCGTCGTGCGTCCGTGCGTGCGTCCGTCCGTCCGTAAACTTTTTCTTTAAAAATCTTCTCCTCAGAAACTACCAGATGGATTTCAATCAAACTTCACAAGAATGATCCTTGGGTGACCCTCTCTCAGATTCCTTCAAAGAATTTGGATTGAATCAGAATAACCTGAGTTATCTGCCCTTGAATGTCAAAAATAGCTGGTTTTGACTTTAATTTTACTCTAAAATCCACAAATATTAATCAATCAAGACAAAACTGCAACAGAATGTTGGTGACTATAAGATCTTGCCTTGGTATGATTTTCAGCTTGATCTGAATTTTTCATCATGAGTTATGTGCCCTTGAAATTGACAAAATTGCCATTTTCGACTCTATTTTGACTTTGTTTTCACTCTAGCAACTACAAATATTGACCAATCAGGACAAAACTGAGACAGATTGTTGGTGACCATAAGATCTTACCTTGGTATAATTTTCAGCTTGATCTGAATTTTACATCATGAGTTATGTGCCCTTGAAATTGACAAAATTGCCATTTTCGACTCTATTTTGACTTTGTTTTCACTCTAGCAACTACAAATATTGACCAATCAGGACAATAACTGTACAGAATGTTGATGATCATAAGATCTTGCTGTGGTATAATTTTCATCTTGATTTGAATTTTACATCATGAGTTATGTGCCCTTGAAATTGACAAAATTGCCATTTTTGACTTTATTTTGACTTTGTTTTCATTTTAGCAACTACGAATATTGACCAATCAAGACAAAACTGAGACAGAATGCTGGTGGCCATAAGATCTTGCCTTGGTGTAATTTTCAGCTTAATCTGAATTTTACATCATGAGTTATGTGCCCTTGAAATTGACAAAATTGCCATTTTTGACTGTATTTTGACTTTGTTTTCACTCTAGCAACTACAAATATTGACCAATCAAGACAAAACTTGTACAGAATGATGAGGACCATAAGATCTTGCCTTGGTATAATTTTCAGCTTGATCTGAATTTTAGGTCATGAGTTATGTCATAATGTGCCCTTGAAATTGACAAAATTGCCATTTTTGACTCTATTTTGACTTTGTTTTCACTCTAGCTTCTACAAATATTGACCAATCAAGACAAAACTTGTACAGAATGATGAGAACCATAAGATCTTGCCTTGGTATAATTTTCAGCTTGATCTGAATTTTACATCATGAGTTATGTGCCCTTGAAATTGACAAAATTACTTTTTTCTGCTTTATTTCACTTTTACAACCATTAGTATTAACTAATCAATACAGAACTTTCACAGAAATCTTACTGCTTGTAATTTTCAGCTTGGTCATGCATTTGCTGGTTTGCGTAGCCTGAACCTTTGAAATTGCATTTAACAAGACAAACAATCAGGCCTGTGGAGCGCTTCCAGGCCGCCAGGACTGTCTAGTTGTCTGGATATTCCTGGGAAAATTGTTATATATTGCTGAATATCATTTGGAAGGATGGCAGAGTTCTGGAGCTGTTACAATTATCATTGATCAACAAATCAACATTACGATTTCTACCCAAGTTAGTCCATTACCACACATTGACTCTTTTTGACTCCCCACAAAATAATGACTTTGGAAAACATTGTGGAAAATGAAGAAATTGCTTGTCACAAGCAACATCGTTGATAAAATGGGCCCCTGAGGTCTCTGAAATCATGAAATCATTATTTGTACTTAACTTAAAAGTTAAGCTTGGCAATGCAGTTATTAACCAATTCTGGAAAAAAAATGTCAGGAATTATTCCAAATAATAACTCGATATCATCATCATTTTGTAGAAAAACTACAGGTCTTCCATCTCATTGTGCTGTTACCTGGCAAAGTTCAAAGATGTTGTTATACCCCCCTCAACAAAGTTAGGGGGGGGGGGGGTATACTGGAATCAGGTTGTCCGTCTGTCCGTCCGTCCGTCTGTGGACATAATTTTGTGTCCTCTTCTCCTCCCACAGTTTTTGACCAATTTTTCTGAAGTTTGTCAGGTTGTTTCCCATCATATGAAGTTGTACACCTGCAATTTTCATCTTGATCCAGTCATTATACCCCCCACCTACGAAGTAGAGGGGGGTATATTGGTTTCACCATGCCTGTCTGTCTGTCCATATGTCCATCCGTCCGTCCGTCCGTAGACTTTTTCGTTTCCGTGCTCTAACTCGAGAACCAGTTGACCTAGGATCATGAAACTTTACACAGTTGTTGCCCATGATCCAAGGAGGTGCCATATTGTTTTTAGGTCACCAAGGTCAAAGGTCAAGGTCACAATCGGACTTTGTTTAAAATCCGTTTCCGTGCTCTAACTCGAGAACCGGTTGACCTAGGGTCATGAAACTTTACACACTTCTTGCCCATGACCCAAGGAGGTGCCCTATCGTTTTTGGGTCACCAAGGTAAAAGGTCAAGGTCACAATCAGACTTTGTTTAAAATCCGTTTCCATGCTCTAACTCGAGAATCGGTTGACCTAGGATCATGAAACTTTACACAGTTGTTGCCCATGACCCAAGGAGGTGCCCTATTGTTTTTGGGTCACCAAGGTCAAGGTCACAATCGGACTTTGTTTAAAATCCGTTTCGGTGCTCTAACTCGAGAATCGGTTGACCTAGGATCATGAAACTGTACACAGTTGTTGCCCATGACCCAAGAAGGTGCCCTATTGTTTTTGGGTCACCAAGGTCAAAGGTCAAGGTCACAATCGGATTTTGTTTAAAATCCGTTTCCATGCTCTAACTCGAGAACCGGTTGACCTAGGATCATGAAACTTTACACAGTTGTTGCCCATGACCCAAGGAGGTGTCCTATTGTTTTTGGGTCACCAAGGTCAAAGGTCAAAGGTCACAATCGGACTTTGTTTAAAATCCGTTTCCATGCTCTAACTCGAGAACCTGTTGACCTAGGGTCATGAAACTTTACACAGTTGTTGCCCATGACCCAAGGCGGTGCCCTATCGTTTTTGGGTCACAAAGGTCAAGGTCACAATCAGACTTTGTTTAAAATCCGTTTCCATGCTGGGGCGGATGTGGTGCAGTGGTAACGCGCTGGACTTGAAACACAGGGATCGCTGGTTCGATCCCCCGCTTCTCGAGTCGTTCGGATGAGACTTTAAACCGAGGTCCTGTCTCCATATGACCTTAGCTGTTAAGTGGGACGTAAAACTCCATACAGTCCGTTTCCATGCTCTAACTCGAGAACCGGTTGCCCTAGGATCATGAAACTTTACAGTTGTTGCCCATGACCCAAGGAGGTGCCCTATTGTTTTTGGGTCACCAATGTCAAAGGTCAAGGTCACAATCAGACTTTTTTTCAAATCCGTTTCCGTGCTCTAACTCAAGAACCGGTAGACCTAGGATCATGAAACTTTACACAGTTGTTGCCCATGACCCAAGGAGGTGCCCTATTGTTTTTGGGTCACCAAGGTCAAAGGTCAAGGTCACAATCAGACTTTGTTTAAAATCCGTTTCCGTGCTCTAACTCGAGAATCGGTAGACCTAGGACCATGAAACTTTACAGTTGTTGCCCATGACCCAAGGAGGTGCCCTATTGTTTTTAGGTCACCAAGGTCAAAGATCAAGGTCACAATCAGACTTTGTTTAAAATCTGTTTCCGTGCTCTAACTCGAGAACCGGTTGACCTAGGATCATGAAACTTTACACAGTTGTTGCCCATGACCCAAGGAGGTGCCCTATTGTTTTTGGGTCACCAAGGTCAAAGGTCAAGGTCACAATCAGACTTTTTAAAATCCGTTTCCGTGCTCTAACTCGAGAACCGGTTGACCTAGGATCATGAAACTTTACACAGTTGTTGCCCATGACCCAAGGAGGTGCCCTATTGTTTTTGGGTCACCAAGGTCTAAGGTCACAATCGGACTTTGTTTAAAATCCGTTTCCATGCTCTAACTGGAGAACCGGTTGACCTAGGATCATGAAACTTTACACAGTTGTTGCCCATGACCCAAGGAGGTGCCCTATTGTTTTTGGGTCACCAAGGTCAAATGTCAAGGTCACAATCGGACTTTGTTTAAAATCCGCTCCCATGCTCTAAGTCAAGAACCGGTTGACCTACAGCACTTTTTCAGTGACAAGGCGCTAGTGGGGGGGGTATTAACCCGCTTTGCGACAGTTCTAGTTATTAGTTTTAGAGTTATGCCACTTTGAAATTTTTCAGGAAAGGGGGGGGGGAAAGTAGTCAAAATTTAAAATTTGGTTTCCGTGCTCTAACTCGAGAACCATTTGACCTAGGATCATGAAACTTTACACAGTTGTTGCCCATGACCCAAGAAGGTGCCCTATAGTTTTTGGGTCACCAAGGTCAAAGATCAATGTCACAATTGGACTTTGTTTAAAATCTGTTTCCGTGCTCCAAGTCTAGAACCGGTTGACCTAGGATCATGAAACTTTACACAGTTGTTGCCCATGACCCAGGGAGGTGCCCTATTGTTTTGGGGTCACCAAGGTCAAAGGTCAAGGTCACATTTGGACTTTGTTCAAAATACGTTTCCGTAAGAACCTTTTGACCTATAGCACTTTTTCAGTGACAAGGCCCTAGTGGGGGGTATTCGTCCGCTTTGCGACAGTTCTAGTTTGAAATATTTTTGTCAAAACTGGTTATGTCAATTTTCAATTTAACAATTTCTGAAATAATTATGACTTCAAATTTTCTTGTGTGACAATAAATGGTATGATATATTCGGAGCGATACAGGCTTAAGCACTCTTTGAATTGTCTTGGCTTTGACAACTGACTACATTCACCCATTGTTTTGTTACAAAATCAGAAAAAAAGCCACAACATAGATAAATTCTGACAAAGGTTAGATATTTGCAGGATTTCAGTGCCAAGAAAAACAGGCAGTGTTTTCATCATTAATTGTTTAACCAGGTATAATTTGTTGTAACCAGACAGCAACAATGCTTTCAAGGAGATGCTGATAAGTTGAGTGATTGACACCACAAGACCTGGTTTTCACGTCCCTTACATAAAAGGCTTGGGAAAACATCGAGGCAAAAGAAGAAACTGCTGATAACCAGCAGTTTCTCCTTTTGCCTCGATATTTTCTTTGACATATTTTACACAAATCTTATCTTTAATAACATTCATTGTCATTTGTGGCAGTTATTGAAGTGGATCACCCTAAAATGTTGTCGTTTGGGAAAGTGTTAACCCTTTCTCAAACAGCAAACTTGTAGACTAATCCAATTCAATAGCTCCTGCAGATAACAAAATGGATGTTGAGAAAGGAGGAAATGTGTATAAAATAGTTCGAAAAATATTGAGGCAAAAGGAAAAAATGCTGATTATCAGCATTTTCCTCTTTTGTCTCAATGTTTTCCCAAACCAATTCTATTAGGGACGTCAATATCAGGCTTTGTGTCGGAGACGGTTGACCTTTCTGAATTGGTTCAAAATGAAAGGAGCTGCAAATGGATAAAAATAAATGTAACTGATTATAACTTGAAATTCTCACATAATTGGATGAAAAATATTGAGGGAAAAAGAAAAAATGCTGGTTATTACCATTGTAATTGGTTCCCCTCTGAAAAACACTTGCCCCATCTGGGAAAAATGTCTGGATCTGTGCATGATCATCATGAAGCAATAAGACTGGTTGACTGTAGATACATTAGAATCTGGGCCGCGGCCATGGCACAGTTGGTAGTGCATCTGCTTCTCATTCGAGAGGTCCCGGGTTTGATACCCGGCCGCGGCAAGTACCCTTTCTGACAAAAATGTCACCCATCAATGGTTTGATATCGTGAACCTATGTGGGGGAGCAGCTGGAGGCTTGGTGAGGTTGTTGTGGTAGCACTGGAGAGAGAAATACCAGGAATCCATGGTTAGGTGCTCCAGCCGCCGTGATATGTCCTTAATAGTTGAAAACTGCGTAAAACCCCAATAAACAAAACATTAGAATCTGTGGTAAAAAAAAAAATAAACAAAAAAATCTATTTTGTTGTCTAGGAAAGTGTGGACAATTTGACATGATATCCACCTGTACCTTTAACTCTTGTTTTGTCTGACAGGGGGAAAACAAGCTGATCTATTTTGAAAAGGGCAACAGGTAAACCTATAGGTGCCCTATTGTTTTGGGGTTAAGAAAGTCAAAGGTCAAGGTCACAATCGGACTTTGTTTAAAATCCGTTTCCTTGCTCATAGTCAAGAACCGGTTGACCAAGCATCATGAAACTGCCCATGACCCAAGGAGGTGCCCTATTGCTTTTGGGTCATGAAGGTCACAATTAGACTTTGTTTAAAATCTGTTTCTATGCTCTAAGTCAAAAACCGGTTGGTTGACCGAGGATCATGAAACTCTACACAGTTGTTGCACATGACCCAAGGAGGTGCCCTATTGTTTTGGGGTTACGAATGTTAATGGTCAAGGTCACAATCGGACTTTGTCCAAAATCCTTTTCTACTTGCTTTTGGGTCATGAAGGTCACAATTAGACTTTGTTTAAAATCTGTTTCTATGCTATAAGTAAAAAACCGGTTGACCGAGGATCATGAAACTCTATACAGTTGTTGCCCATGATTCAAAGAGGTGCCATATTGTTTTGGGGTCATGAAGGTTAAAGGTCAAGGACACACAATCGGACTAAAATGTTTTAAAATCGGTTTCCGTGTTCTAAGTTAACAATCAGTTGACTTAGGAGCATGAAACTTCAGACAGTTGTTGCCTATGACCCTAGGAGGTGCCCTATTGTTTTTGGATTATGAAGGTCAAAGGTGAAGGTCACAATCAGACTTCATTTAAAATCTGTTTCCATGCTCTAAGTCAAGAACCTTTTGACCTGTAGCACTTTTTAGCGAGCCGGGACTTTATGTCCGGGGAGCTAATGTCACAGCCCTAGTGTCGGCGTCGGCGTAGCGTCTTCAAAGACTTTAACCTGGTCTATATCTCAGGCACTATTAGAGATACAGCCTTGATACTTCACACATGGATACCTCCCGGCAAGACCTTTCATTTGGGACCATGACCTTTGACCCAGTGACCTTGACCTTGGAGTTTGACCTACTTTTAAAAAACTGTAACCTGGCCTATATCTCATGCACTATTACAGATAGAGCCTTGATATTTCACATATGGATACCTCATGTCATGACCTTGACCTTGAGACCATGACTTTTGACCTAGTGACCTTTGACCTTGAACTTCTTTTTTTTGTGACAAGCTCTTGTATAGGCGATCGAGCTACGTTGTCCGCGGACAACTCTTGTTCAGTGATAAGGCGCTAGTGGGGGTATTTGTTCCTTTTGCGACAGTTCTAGGTTATTATCCCTTACAACTCCTAAAATTCCATTTGGTCCACTCCGCTGATTCTATTGCTTAGGAAAGGATTATTTTATTTTCTGAAATGCCTGTATCTACCTGTAATACATCATGGTTCTAACTGATGAGGCTCACCTATTCAGACAAGGTGTTGTTGGATACAGACAGATCTGTTTTCACTTTCTATCTACTGCCAGGATTGTAGGGCTAAAAACAAGGTAAGGTAAAGGTGCTTATATTGTTTGTATTTGTTACTAATTGATTATTTATCATCAATTATCACGTCTTATAGTTTTGATGTCACATTAAGAGATAAGGCTTAGGATAATATTGAGTCAAAAGAAGAAAATGCTGATAATCAGCATTTTCTCCTTTTGCCTCAATATTTTCAGTGCTCTATTGTATTGCCAATGTATTTAAATGCTTTCTGTCTAGTGCCAGGATTAAAGGGCTAGACAAGGTAAAGGTGCTTATATTTGTTTATATTTCTTACTAATTAATTATTTATCAACCTTTGTCTCCTAATTGGAGAAATGGATAATCTCTTTTATTTTAAAAATTGACCTTCATTATCTCATAGTTCATGAAGTGTAAGGTACAGTTATGAAATGATAATTGATGAATTCAAAACTCTTGAACTGTAAGCAACAGTCCATGAACTCCTTGTTAATGAACTTTCAATTAATGGTCTTTCAATTGGTCCTTGCCCAAGCTGGCACAAGGAACAATGGTTATTTAGCATGGCATTTAGGGTTACCTGCAGCTCATAATACATCTCTGTTGATACCATGTCTACATTGTGTAACCTTCATGATAGCTATGAAAATGTGGAAGGAATGCTTGGTATTCAAATATTTTATAAATTATATTAAGGTAACACACAGGGACAAAACCTAAGTCTTAAAAATTAACATTTTCCCAAACAACACAATTTTACCTGCTATAAAACAAAATGAATAATATGCAATTTGTGTGAGTTGATAGAGTACAGAAAATATTGAGAGGAAAGCAGAATACATCATTAACTTTTAGGTGCAATCTTTTGTTCTCTATACCTTTATCTAATGTGTCTTGCTCAATGTTGGGGTGTCAGGGTTGATCAGAATTATTTTGCTGTTAATCATTTTCATGCTGTTTACATCAATTTACTATTGTGACCAAAGCTTTTGCAGACAGTTTAGACTAAGATCAGCCTGCACAGACGCACATTCTGATCTTATATATAATTAAGCATACACTGCCTGCTTTCAACTCTATTGTTGTGGCAAAAATTTGAGCTGATCTTATTTAAATGTATCTTACAATGAGAATTTATTTGAAACAAAATGAGTCAGTAGGACATTTAGACATAAGTCTCAGTATATGGGAGAGGGTTGATCAGAATTATTCTGCTATTCACTTGCCAAAACATCAATTAGCAGAATGACCTCTGAGCCTAGACTTAGTTTTGATGTGTGATGTTCTGCCAATGTTTCCAATAAGCTTCAAAGCTGGCTGGAATTTTAATGATTCTACCCTTTTGTTTTAATATGGCAGAGCTTTGAGGCTGGAATTAGAGCATAACATCCCTTTGAAAATTTAATTCCTTTTGATTGAAATATAGAGCTGTCTTTGAATTAATCTCGGTTGACTTTGAAATATTTAGCAATTTGTGTCATAAAAGTAACACAAGACAATTAACTTTATTAATTTAGGCTTTACTTTGTGAATTAATGAGCTCATGGGTTTTTGTTCCGAACTTGAGATGTTTCTGCATATTAAGAACAAAATATAAAAGCATTAGTGACAGCATTTCAGCTTTGTAAATATTATAGTCTGCTGTGCGTCAAATTTGAAATGCAGTTTTTGCCCTATTTCTTATTCATTGTAAATGGCCAAAGACATTATTATATGTCAAATTGCCTTTTGAATAAATGAAATTAATTATTAGTTTGCTGAGTGTCAGATCAATCCTTGGGGTACTCTCTTATGAACAGAGCACATTATCTCTACATTCCATTTCGATAGAATGAGCTCTGTTCTCGCGGGGTCATTTCACGTCTGATCTCGGGGCCTTGGCGGGATTTCAGTATCCAATCATTGGCGATACACTACAAAACAATTCAAAAAGCTGATACAAACTTTCATTGGCTGATGCTTCAAATTACCGGCTTCAGCCAAAAATAGAATCGACGTAATGTATACGTAATCAAACCAGATCAAACTGAATGATTTTGATTCGATAATTCAAATGTTACCGGCTTCAGCCAAAAATAGAAGTGACGTAATGTATACGTAATGATCATGCAAGATAAAACAGAATGATTTTGATTCGATAATTCAAATGGTGTGCTATAATTAGATTATGACGACCAAATAGGCTGTTGGCGTACCGAAAACTGCAGAGGTCATATTTGATGGTTTAATCAATAGAGCTCGGCAATGGAGAGTATCCTTGGGGCCATGCAGTGTTGTTTGATTCCTGATTGTGTCCAATACCCTTTCTAACATAAATCTTGTCTTCAACCACTGAGTAGATAATAATAAACCTGAGGGCAATGTGCAGCTTAAGGATGCATGGTATGGTAGTACAGGTCAGAGTAAGGACAATAATCCATGGTAAGGTGATCCAATTGCTGAAAAATAGTCATGAAATAGTGTAAGCCTGTTTGTATTGCTTCTGCATGATCCACCATCCCACAGGTGTTAATTCTAGTCTGTTATAATTCTCTAATGGGTTTAACATTGACAGAAACTTCATTACTCATAAGCCATCATCTGTTCATGCATGTCTCAGGGTAATTAGGAAGAAAAAAGGAGGGCTGCCAGAAGTGAAATTCCTGCTGGTCTGGTCATACTTTTAGTACTGCCTGATTGACAGAGGTCCATGCTGCAGAAGGCCTGCCAGTAATTGCTGCTAACCCTGTGCTCGATGAGTCCATGTCATGAGCATCTTTTCACTTATTTATTTTATGACCAAAATGGTTTGCACACCAATAACTGCAATGTCCTTTATTGTCCTTGAAATTATATGTGTTAAGATATCAACAATTGCAGTAAAATTTTGTTTCTTGCATGTTTAATATCTGTTTTAGAAGAATGTATACAAAGGCTTATCAAACAATTTTTGTATAAAATAACATATTAATGGATTCTCAATTATTGTTGTACTTGTCTTTGAAACAGTGTCATGCTAACAGTATAGACAAAGATAATCCTGCATACTGCACATACATTTTCTGTAGGTTTATTCACCTTGGCCGCGTTTTACTAACATATATTTTTGCAAAAACCTTGTAACAACACATCTGATTGAACGAGAAATAATAACAGTAATTATTCGGCCAATCAGATTTATTGTTGTTTTAAAAATATTCGTAAGTTTGTTAGTAAAACGGGCCCCTTGTGCTTAACTTGTGCATACCTATAATAATATTTTTCCACAAGAAAGAGAGAATGACATGTAAGAGAAAGAGAAGGATGAGGGATAAAGGATATAATGATGGATGGGTGTGATTTGTGCTAAAGTATCCATGATGCTGCAATAAATCTGTCTATGGGAGGCCCAGTTTTATTGTCTATCCAAGACCAACTGCACGATTAATGTGTGCTTGGGATGTGATGGTGGTGCTACCATAGGAATGATATGACTTCTTAATTATAATGGTTGGACAAAGGATACCATTGTGTTTTGTGATGTAGCTAATCCTGAATGAAGATTTTGGTGCAATTATTGGAATTAGAATTTTAGACAACCAGGAATCAGCCTTTGGATTTATGAATTTTCATTTTGTCTTGATTTGAACAATAAACTGTTGAATTGATGAAGAACTAAATGTACATACAATAAATAGTGAATCTCGTCTTATTTGGAAATTGTAACAGATCTATTCAAGCTCCTTTGCAGTCATTTTTAGCTCGACTTTTCGAAGAAAATGAGAGCTTATACTGTCCCCGGGCGTTGGCGTTGGCATCGGCGTCGGCATTGCAACAAAGGTTAAAGTTTTTTCAAACATCAATGACTTCCATACTATCAAAGGGATTCAACCCAAAATCGGAATATACTTATTCATCATCACACCCTCTACCTTACTACCAGGGCCCATGACCCTGGCTCCACTATATTTTGAGTTATGCCTCTTTTATACTAAGCAACTTAGAAAGTCGAGCGCGCTGTCTTCGGACAGCTCTTGTTAAGTTCAAGAACTATAGATCTGAAATGCCAACCATATATGGTTGCTTTTCTTCAATGTGGTTTTCAAAGAAAAGCTGTGATATATTTCTGCTGTAATGCAATGCGCTGTCACTCAATGTCTTCAATATCATAATGATCATTCTAATGCATGTTTGAAGCTTTTTCCCATCAAAAGCAAATTTCTTTAGTATTTGGTAACTTGGAAACATCAAGACATGGTTTATGCCATAAGTCTGTGATAAGTCATTGCCTGGTTTTCATAAATCTGTCTGCAGACATGGTGTGTAGGTGGCCTATTCTATTTCTATTGTCTGCCATGCTTTTAATCCTTTCCCAAATGTCATTTTCAAACTGGTCCACTATGGAGGGGTTTCTGGTCTCAATATTGATGTTGATGATTCTATAGAATTTTCCTGAAATGGCAGTTGTAAAGTGGAGTGGAGAAGAAGAAATTGCTGGTTTCCATCATTTTCTTCTTTTCCTTCATTGCTTTCTAAAATTGTCTTGAATTATGACATCAAAACTTGAATATCTTGTTTGGGAAAGAGTTAAACATCAGGGAAATTCTAGTTCCATATCTGGAATGAATTAGGGGACTCTCTCATGTAATAAATCATTCATGGTATATACATAAAATCCAGTTTTAGAAAAAAATTCTGTTTTTGGTAACGTTTGGACAGAGATGTGTGTTTGATTTGATACTTTGTGCACTGAATTAGACAACAACAAAAAAAAAATCTGTTAAAAAGATGCCATTTGACTCGATAGATATTTTCAACTTCATCAAATATTTATTTTAAAAAGCTTGGAATTGAGAAAAACTGTGATCAGGGGTATGCTATGGACTAATGATAGATTGAACATTATATCTTGAATTTAGTTATCATGAAAGGAGTTAAGATTCGTGAACTGAAAGTTTCTGCAACAAAGAAGGTAAATCATAATTGATCGGGAATAATTTGTGTATCAAACTGGTTATGATCTAAGAAGCTATTGGAGAATAAAATGCCCTTGCAAAAACAGTTCAAGAACTTATTTTAGTTCTAGAACTGTTCTAGAATATTCTGGAACGTTAAATGGCAGTTCTAGAACTAATCTAGAGCTGGTCTAGAACTGCCATTTAACATTCTAGAACAGTTCTGAAACTAAAAAAAAGTTCTTGAACTGTTTTCGCAAGGGAAGTTCTTTATCAGAAAGTATGCATACGCAGGCCGATCTGGATCCATGTTACACTCAAATATGGTACCTAAAGGGACCTTTTCCGGATTCTGTCAATATCATTGTTCTTACAAAAATAGTTGAAAGGCATGTTTCCAACCACCTTAAACAGTATTTTGAAGCAAGTGATCTATTTTATGCCAGCCAGTCCGGGTTTCGAACAAACCACTCCTGTGAAACTGCCCTGACAGCTATTGTTGACAACTGGTTATCTGCTATCAATGATAACAAATCTGTTGGAGCCATATTCCTTGATCTTACCAAAGCTTTTGATCTTGTGAATCACAGGTTACTTCTTCAAAAACTTGAGTGTTACAATTTATCTGATCAAGCCATGTCATGGTTCCAGTCATATTTAACAGAGAGATCGCAAAAAGTCTGTATTTCAGGAAAATTGTCTGGTGCTAAAGATATTTCAGCAGGTGTGCCGCAAGGCTCTGTACTTGGCCCCCTTCTTTTTGTAATTTATATTAATGATCTTCCATTGCATATCAAATCTGCTACCACTGACATGTTTGCAGATGATACTTCCATAACTGCAGTAGGAAATAGTATTAATGATGTGCATACTATTTTAAGTAGTGACATGCAGTCAATTCAATCATGGTGTGAATCAAATACTATGATGCCCAACATTCAAAAGACAAAAGCTATGTATATATCCACTTCACAAAGTGCCTTGACAAATATAAATGATAAAGATGATCTTCAAATTGAATTACAAGGGCAAATTATTGAATGTACTGATACCCAAAAACTACTTGGAGTCAATGTTGACAGTATGTTAAATTGGAAATCCCAAGTTAAATCTACTATAGGTAAATGTAATTCCTTACTTTATCTTTTATTAAGAATCAAAAAGTTTCTAAGCCTTGATGTCCGTAAATTATACTTCAATGCTTATATACTACCACACTTAGACTACTGTTGCTCAATATGGGGTAATTGTAGTAAAGATCTTCTTGATGATGTTTTGAAATTTCAAAAGCGTGCAGCTCGCATTATCCTTGATGAATCCTTGGACACTCCATCGGATTTACTCTTCAAAAAACTAGGTTGGATGAAATTCAGTGACCGTGTGATTTACAAAAAAGCTATTCTGATGTTTAAAGCATCTAAGCCAAATATGGCCCCTAAATACATTCAAGACAAATGTACCAAGGCAGGTACTACACATAATTTTAGACTAAGATCTTCAGAAAATAACTGCTTACATATACCAAAGCCAAAACGGGAAAGCTTTCGCAAGTCATTCAGTTATTCAGGTCCAAAAATTTGGAATGAAATACCATTTTCTGTGAGAAATTCTGACACTGTAAAGCAATTCAAATCACGTTATCTGCAATACAAATATCCCGGAGGGCTATCGTCAAATTAAAATGTTGCTAAAAACATAAAAAGTCAATCCATGTCCATACAAAACCTAGTTGTGATTCCCTAAGCAGGAAATAGTTTGGAAACATTGAGAGAAAAGAAGAAATTGCTGATTACCAGCATTTCTCCTTTTTCCACAATGTGTTCTATACTATAAAATTTCTTCTTTTATTATATTGCTTATTTTGAAATACAGAACCCCTTTCAAATTGAACAACCCACAAATTTTGCTGTTTGTGAAAGAGTTAATCAGTACCTGGTAAAATATGTTATTACCACAATGTTTCTTTGTTTATCTAATCCTATCATTTACTATGAATGTTTGTCTTTTTACTTGCCTGTGAAAGGAATTATCTGTGGTTTTCTGTAATTGCTTTAATGTACCAATACCACTAAGCCTTACTTAACCCTTACCATGCTGATCTTGAAATTTAGATCTTGGCTGGCTGTGTAGACAAAGATAAGTCTACATGTATGTGCAGTCTTATCCTAGTCTACACAACCTGCTTGTTTGAAAAATAGTTTCCATTTCTTGTTGAATGAAAAAGGATCAGTAACAGACATGGACAAATGATTAAAAAATTTGACAAGTCTAAAATATGTCTTACAGTAAATGATAAACATTAATTGATTGTGTATATATTTTATGTATAATTTGATGTTATTGTAAATATTTGTTTAACAGAGGCCCACATGGAAGATTGGGCAACCAAATGTGTAGCCTCTATAAATAAAGTCGTTATTATTATTATTATTATTATTATTATTATTATTGTGCACATAGAGAGACAGATTAGCCTGGCATAATTTGTGCAATGTATCTGTTAATTGTCTAATCAGACAGACTGCAAAATGCATGACTTTTGTGCTGCATTTAATAGCTTTCAGAGATTATAAAATGGCTGTATATTATCTACTATTGCTACTGTGACATGATAAGTGAGGATGATTAATTGTTTGAGCATTAACAATGAGCATTAAAAGGTGGGAAAGAAACAAATTGTCACTGCCATAAGCATGTAATTTGTCACTCTTTTATTGGCACTTTTACCCATGTTCTAGACAAGCAAAATATCATTGGTGTTATTGCAAAACCTGGTAACTCCAGCTTTAACCAAGCTGAAGTTACATGGTTTTGCAATAATGCCGATGATATTGTCCCCCTCTTGAATAGACCTTGACTGCACAATGCTTATGTACCTGTTTAAAAGTTATGATCCTTTTCCTTATGCTAGGTTCCCATGGCTGATCAAATCAACTTGATCAAGCCGGATCAAGTCGTCGAGTACTGATCAAGCTCGATCAGCAAAAGTGATCGGAAAAGATTGGGATGATAAAGCTCGGACACTATTGAAATTAATGAAATTAAGGCAACTCTTGTCATTCTTGAATTATCTGCCCTTGAATTGAAAAAAATGGCCAATTTTACTGACAAGCCCTGTAGGACATATATGCACTGCTGTGCGAATACTCTCTTACGAACAGAGCGTATTCTCCCTACATTCCATTTCGATAGAATACTCTCTGTTCTCGCGGGGTCGTTTCACGTCTAATCTCGGGGCCTTGGCGGGATTTCGGTATCCAATCGTCGCCAATATACTCATAAACAATCGAAATTTCTGATACAAGAAATGATTGGCTAACGCTTCAAATTACCAGCTTCCGCCAAAAATAGAAGCGACGTAATGTATACGTAATCAAACCAGATCAAACTGAAAGATTTTGATTCGATGATTCAAATGTTACCGGCTTCAGCCAAAAATAGAAGCGACGTAATGTATACGTAATGATCATGCAAGATAAAACTGAATGATTTTGATTCGATAATTCAAATGGTGTGCTATAATTAGATTATGACGACCAAATAGGCTGTTGGCGTACCGAAAACTGCAGAGGTCATATTTGATGGTTTAATCAATAGAGCTCGGCATGGAGAGTACTGTGCGAAGCTCTTGTAGTAGCCTTCAATGCATACTGCATACATTTGTTTGGTTTAGGAAAGGGTTAAAGGTGAAATAAAGGGAAATAATTCTAAAAATATCTGTTTCTAAATGTAATCATTTCCCTTTTAACTTTTTCACAAACAATGAAGTATTATAAATAACTATGGAATAAATAACTATGGAATTTGTGTATGTAATAGCACAGAAAGTGTTGAAGGAAAAGGAGAAAATGCTGATTATGAACAGTTTCTTCTTTTCCTTCAATGCTTTCTGCCCCTCTCTCCTTCAGGATTTCAAAACTCGGTCTTGTTTGGATAGAAACAAGTTCTTCTTGTATATTTCCAGATCGCCAGATGGAGTAAACTCTGGAACTTAATGCAGGACCTTTAAGGTTAAAATAAAGGGAAATAATTCTCCAAATATAAATACTGTACAATTACTTCTCTAAATAAAAAGCAAATTCCCCTTGTATATTTTCAGATTGCAAGATGGAGTAAACTATGGAAGTTAATTCAGGATGGTGAATGTGATACTTGTGCTGACTTTGTCATAGATAGTGACCTTGACCTTGAATCTCACTCGACCTTTGACCTCAAGGTCAAAAAGTTCCTGATGGATCGTTCCATTCTTAAAGTGCACCTGCCCAATGGGGGTTTCAACATGGTGAAATATGGAGATGCAACAGATGTTAAGGTAGGTTAACACTTTCAGGGTTCGCACAGTCTTGAAAAGTTTTCACCCTGTTTCTTGAAAAGTGCTTAAAAACAAAAAAGTGCTTAAAAGTGCTTGATTTTGATCCCTCTCCTAAAAAGTCTTTAAAAAGTGCTTGAATTTGTGAAAAATGTGCTTAAAAATGAATGAATGACTAAATTCATGGTAAAAAGTAGATGATTTAAACATCTACAATTGAGAATTATTGTGGTGAAAAAATGGAGAATGGATCTTGAACAAACCTTTGCAATTCCTCCTTCCCCTCCAACTTCTTTGCAAGAATTATGCCCCTTGAAAGTAAGAAATTTGGCAGGACATTGTATATTACGACTGCAGCACTTTTTGTTGAAGACCATCATTAGTGACTGGTGTTTGAAGAAACATGCTTGAAAAATGGAATTGTGTGCTTAAAAAGTGCTTAAAAAAGTGCAAAATTTTGGGGTGATCCAATTCAAAAGCTGCTTCAGACGACAATATGTGTTTTACTAGAGAAGAAAGTTGTTGGTAATATAGTTCAGAATAAATTGAAGCAAAAGAAGAAATTGCTTCTTTTGCCTCAATGTTTTCCTAAAATATTTCTTTTAGGTACGTCAAATCGAGGTCTTGTTTGGGAAAGGGTTAAAAAAAACTTTTCTTAGTTTATTCCAAAATCAAAGGAGTTGCACTCAGGAGACATAATAATAATCTGAGCTCTTTTCAGATAATTTATTTGGCAGAAAATAGTGCGAAAAAGGGGAAATGCTTAGAAACATACTCTTTGTTCGCTTTTATGTTTACAAAAGCTTTCTTTACTTTGTAAGTCAAATTCAGGCTTTGTTTGAGACAGGGTTAGTGAATGACTTTTGCATTTTTACACTGGGAGATAGGAAAAGAATCAATGACACATCAAAAATTTATCAGCAGCCCTCTCTGTGTAGGCAAGGGAGGTAATTATCAAGGTTATGATGAATTTTGCTATAGAGTTCTATACCTTGAATACACAACACAAAAAAACTTTTCTCTTTGAAGCTCTAGTTTATGCTACTCATGCTCACATGCTGTCTAAGAGTCTGAATGAAAAAATATTTTGTTGGCTATGTTTGAAAACTTTGTAACTAAAGCTTATTCAAGCTGTAGTTACAACATTTTCTAACTTAGACAAAAAATCTGTATCTCTTCACTCTGGTATAATGAAGGCTAATGCATCCTTAGGGAGAGGGTGGGGGTATTGACCTTTTAAAATGCGATATTTCAATTATTGTTAATCAAACCTTATGTTGTGGGTACTTATTGGAATCGTCTTATGAGACAATTCCAATGAGTACCCACAACATAGGGTTTGGATTTGAAATTATAGATTCAGAATACCTTTTCCCCCTCTTATCTGTTGCTCCAGGCTAATGCATCCCTAGGGAGAGGGTGGGGAATGTTTTTACCTTCTGAGTCAAACAGATGCTATCACATACCTGGCAACTTGACATTTTTACTTTCTACAGAATTTATCTTTATAGTTTGTGTGGTAAAACTGATAACACTGAACAGAAATTCTTGGGAAATGTCTTAGTTTATTTTGTATACATATTATAATTATTTTGTATACATATTATAAGAAATTCTGTTCAAAATTCTTGAAAATTTTTTAGTCAACCTTTTGCCAAACAGCAAAATAATATGGCCTTCCAAATCGAAAGGAGACAAAATCAAATGTTACAGGAATTTTAAGAAAGCATTTTTGTCATAAGAGCATACTAGGAAAAGGATAAGTGTGATTATAGTTATTATTTTCTTTTTCATCAATCAATGTTTTAAGTGACGGATAACCCACATTATTGCCCCTGTGTAAAGTTCATTCAAGTTCAAGAACTGTTCTAGAACATTCTAGAACATTAAATGGCATTTCTAGAACTGTTCTAGAACAGTTCTGGAAGTGCCATTCAATGTTCTAGAACAGTTCTAGAACTAGAAATGTGTTCTTGAACTTTTTTCGCAGGGTTGGGGCCAGCCATACTAGTGTGAATGCAGTCTAACTATGTAACTTCAATTTCGAACCCCATGTTTTGGGTATACTCATTTGAATTGTCTCAATGAGATGATTTCAAACGGCTGCCTGCAATGTACATAGGATCTATGATAAATAATGTTTTGAAAATTCCTTATCCCTTATTATGATGTACCTCAGAGCCTCATAACCAAGGCCCATGCTGTTTTGGAATGTTTTTGACTTGATGATTGATGTAGAAAACATTAACAGACAGAAAGTTATAAACTATCTCTTTATCAAGGTGCTGAGTGACAGCCAGTATGGCTTATCATAAATATGGCTCCTGTTGGAAAAATGGAATACCTTGGTAGCAAAAATGCTTCTCACCTTCAATATGTGATGATTTATGTTTCTCCAAACAATACAATAATGGTCTAAATGATTAATCGATGCAGCTTTGAAAAGCATAGTGAGAAAAGAACAATGACTTGATCTCTCTAAGACACAAGTTCTACAGGATAAATGATATCATGCCCAGAAAAGCAAAAAAAAGCCTTGCTTTCAGTTTCTCACTCACGAAGCCCCAGATTTGATCCCCGGCCATGGCAAACACCCTTTCTGGCATTTATCTCCTAGCATTATGCTTGGATAAATTGTAAACCCTCGTATGTAGACATTGAGCTGGCTGTTCGGAAAGGATGATGTTGTAGTACTGGTGAGAGAAACAACAGGAACCCAAAGGTAGGTGCTCCAGCTACTGCAATATGACCCTAGCTATTGAAAGAGTTGTTGCGCCCTATTCAATGCAAACCAAGGTATGCAACTAATGTAAACCTATAGTAAGGTAGTAGTAATGTCCCTTTATCTGATAGATCTATTTTGCACTCTTCCTACTTCACCCCCATACAAACATATCCCATCAATCTATCAATCCATCTTTAGACATTTCGATTCCATGCAAAATTATGTCAACAACAGTCGTTCAACTTTGTCAACCAAAGGAGGGGTTTCCATAAGGCCATTTTCCTGGGACCTAAATTTTCCAATGACATTTTTACCACAAATAGATACATAAAGGGGACGTGTTTTGCCGAAAAAGTATGAATCGAACGGACCTTTGGTTTGGTGTATATTGAATATTGAAAGTGGGTGGGGTAATTCTTTTCAGGCGCTACCCAAGGTTCTTTTAAATCAATTTTCTATCTAAATGTAAATAATTGGCGAATTTTTTCAAAACATTGTGTTTTGTATATGAGCCCATGTTAAGATGACATTAAATCCATTAGCTTGCTTATTATAAATATAAAAATATTTGGAATTTTATGTAATTTTCAAATTTTTTGTATATTTTCATCTCCCAACTTTGGGCAAAACATCAACACGTTTTTATAAAGCGACATAATGGAATAATATTTTAGGTGAGAACTTGTTAATAAATCGTCATTGCAAAATTATGAGGAATTTTTGATAGCTAGTCGGATAAATGAGTTACGGGCCCTTGAATGCACGAAAACCCATGACAAATTGTGGAATAAATAACAAAATACATTTTTTCTGACTTTCTTTCGTACAGAAAGGCAGAAATGTTTAATTTGCTTAAATTATAGCTGGTCTCAGCAAAAAGTACTACAAATAAGCTATTACGGACAGTTTTGTCTGTTATCCGTCCGTCTGTCTGTCTGCCCGTCCATAATATCAGGTTTACACTCTAGAATCCATAAATATTATCCGATCTCCACCAAACTTTGTCAAAATGTGTATGGTCATAAGCCCTTGTTGTGGATTAATTTTGGACGGAATTGTTGCTGAAAGTGCTGAGTTATGTGCCCTTGAGTGTCAAAAAATGCTATTTTTGACAATTTTTGTATTAAAAAATTTTCAAATATTACCCAATCAAATGCAAAACCAAGTGAAAATGTTTGCATTTATAATATCTTGGGTGAGTGTAATTTTCATCCAGATCGAAATCGCAAATTTTGAGTTATCCGCCCTTGAATTTGTCAAAATTGCTATCTTTGACTTCATTTTCTCTTTAGCATCCACCAATATGTAAAACATGAAATTAAAACTTGAACAAATTGTTGATGTCCATTAGATCTTTTATAGGTTAAAGTTTTGGCATCATTTGAAATGCTTTTCCCAAGTTATCTGCCCTTGAATTAGGCAAATGTGGGTTTTCGTGCAAATCTAGCCCTGCTAATACGGCAATTTTGTTAAATTCAAGGGCGGATTACTCAGGATAAACATTTTCAATCTGGCTGAAATTCTTACACGTCTTATATATTATAGACAGAAATAATTTATCCTCTATCGGTTTTAATTGCTCCATGTTTGTGGATGCTAAAGGGAAAATAAAGCCGAAAAATGCAATTTTGTCAAATTCAAGGGCGGATAACTCAAAATATACATTTACAATCAGGATGAAAATCACACTCACCCAAGATATTATAAATGCAAACATTTTCACTTGGTTTTGCATTTGATTGGGTAATATTTGAAAATTTTTGAATGCAAAAATTGTCAAAAATAGCATTTTTTGACATTCAAGGGCACATAACTCAGCACTTTCTGCAGCAATTCCGTCCGAAATTAATCCACAACAAGGGCTTATGACCATACACATTTTGACAAAGTTTGGTGAAGATCGGATAATATTTGTGTGTTCTAGAGTGTCTTCACACGTCAAGCTTTGTTCTCAAGAAGGAAAAACGCAACTAACCGAAAAGTTAACAAGTTTTCCTTACATGAAATTCAATAAACATGTGTGGGACTGTCATCACATAAGAACTCCTTCCCATAATGTCCACACAGACATATCGGAAGCGTTTAAATGGGTTCCGATAGATGCATTGTCTAGGTCCCTTCATGCAGGAACCGGAAGTTGATTTCAAGCGCCTGTTCACATTGCATTTAAGTGAAAGACGCATAAGATGGTCACACAGGTTATGCACCTGAATATTCAGAGGAAAATCTTGAGAAACAAAGACATTTTCTATAAAAAGCTACCCCACCCACTACATGTAAAATCAGGCATTTTGAGGGGTAGTGCAATGTCAAGTTCTCTTACAACTTTAGTTTCGGCAATTTTTACAATCTCCCGGTGATTTATTATGAAGGAAAGATTACTATTCATTATACTGTGATTCATGAATGAATTTATTAAAAAAATTGTAGAATACATTATTTTGAATAGTGGTCCTTAACTTTTTTTGATGAGTATAGTTAAACTATCTATAGAAAAAGAAGAAACACTTTGGACATGAACATATCTTTGTGATTCTTAGTTCAATAGTTTATTGAAGGATTTAACAGATGATTTAACTGTATGGTTGTAAGTTGTTATACATTATTCTGCAATTTTTAGCTCCACTGGCCTTCAGGCCAGCGGGCTATTGTCATGGTGCTGTGTCCGTCGTGCGTCAGTCCGTCCGTCCGTCCGTCCGGTCGTCAACTTTTTCTTTAAAAATCTCTCCTCAGAAACTACTGAATGGATTTCAATCAAACTTCACAGGAATGATCCTTAGGTGGTCCTCTATCAGATTCCTTCAATTAGTTCTGATTGAACCAGAAAGTCTGGAGTTATCTGCCCTTGAATTAAAAAATGGCTATTTTGACTTTGTTTTCACTCTAGCCACTACAAATATTGATCAATCAAGACAAAACTTGGTCAGGATGTTGTTGCTAATAAGATCTTGCTTTAATGCAATTTTCAGCTTGATCTGAATATTGCGTCTTGAGTTATGTGCCCTTGAAATTGGCAAAATTACCATTTTTGACCTTATTTTTACTCAAACAACCATAAATATCCACCAATCAACATGAAACTTTCATGTTATCTTACTGGCCATAAGATCTTGCATGGGTATAATTTTCAGCTTCACAGGAATCTTAAGTCATGATTTATCTGCCCTTGAATTTGACCAAATTGCTGTTTTCGACTTTGATTTTACACTCTTTACATCCACAAATATTGAACAATCATGTCAAAACTTAAACAAGATGTAGGTGAAGTTAAGATCTTGCTTTAGTGTGATGCTTAGCTAGATAGGAATATAAAATTCTCAGTTATATGCCTTTCAATTTGACAAAATTGCTAATTGTGACTTTGTTTACACTCTAACAGCCAAACTCGCTCTAACAAAGACAAAGCTTGGTAATCAATAGATCTTATATGAATGTATTTTCAGCTTTCTATTACTATTTATTTCTATTTATTTAGAGCAACAAGTATTGAAAAATCTAATCAAACTTGGACTTAATTGATATTACAAGAAATTCAGGTTTGCCATTTGCATTAATTTTGGAATAGGGTATTTACAAGCATCTATTTTGAGCTCAAAATCTATTTTTAGCTCAAAATGTATTTTTAGAAATATGAAATATTTTGGAGTAATCAATGATCTGTTAATTTAGATCTGTTTGGTAGAAGTAAAATTTTAATTGCTAGTATCATCCTTAGCTGAAATGTTCTCCAATTGCCTTTTACCCTTTCTCAAATGGCAAACATATAGTTTTACTTTCTTTGCTTCAAGAACCACACATTTTGAACAATCTAGTTGTGTAACTTTCTTTTTGCTCTATGAAACACAATCTGAACGATCTAATAAAAACTTGGATTAAATATTACATGAAATTCAGGCCTGTGGAGCGACTCAAGACCTTCAGGTCTTCTAGTTTGTAGTACTATTTGCTGAGGCCAGCTATAATCTAAGCAAATTAAACATTTCTGCCTTTCTGTACGAAATAAAGTCAGAAAAAAATGTATTTTGTTATTTATTCCACAATTTGTCATGGGTTTTCGTGCATTCAAGGGCCCATAACTCATTTACCCGACTAGCTATCAAAAATTCCTCATAATTTTGCAATGACTATTTATTAACAAGTTCTCACCTAAAATATTATTCCATTATGTCGCTTTATAAAAACGTGTTGATGTTTTGCCCAAAGTTGGGAGATGAAAATATACAAAAAATTGAAAATTACATAAAATTCCAAATATTTTAATATTTATAATAAGCAAGCCAATGGATTTAATGTCATCTTAACATGGGCTCATATACAAAACATAATGTTTTGAAAAAATTCGCCAATTATTTACATTTAGATAGAAAATTGATTTAATTGACCTTGGGTAGCGCCTGAAAAGAAATACCCCACCCACTTTCAATATACAATATACACCAAACCAAAGGTCCGTTCGATTCATACTTTTCGGCAAAACACGTCCCCATTATATATCTATTTGTGGTAAAAATTTCATTGGAAAATTTAGGTCCCAGGAAAATGGCCTTATGGAAACCCCTCCTGTGCCCATGATACATGGTGCCTGAAATGTACCCCTCTCCCTTGTTTAGATCCAAGGTCATGGTTATGGTCCTATGTCTTTGCAACAATTCTATTAACTTGCATATTGCGAAGAGAACAAGGCAGGATCCAGGACATTGATCTTGCAAAAAGCGCATCTTATTATTGATCCCAAATGCTATTTTGTTTGAACTCTTGTAGACCAATGTATTGATCAGAGAATACGTTCTGACAGAAGTTTGACAAGGGTTAATCAAAGAATATTTATCTGACAGCATAAAGATGGTCATAATTAGTCAACCCTTTCACAAACAAGACAAGGTTTTGATGTTCCTGATAGAGAAAATGTGGGAAAACATCGAGGCAAAAGAAGAAAATGCTGATAACCAGCATTTTCTCCCTTTGCCTCAATATTTTCTATGCAATACTGTACACAAATCCAATCTCCATCAGCACTCATTTTGTCTTCTGTAGCAGCACGCATATCAGAAAAAATCCAATTTGTTTGCCGTTTAGGAAAGGGTTAACCCTTTCCCAAACAGCAAGATTTCATGACTGTTCATTTTGAAAGCTGCTGCAGACGACAAAAGGGATGTTGTTAAAGATAGACTTTGTGTATGATACAACATGGAAAATATTGAGACAAAAGGAGAAACTGCTGGTTATCAGCTGTTTCTGCTTTTGTCTCAGTGTTTTTCAAAAGCCATTTCTTCAAGAGCCACCAAAACCCGGTCTTGTTTGGGATAGGGTTAAGCTGGGGTCAGAAGCTGGTAAATATGCATTTAGTGGCCTGGAAGATCAATCTGTGACTAATTCTCTGGTATTTCTGTGTGCTCTGTTTACCTTTCATTATATCATGCTATCTCTGATTCTTGGCAGACTATTAAAGCAGGTACTGCATGATAGAGAAATAATTTCCTGGAAGTTGATTGACTGCCCCTGCGAAAAGTTCATTTAAGTTCAAGAACTGTTCTAGAATGTTAAAATGGTACTTCTAGAACTGTTCTAGAACAGTTCTAGTAGTGCCACTTAATGTTCTAGAACATTCTAGACTAGTTCTAGAACATTCTAGAATAGTTTGAGAACTAGAAATGCGTTCTTGAACTTTTTTCGCAGGGGTGGTGCCCTTGCTTAATTAGTATACTATTTTGTTTGTGGGAGGTCAAAACCTTGTAACAATACAGCAATTACAAGCTGTAGTTACAAGGTTTTGACATCCTGCTAACGATATATTGTTATTATTGTTTAACATTATTCTAAAAAAAATCATTATTCAGTTAGTCTTATGCTGTACATATTACAATTTAAGTTCATGAATTTCTCATAAAGACTCATTCTCCCAGCAGAGTGATGGTTCGTTGCTCTTCACATATCATCTCTGCAAGGGGGCTACCTCGGCTAGAGTCCATGAATCGTGGTCTATCAAAGGATAACTTCTTTTAAGTACTGTATAACTTTCATTTCTTGTATACTTTAGAGAAAGAAAATGTTTCTCTGTTTGCATCTGAAGTGCTCTAAAATTTAAGTATTGATCTAATGAAAATGGTACTATTGTCATATTCTTCCTAATTAAATGGGACTATTTTCATATTCTTCCGCTCCCATAACAGAGGCGAAATGAAAGAGCCTCTGTGAAAGAGAGTGACAAAGACTTATGCTTGTACTTTGGATAGACCTGTAAATCCATACCAAAAAAAGTCAAGTTGTGATGTCCTGAAAATGTCACTTTGGAACTAGCATTTTCTCCTTTTGTCTCAATATTTTCTGTGCTATATTGTACACAAATTATGTCTTTATAGGTAGCCTATACATGCATTTTGTTGTCTGCAACAGTGTGATATTGGAACAGTCTACATATTTGTCATTCAGGAAAGGGTTGACGATCATGAATGAACGGCATAACGAAGGTATGAATGAAACTAATAATTTGCCGCCAATATACAGGTAGCCTGTTCTGCTTTAATTCTATCAGAAGCAATAATCAGACCAACACACTCTTGGCCTGAACACAAGTGATGTTTATTTGTTTATATGAAATGCAATATAAAGTTGGGCAGGTGGTCAACATATTGTGGTTTTGTGTTGTGTTGAAATCAGGGAAAGTTTGATCTGTGTGTAAATTATGGAATAGCGTTGGAAAAGGAGTTCCATGTTGATTGCATGTATGTTAGTGTTGGGACAAGAGTGTTATACCAAAAGTACTTTGATCACATATGGCTGCCATATTGTGGGTCAACTTTGACCATGGGTGTCAGTGTTATTACTGAACATGAACATGCTAAAATGTGTTTGAAAATGAAGAAAAGATGATGGACATAAGTATTGGGGGTGTTAAGTCTTCATTTGATTTGATGAAATAATATATAATTTTGAGATCAATATTATGTAGACCAGTTTGTATTTCACTTACCAACAGTACTTTGATTATAATGTTCTTTTGGCGGGAAATATTCCAATGGATGAATGCTGAAGTTTTGATAAAATCTAGATTAGAATTTTATTGCCTATGATCTTGATCAATTGTTCGCATTGAGATAGTGAAAACGTAAATCGGTACATCACTGGTCGTTGGGGGAAAGGGAGGGGGGGGGGGGGGGGGGGGGTGTCTCATCAAAGAAATTTCATATTTACTGTGATTTCTTAAATCAGTACAGGGAGGAAAGAATGTGTGTGAAAGTGAAGAGTAAATTCTCATTATCCTAGCAGAATTATGAATGAGGAAATATGCAGTGTACGAATTATCTGACTTGTGTGCAAATGATAATAGTGATAGAAAAATTCTGTATAGAATAATTATATTGATTTTGTCTTGCCGCTTTCCCATATAGTGACTCAATATTATGCTGGTCCAAATGGAAATTAGGATGCAATTGCATAGAAAACATTGAGAGGAATGAAGTAAATGCTGATGACCAGCATTTCTTCTTTTCTCACAATCATGCGTTTCATCAAGCTTCGCTGGTTGCTTTTATGGGAAAAGGAAGGCAAGGATGTGTTGGTAAGGATTAATGTACATTTTGACAGGATAATTAATGCATTCAGAAAAATGCCTAGTATTTACAAGTGTTTCAGTGGGGGTGATGATGATACTTATTCAAGGTCAAGGGGACAAAACCCAAAACTAAATTCTGCAATAAGTAAATTATTCTACATTGTATATAGTTAGTTGGCTTTGTTCAA
The DNA here is from genome assembly GCA_963680895.1 of Fragum sueziense. Classification (NCBI taxonomy): domain Eukaryota; kingdom Metazoa; phylum Mollusca; class Bivalvia; order Cardiida; family Cardiidae; genus Fragum; species Fragum sueziense. The sequence goes on along the minus strand of OY804594.1, from coordinate 62,776,448 downwards.
AGATGTTGTAACTAGAGCTTGAATGAGCTGTAGTTACAACATTTTTGAACAAAGCCAACAAGAGATGTTACCCATGTTATACTTGTGTTTTACTTCTACACTTATGTTTATGTCTTTGTACTTCACAGGTAGCTGGAGTCTTCAATAAATGTATATGTGAGAATATTGGTGTTGGACTTTAGCGTTTTAACATGGCAGCAGAGCGTGGTTAGTGAAACAGCGTCATCTTACAGTGTGATCAGTGTAGTGGACTAGTGGTATTACACAGCGTAGCGAGTGAAGAAACAGTGTCAGAGTTGTTAACATGGCGTCAGTTAACTACAAGGTTCCCCCTGTGTTCTCTTCACATAAACCTTACAGTCGTTGGATTGATGAGGTGAAAGCGTGGCAAGCGTTGACAGATTTGGATGAAGATAAAAGGGGATTAGCGATAGCGTTATCACTTCCTGAGGAAGGACAGAACTCAATTAGAGATAAAGTGTTCAGCGAACTAACTGTGGACCAATTGAATGCTGATGATGGCGTGTCAAAGCTCATTCAATTTATGGACAAAATTTTTAAGAAAGATGAACTGAGTGAGGCATATGAAGTGTATACAGAGTTTGATAGGTTCAGGCGGAGTCAGGTCTCCTCCATGGAAGACTATGTTACAGAGTTTGAGAAACTGTACAATAAATCGAAAAAGTTTAAAATGGAACTTCCGCAGCCGGTTTTGGCGTTCAAGTTACTGGACTGTTCAGAGCTAGAGATGAAAGACAGACAGCTTGTTCTTACGGGAGTCGATTATGGTCAGGTTGACACTCTTTTCAAACAAATGTCAACCTCCTTGAAGAAGTTTTTTGGTCAGCAAGCTGTTCCTAGGAAAGAGACAAGAGATGAAATTGATATTAAGGTCGAGTGTATGGCTGCTGAGGATGTGAACTATGCTAGAAATCGCAACAGGAGAAATTTTGGATATAGAGGTTATAATAATAACAGAGGGCCTGATCAAGAAGTGAACAATCCTTGGAAAGCTAAAGGACCAAACAGACAACAAAGTAAGCCTATTAATCCGGATGGGCCTGATGGTCAGCCAATGCGTTGTCGCAGTTGTGATTCAATCAGACATTTGGTCAAACAGTGTCCTCATTCTTATGAAAATTTGGCAAGGCAACCCGTCCAGAAAGCAGTCCTATTTACCGGAAATAAGGCTTCAGAAGAGTTAGTTTTGTTATCTGAATCAGCTAACTCAGCCATTTTGGATAGTGCTTGTACATCAACAGTGGCAGGAGAGGCTTGGATGAGTTGTTACCTGGATTCACTAGATACCTGCCAAAGGGATAGAGTTACTGAAAAATCAAGTGATACTCTTTTTAAGTTTGGTGGGGGTACAGTATTACAGTCCCAACGAAAAGTGACATTCCCATGCTCCATAGCTGGTGTAGAGTGTGAAATTCAAGCTGATGTCGTCAAGAGTGACATACCGTTACTCTTAAGTAAAGACTCTATGAAAAGGGCGAAAGTAAAGATGGACTTGGAAAATGACAGTGCTTCCATATTTGGTAATGATATCCAGCTCCAGTGTACATCGTCTGGACATTACTGTGTTCCCATACACCAGGTTAAGGTAGATGTTGAAGCCACAGCATCAGCTATGGTAGCTTCTGATGAACAAAGTGGTAAAGTCAAGATAGTTGAGAAGCTGCACAAACAATTTGCGCATCCAACAGCTAAGCGATTAAAGACTCTTCTTAAAGATGCTGGGGGATCTACTGAAGAGCTGCTAGACTGCGTAGATACAGTGACTGATTCCTGTGATGTGTGTAAGAGATACAAGAAGACTCCAGCTAGACCAGTTGTTTCTTTGCCTTTGGCTAGTGAATTCAACGAAGTTGTAGCCGTTGATTTGAAAGAGTGGAAACCAAACCTCTACTTTCTCCACTTGGTTGATGTAGCAACTAGGTTTAGCCTGGCAGCTGTTGTGAAAAGGAAAACGCCAGAAGTAATCGCTGAGAAGATCATGACTCTTTGGATTGGAAGTGGTATTGGACCGCCAAGAAAGTTTTTGGCTGATAATGGTGGGGAATTTGCCAATGAAATATTTCGGGATATGTGCGCCAATTTAAATATTGAGGTCATTAATACAGCTGCGTATAGTCCATGGCAGAATGGGGTTTGTGAGAGAAATCATGCAGTAGTAGATGATTGTGTGGCTAAGATTCTGGAAGATTATCCCAATTTGAACATTGAAGTAGCACTACTGTGGGCCGTGAATGCTAAAAACAGTTTGTCAATGGTGTATGGATGGAGTCCCTACCAGCTTGTGTTTGGTGCTAACCCGAATGTACCGAATGTTCTCATTGACAAACCTCCAGCTCTAGAGAACACAACAGTCAGTCAAATGTTGGCCAAGCATTTGAATGCCCTCCATAGTGGAAGGAGAGCATTTACACAGGCAGAATCGTCAGCGAGAATCAAGAGAGCTTTGCGTCACAAGATAAGAGCATCAGGAGAGTGTTTTGTTCAGGGTGATAAGGTGTATTACAAGAGAGACGATGATCACAAATGGAAAGGTCCAGGAACAGTTATAGGTCAGGATGGAAAAGTGGTGTTTGTTAGACATGGCAGTGTATATGTTAGAGTACCTCCATGTAGATTGATTAGATGTGGGAAGGAGTTTTGTGATGAAGGCAAAGAAACCGGTGCCAATGAAAGAGACAATCCATTATTACAGACAAAAAATTCAAATGTAGAAGGTGGAGGTGCGCTTGATGACAGTGATTCAGATCAGAATGAGGATAAAAGTTCTTCAGAGGATAATGATGATGGACATGGAGAGAATGTAGAACCCACATTACCTAGTGGAGGTGCTGTAGGTAGTAATGAAGATGTTGTGAAACCAAAAGTGTATAAGAAACCTGAACAAACCAAAGGAGATAAATCAAAGGATGACATACCAAAAGTTGGTGATACAATCTTGTATAAAACAATAAGTGGTGATAATTGGGTAAAAGCCAAAGTTATGAGTAAAGGTGGTAAAGCCACAGGGAAGAATAAAGCGTATCTGAACATCAAAAATGAGAGAGATGAATACTTGACGGGAATAGATTTTTCTTCGGATGTAAAAGAGTGGCGTCCAATACTGGATATACATGACGTGAATACTGTTTTTGTTCCCTCGTCAAGATACATGGAAGATGATGTCAAGAAAGCTAAAGAGTTAGAGCTTGAAAACTGGAGAGAATTTAAGGTCTATGAGGTTGTTCCCAATACTGGACAAAAGCTTCTGTCAACAAGATGGGTTATTACAGAAAAGGATACATCCGAAGGGAAAAGGACAAAAGCCAGACTGGTTGTAAGGGGTTTCGAGGAGGAAACTGAAGTAAAGTCAGACTCGCCCACAGTTCACAAAGAAAGTTTAAGGATCTTCCTCGCTACAGCTTCCACGATGAAGCAAGATATTCACTCCATCGATATCAAAGCTGCGTTTTTGCAAGGAAAGAAAATAGATAGGGATATCTACCTACAACCTCCTAATGAGAGTAACGTTGATGAATCGGTTGTTTGGAAGTTGAATAAGTGTGTATATGGCTTGATTGATGCTTCTAGGAATTGGTTCCTGAGTGTAAAGAGTGAGCTGTGTAGGCTAGGATGTGTCCAATCCAAACTTGATCCAGCTCTATTCTACTGGTACAATGACAATAAGCTAGAAGGGCTCTTCTTGATGCATGTGGATGATTTTCTGTGGAATGGTGGTGATCTGTTCAAAAGTAAGGTTATCATGGCCTTGACGGACAAGTTTCATTGTGGAAAGGAGTTGGACAATAATTTCCGATACATTGGGTTAAATATTGAACAGAAAACGGGAGAGATTCAGTTACACCAACAAGATTACACAGATGAGTTGAGACAAATAGATAGGAACGCTACTGCAGTAGATGTGAGAGACGATATTTATCCGGAAATAGTGGGTCAGTTACATTGGATAGCTACTCAAAGCCGACCTGACCTGAGTTTTGATGTATTAGATCTGTCCACGATATCAGAGATAAGTGACTCTAAATTAAAGCTGAAGGTCAATAAAGTTGTTAGGAAGGCGAAGAATAACCAATATGCCATAGTGTTTCCTAGTTTTGACAGTTTTGAAGGACTAGAACTACTGTTGTATACAGATGCGTCATATGCGAATTTATCGGATGGAGTTTCGAGTGCAGGTGGACATATCATATTTTTAAGAGGTCAGAATGGCAAAATGTGTCCAATATCATGGGTTGCGAAGAAAATCAGACGTGTTGTGAAGAGTACTTTAGCTGCTGAGGCTCTTTCGTTGGTAGACGGATTAGATGCATGTTACTTTGTGCGGAGTATTCTCCATGAAATGCTGAAAATGAAAGATGGAAGTTTTATTCCTATTAAGTGCTTCACAGACAACAAGTCACTGTGTCAAAATATACATTCTACCAAACTCATCTCAGAGAAGCGTTTGCGTTTGGATCTGGCCAGTATCAAAGAAAGTGTTGCGCTTGGTGAAATTGTTGTGAAATGGGTTAAGACCAGTCATCAGATTTCGGATTGTTTGACAAAAGCTGGGGCAGATTTTTACAGACTGATTGACATTCTTAAAACTGGAAAAGAGGTTGAGGGTTAGGGCTATCTATGAACTGATAGATGTTTAGTGACACAAGTGTTTGACAGTTGGATAGGATTTTCAGAATCAATGATAATAATTACTTTCACAAACAATTTAAATATTTCATTTTAGTATGTTTTCGGAGATACCGATTTATACTTTATCAGGACTCAATTTTGGTTTTGTACTTTTGCTACTCAGTAACTTTTCCTTTTCTTTCTTCTAAGAAAGACAGGGGAATGTGTTATACTTGTGTTTTACTTCTACACTTATGTTTATGTCTTTGTACTTCACAGGTAGCTGGAGTCTTCAATAAATGTATATGTGAGAATATTGGTGTTGGACTTTAGCGTTTTAACAACCCAAACCCACTGTGACATGCTATAGCAGGTGCTCTCTAGATCTAACAGGAACCCTGAATGACTGCATGTCAATTAACCCTTTCCCAAACAAGACCTGGTTTTTGGATGTCCACAATAAGAAAAAGAACAACTGACAGTGCAAGCATTTTCTCCTATTGCAACAAAAAAAATCTATCTGCTATACGATCCATAAATGGTATCTTTATCAACATTCATTAGCTCCACTGGCCGAAGGCCAGCGGGCTATTGTCATGGCGTTGTGTCCGTCGTGCGTCCGTGCGTGCGTGCGTCCGTTAACTTTTTCTTTAAACATCTTCTCCTCTTATACCACTGGGCCAATTTTGACCAAACTTGGCAGGAATGTTCCTTGGGTGACCCTTTTCAAAACTCGTTTGCGAATTTTTGATTCATCAAAAAATGTGGGCGTGGCAGGGCGGGGCTTATCAGACTTAGAGAAATCATAAGAAAATTCTTTAACAAGAGCTTCGCAGAGCGGCGCATATACGCCAGAGAGGGGCTTGTCAGTAAAATTGGCCATTTTTTCGATTCAAGGGCAGATAATTAAAACATGAAAAGTTATCAAAATTTTGTTTGCACAATAAAACACCAGAGATTAATTGTGGCTAGTTTGATTAAATTCTGGTTGAAACTGTAGAAGTTGCACACAGGAGAAAATGGACATTTTTGAGAAAATGGGCATTTTTTCTTAAATTCAAGGGCAGATAATTCAAGAACGAAAACAGTTATCTAAATTCCGTAAGCGGGATGCACAACTAGACACCATGGAGATTCATTGTGGCAAGTTTGATCAAAACTGTAGGAGGAGTTGCGCACACAAGAAAATGGGCATTTTTTTAATTCAAGGGCAGATAATTCAAGAACGAAAAGGGTTAATTATATTCCGTAAGCGGGATGCACAACTAGACACCATTGAGATTCATTGTGGCAAGTTTGATTGAATTCCGATCAAAACTGTAGGAGGAGTTGCGCACACAAGAAATTGCTAACGGACGGACAGACGGACGGACGGACAGACGAGCGGGGCCATAACATAATACGACCCTTCGGGCGTATAAAAATCAACCATTGGGCCAATTTGAAACAAACCTGGCAGGAATGTGCCTTGAGTCGTTCTTTTCAAAATTTGTTCACAAATTTTTACATTTGTCAAAAAATGTGGCTGTGGCAGGGAGAAAGGGGCTTATCAGACTTAAAGAAATCATAAGAAAATTCTTTAAAAATCAACCATTGGGCCAATTTGAGCCAAACCTGGCAGGAATATGCCTTGAGTCATTCTTTTCAAAATTTGTTCACAAACTTTTACATTTGTCAAAAAATGTGGCTGTGGCGGGGAGAAAGGGGCTTATCAGACTTAAAGAAATCATAAGAAAATTCTTTAAAAATCAACCATAGGGCCAATTTGAACCAGACTTTGCAGGAATGTTCTTTGGGTCTCTCTTTTCAAAATTTATTCACAATATTTTACATTTGTCAAAAAATGTGGCCGTGGCAGGGAGGAAGGGGCTTATCAGACTTAAAGAAATCATAAGAAAATTCTTAAAAAATCAACCAGTGTGCCCAATTGAACCAAACTTTGCAGGAATGTGCCTTTAGTCGTTCTTTTTAAAATTTGTTCACAAATTTTTAGCTCACCTGAGCACGAAGTGCTCAAAGTGAGCTATTGTGATCGCTTTTTGTCCGTCGTCCGTCCGTCCGTCCGTCCGTCTGTCCGTCCACAATTTCTTCAAACATCTTCTCCTCCTAAACCATTGGTCCAATTTTAACCAAACTTGGCAGAAATGTTCCTTGTGTGACCCTTTTCAAAACTTGTTCGTGAATTTTTGATTTGTCAAAAAATGTGGGCGTGGCAGGGCGGGGCTTATCAGATTTTAGAGAAATCTTAAGAAAATTCTTTAAAAATCAACCATTGGGCCAATTTGAACCAAAGTTGGCAGGAATGTGCATTGAGTCACTCTTTGCAAAATTCATCCACAAATTTTTACATTTGTCAAAAAATGTGGCCGTGGCAGGGAGGAAGGGGCTTATTGGACTAAGAGAAATCATAAGAAAATTCTTTAAAAATCAACCATTAGGCCAAACTGAACCAGACCTTGCAGAAATGTTCCTTGAGTCACTCTCTTCAAATTTTTGCAATTGACAAAAAATGTGGCCGTGGCAGGGAGGAAGGGGGCTTATCGGACTTGGAAAAATCATAAGAAAATTCTTTAAAAATCAACCATTGGGCCAATTTGGACCAGACTTTGCAGAAATGTTCCTTTAGTCACTTTTTTAGCTCACCTGAGCACGAAGTGCTCAAGGTGAGCTATTGTGGTCGCTTTTTGTCCGTCGTCCGTCCGTCCGTCCGTCTGTCCGTCCGTCCGTCTGTCCGTTCACAATTTCTTTCAACATCTTCTTCTCCTATACCATTCGGCCAATTTTGACCAAACTTGGCAGGAATGTTCCTTGGGTGACCCTTTCCAAAACTTGTTCGTGAATTTTTGATTTGTCAAAAAATGTGGGCGTGGCAGGGCGTGGCTTATCAGACTAAGAAAAATCATAAGAAAATTCTTTAAAAATCAACCATTGGGCCAATTTGAACCAAATTTGGCAGGAATGTTCCTTAGGTGACTCTTTTCAAAATTTATTCACAAATTTTAAGATTTGTCAAAAAATGTGGATGTGGCAGGGCGGGGCATACCAGACTTTGAGAAATCCTGAGAAAATTCTTTAAAAATCAACAATTGTAAAAGGGTTCAGGGCACTTGTGTAAAATAAACAAAGACTGGTGATTAAGATAAACATAATGCCCAGAGCGTGGCTGCAGGTAAAAAGGGTCAAATACATTCTATTTGTTATTTAAGCTTTAAATTCTTTGTTGTTGGTACTCATTTGAACTGTCTAGATTAGATCGTTCTAAAGAATACCCACAGCACAGGGTTTGATAAACTTTGAAATATATTTTACAATTTGGAAAACCATTGACCTTTCTTATTTGAATCTCAATAACAGTCTCTCTTTCTAGGATTATCTGAATGCTTTAACCCTTTCCTGAAGATGCCTGGTTTTGACATCCCTTTCGAATTAGAATAGTCTTGGGGAAATTTTGAGTCAAATGAAGAAAATGCTGATAATCAGCAATGTTCTCCTATTTGCCTAAATATTTTGTGCTATATTGTACATGAATCCTTCCTTTAACCATGGATATTAATTTTGTCTTCTACAACTCCTTTCAAATTGGAACGGTCTATTACTTTTCTGTTTGGGAAAGGATTAAGCCCTTTCCCAGCCATACACAGGTTTTGTCTCACTGAAATATAGAAAAAAAAGCTGGGAAAATGTTATGGCCTGGCAAAAGAAGAAAATGCTGATATGCAGTAGCCTGCATTTGCTCATTTTGTCTCATCATTTTATGTCCATTTTTGTACATGAATGCAGTCTTACTCTACATTCTGTTTTGTCATTTACAGTAACTTTTATTTCTGCTGCTCTGATGTTATGCTGTAAGGAAAAGATTTAACCAAAATCAAATTGTAATTGTTGAATGAATATTTCCCCTATGTTGGGGGTTGACTGGGTTCCATATGAAAATGATAAAGAGGGCAATGTTTGACAATCTTTTCTCAAATTATAAGACCTGAAGATTTTTTGCATAGTTAAATGTCTGAAAATTTTTCCTATGATGTAGCTTCTTGCTTTTAGCCTGATTGGAACAGAAAGTCCCTGGTTAAATGCCTTTGCATGTGTCAAAATTGCCATTTTCGCTCATTTCATCTTGGTTCAGGTGAGCGATTTAGGACCACTATGGTCCTCTTGTTCAAAGTTTATTCACAAATTTTTACATTTGTCAAAATGTGGCCGTGGCAGGGAGGAAGGGGGCTTATCAGATTCAGAGAAATTGTAAGAAAATTCTTTAAAGATCAACCATTGGGCCAATTTGAACCAGACTTTACAGGAATGTTCCTTGAGTCACTCTTTTCAAAATTTGTTTTCAAATTCTTACAATTGACAAAAAATGTGGCCTTGGCAGGGAGGAAGGGGCTTATTGGACTTCGAGAAATTATAAGAAAATTCTTAAAAAATCAACCATTGGGCCCAAATGAACCAGACTTTGCAGGAATGTTCCTTGAATCACTCTTTTCAAAATTTGTTCTCAAATTCTTATAATTGATAAAAAAAATCAGGCTGTGGCAGGGAGGAAGGGGCTTATGGGACTCATAGAAATCTGTCCTATTTCTCTTATCTATTTCTCTTATCTGTTGCTCTGGCTGGCCCCATGTTTATCTTATGTAAACAAATATGGGATTAGCCTTAGCTTATCAGATGGTAATCCTGCGCTATATTCTTTCAATCACAGACCAAATCTTGTTAATTGAGCCTATCATAAATGATCAATCTCTAACAGATCAGAATGCTTTGAAAATTAGTCCTATGTTGTATATTGCGAAATCATTAAATAATTATTGAAAAAAAAAGTCAACAATTGTGCTAATTCATACCCAACCTTACAGGATCGATTGGAACAAAATCATTTCTTAATTGTTTCCAAACAGAAAGTCCTTATAAGTTTCATGCCTTTGAATTTGACAAAATTGCCATTATCGCTCTTGCCATCTTGATTCAGGTGAGCGATTTAGGACCATCATGGTCCTCTTGTTTTATTTGTCAAAAAAATGTGGCCATGGCAGGGAGAAAGGGGCTTATCAGACTTAGAGATATCATAAGAAAATTCTTTAAAAATCAACCATAAGGCCAATTTGAACCAGACTTTGCAAGAATGTTCTTTGAGTCTCTCTTCAAAATTGATTCACAAATATCAAGATTTGGCTGCCGCTGTGTAAGGCTTACAAGAAATCATGAGATAATTCTTCCACTTTAACCAGTGGAGCGATTCAGGCCCTCCTGGGCCTCTTGTTTTGTCTATTGCAGCAGCTTTCAAAGGGCAACAGTCTTGCTCAAAATTAGTTTGCTAGCTGTTTGGGAATGGGTTAATTAAAACCTTGACTCAAAAATACTTTAAGTTCATATGAATTTATATTATACTTACAATAATTTTTCGCCATCTAATATGTGACTGAACATCTGGGAAAATTCTAGCTTTATTTTTTCACAGAATGTTGTTTTTGCCCCTGCTCTCTGTAATTTATCAGATACAAGATGTTCCTGTTGGAAATGTAGCAGGGCCAGGTGTGACTCATTAAACCCTTTCCTAAACGGCAAAAACATTTAGACTTCCAATTTGAAAGCTGCTGCAGATATCCAATTTATGAAAATAAATGAAATATCTTTTTGATGTAGCATCTAGAAAAATATTAAGGCAATAAGAAGAAAATGCTGGTTATCAGCATTTTCTTCTTTTGCCTCAATGTTTTCCCAAGCCTTATTGCAAAAGGATGTCAGAACCAGATTTTGTTTGGAGAAGGTTCATGTAATTTTGTTTGTATTTATTCAACATGGAATGAGAAGCAAGTTCTTACAAAATAGACAATTCCCTTATGATTCTGCTTTCTATTGAACTCAGTGTGGCACGTACAGCAACTAAAGATCAATGTCCAAATTCTTACAAATCAAGGGCTTTAGTCTAAAACTGTATGAATTTAAGGTAGATCTACTTGCTTTTACAATAGTTTTGTGAATTAAGCCCTTGAAATAATCATTTGTAGCTTTGGTTACGCCTGCAACTGCACTGAGTACATTTGCTTCAAATTCGAATAATTAAAAACAAAGTAAAGCATATTCGAACATTAAGGAATGTTGGACTTTCAAATGATGTGATTAACATTTAAAGAAACATTTCGCTACTTTTCAATAAAAATCGCGCAAGTGCAGCTTAAAACAATCTGTAGTTACGAGGTTTATGTTGAAAATGGACAATTTGTTAAATGTGACATGACAATTTTCTGTAAGTGTGCTTTAATTAATCTATTACCAGTTACCACGCATTGATGCTCTTGACTCTACTCAAGAAAAGATATGAGAAAGCATTGTGGAAAATGAGGAAATTGCTTGTGACGAGCAATTTCTTCATTTTCCACAATATTTTCTACCCCTAAAGACCAAAACGTTTTAAATTTCATTTGATTGAAACTGACGTCTGCAACATACATCTTTTGATTTTGACCAGTCGAGAATTTTGCCGTCTGGTTATGGCTTAATCAAGTTCCTATATAATACATGCAGTTATGGAAGTGCTTCATGATATTAAGAAGCTAAAGGAATGTGGGACTTTTCAAAGAAACTGGTTGTGAGAAAATGTATTTGTCCAAAATGACTTGAGGACATTTCTAATGGTGTGTGACAAGATGCAGAACTATGATAATATGTCTGCAGAACCGTCCATTATTGTTGTCAATGTTGGAATATTCACAAGTATGGTCGTCTTGGACTATGGCCATCTTATTGTCCAGGTAATTATTGCGCAATGTTGGCAAATGATCACATACACTATGCTGTGTCCATATCATGGCCGAAGCATGTCCAAAGATTTTCAGTTGTAAAGCATATTTTTGGACTCGATGAGGACCTGATATGGACGTGGAAGCTGAATTGTATGTGACCAGGCCTTAAAATGTATTTGGCACGGACCTAGCTGTGAAATCGTTGCCACAAACTTGATGATGATATTTTGTTTTGAAACCCAGATCAAGATTCAAAAAGGTTTCTGTTACATTATTGCAACTAAAGTGGTCCCCAAAAGACCAAAAATTGTCAAATTGATTTCGCTTCAAATTGTGGTTAAATGACCTCAAAATTATTGTGTCTGGTAATGAGTTAGACAAATTTCCCATTTCTATTTTCAGGACATCATACGGTTGGTGGTTGGACGGCTGGCTGCAGGGGAGAGATATTTTGGGAGATGTTACGCATTAAAACTTGTTCACACAAAGTCCAAGATCTCGTATTGGCTACATAATAACCTTACCATGTATCAGGTCAAACAAAAATATGAAGCTTCAAAACCACCGGACGAATGGAGGTAAGAGAATTTCATGAAACCAAATTAAAAAGACTTAAATATTAGCTGAGATAAAATTGCCTTTTTGGCATTTGACACCAACATGGATGAAGATTGGTTTGTGTATACACAGTCTGATCTAGATCCAAGTTGTTCTGTACAGCTTTTTATAAGCCTGAAGGGTCATATTATGTTATGGCCCTGGTTGTCCGTCCGTCTCTTTGTCCTTTAGCAATTTCTTGTATGCGCAACTCCTACAGTTTTGATCAGAATTTGATAAAACTTGCCACAATAAATCTCCATGATGTCTAGATGTGCACTTTACTTATGGAATTTAGAGAACTCTTCTGGTTCTTGAATGATCTGCCCTTGAATTACAAAAAATGCCCATTTTCTTGTGTGTGCAACTCCTACAATTTTGATCAGAATTTTATCAAACTTGACACAATAAATCTCCATAGTGTCTAGTTGTGCATACCGCTTATGAAATTCAGAAAACTGTTTTCGTTCTTGAATTATCTGCCCTTGAATTTGAGGAAAAACGCCCAATTTCTAAAAAAAATGCCTATTTTCTCGTATGTGCAACTCCTACATTTTCAACCAGAATTTAATCCCAAGTAGCCACAATGAATCTTCATGCTGTCTGGTTGTGCAAACAAAATTTTGATAATATTTCATGTTTGAATTATCTGCCCTTAAATTGTAAAAATTGCCAATTTTACTGACAAGCCCCTCTGAGGCGTATACGCGCTGCTCACCGAGGCGTCAAGGGGGTAAATTCGGCATCATGATGATGCCTGAGTGCAGTATTTATATAGAGGCAGATAATGGCATATCCAGGTCTTGTCTCTGCGGTGTGCTCTCCAAAGTTCTTGTTCAGAACATGGTGCAACTTCAAGAAAGCAGCATGGGTCCTGGTAGAACAGCACTTAGGTGTAGGCTCAGATTTCAATTCACTGTTGTATCGATAAAACTATAAACATTGGCTTTTCAAAAATGAGGACCTCTTCTTAGCTCACCTGAGCACGCAGTGCTCGAGGGGAGCTATTGTGGTCACTCACCGTCCGTCGTCCGTCTGTCCGTCCGTCAACAATTTCTTCAAACATCTTCTTCTCCAAAACTAACAGACCAATTTTGACCAAACTTGGCAGGAATGTTCCTTGAGTGACCCTTCTCAAAACTTGTTCGCGAATTTTTGATTCGTCAAAAAATGTGGGCGTGGCAGGGCGGGGCTTATCGTACTTAGAGAAATCCTAAGAAAATTCTTTAAAAATCAACCATTGTTCCGATTTAAACCAAACTTGGCAGAATTGTTCCTTGAGTGACCCTTCTCAAAACTTGTTCTCAGATTTTTGATTCGTCAAAAAATGTGGCCGTGGCAGGGAGAAAGGGGCTTATCAGACTTAGAAAAATCATAAGAAAATTCTTTAAAAATCAACCATCGGGCCAATTTGAACCAGCCTTTGCAGGGATGTGCCTTAAGACATTCTTTTTAAAATTTGTTCACAAATATTTTCATTTGTAAAAAATTGTGTCCATGGCAGGGAGAAAGGGGCTTATCAGACTAAGAGAAATCATAAGAAAATTCTTTAAAAATTAACCATTGGGCCTATTTGAAGCGGACTTTGCAGAAATGTTCTTTGAGTCTCTCTTTTCAAAATTGATTCACAAATTTTTACATTTGTCAAAAAATGAGGGTGTGGCAGGGAGGAAGGGGCTTATCAGCCTTAGAGAAATCCTAAGAAAATTCTTTAAAAATCAACCAATTGGCCAATTTGAACCAAACTTGGCAGAATTGTTCCTTGAGTGACCCTTTTCAACATTTGTTCATAAATTTATAGTTCCATAAAAAAATGTGGGTGTGGCAGGGCGGGGCTTATCTAACCAAGAGAAATTGTTAAAAAATTCTTCAAAAATCTTCTTCTCCTTAACCATAGGGCCAATTAAAACCAAATTTGGCAGGAATGTTCCTTGGGTGACCCTTCTTAAGATTTGTTCGCAGATTTTTTATTCATCCAAAATTGTGGGCGTGGCAGGTCAGCATTTACCGGACTTCATGAGAAATCATGAGAAAATTCTTTAAAAATCAACCATTGGCCCAATTTGAACCACACTTGGCAGAAATGTTCCTTGAGTGACTCCTTTCAAAATTTTTTCTCAAATTTTTTATTCGTCAGAAAAAAATTGGGCGTGGCTTATCGGACTTACAGAAATCCTAAGAAAATTCTTTAAAAATCAACCATTGGCCCAATTTTAAGCAAACTTTACAGAAATGTTCCTTGAGTGACCCTTTTCAAAATATGTTGGCATATTTTGTATTGGTAAAAAAAAGTGGGCATGGCAGGGCGTGGCTTATCAGACTTAGAGAAATCATAAGAAAATTCTTTAAAAATCAAGCATAGGGTCAATTTGAAACAAATTTGGCAACGATGTTCCTTGAGTGACCCTTTTCAAAATTTGTTTGCAAATTTTTGATTCGTCAAAAAAAGTGGGCGTGTCTTAAACTTCTTTCAGGTGAGCGATATAGGGCCATTCTGGCCCTCTTGTTTTTAATTTGTCCAAAATGCTTTAAAGATTTTTCCTCTGGGTCTGTTGCAACATTTTATTTGGCTCTACAACACTGTCCAATTTCTAGACTACCGTATTTCACCTTATAGACGCGCCCTTCCTAATAGACGCGCCCCCACCATATTTACGATCTCGGAAGCCATGGGACACCCCTCCCACCTTCACCCGACCTTACCTTGACTGTAGAGTAGACGATAATAACAAATTCCAAACTCAAACTCCACCAAACTTTATTAAACTATAAATTTTAAACAACTCCATTTTCAACGGCGGTAATCACATTAATTAGTGTCCATCACTATCAGGATCCTGATCGGTTGAATCGTCATCACTTGAACAGCTATTGGACTCGCCGTCAGAGATCGTCATGTCCACATTATCCAAGACCTGAAGAGACACCACGGGAAGTATGTTTTATTATTTTGTAAAGTGAAGAAGAAGAAGAAATCAAAACATTCCGAAAGCGAAAGTAGAACACACGCGCCTTTTTCGAGACAAAGGACTAGACTGGCAGATAACTGTAGACTGGATGACCTTACGCAACGGGATATCAAAATGGTGATTTTGTCGTGCGACCGGTGATAATACGAACCCCTGGTTTTGACGTTCTTTATGCAAAAAGGTTTGTGAAATAATGAGACAAAAGAAGAAAATACAATATGATGACCAGCATTTTCTCCCTTTGTCTCAATATTTACACAAATCCTATCTTCTATGAGCAACCATTTTGTCGTCTGCAGCAAGTTTCAAATTGGATTGGAATAATATTTTGTTGTCTGTGAAATGGTTAATAGTCAAAATACACATGATTCAACCCTTCCCCAAACAAGGCATGCTTCTCACGTCGTTATGAAAGTTATTTAGATCTAATCATCAGCAGCAACTTTCAAGTTGAAAAAGTAGTACGGGAAAGGTTTATGCTTAAACTGAAAATCACCGCTTTCCGTTTAAAACATTGTAACTTCTCGTTGAAAGAAGGTTTAGTTCCAATGATTTTAAAAGGAAATCGATGATATTTCTTTTGTTGAAAAGTGTCGATTAGCAACCTTTTCCCCTGTAGATGTCGCTAAAATTCT
The DNA here is from genome assembly GCA_963680895.1 of Fragum sueziense. NCBI lineage: Eukaryota > Metazoa > Mollusca > Bivalvia > Cardiida > Cardiidae > Fragum > Fragum sueziense. The sequence continues at coordinate 62,760,881 of OY804594.1, read as the reverse complement.
CAGCGGGAAAAAAATAAACGCTGATATTTGGTGTTTTGTCGTCTGCAAAAAAAGTGTGATATCGTTATTTGAAATGTTTTGTAATGGCGCTTTGCATAGGACCCAATCCATGTGTTCCTGACACCAGTTTTAGTTGACAGAAATGGTTTGGGAAGACATAATCCGAGTCTTCTCTGATGTAAATACGCTCTTTGATATTTTGATTTTTCGCTATTTTCTTTATTTTCCACAATGCTTTCCCAAGTATTTTTCTTGGAGGGCGTCACATTTAGCGTCATCATTTGGGAATGCCATTATTCACCCACACTGACTGCTTCAGATACATGTAGGCCTACTTTTTACTCCCAGAACTGTTGCAGTATGGAACAACCTAATGCGAGTCTTCTCTGATGTAAATACGCTCTTTGATATTTTGATTTTTCGCTATTTAAAGTAAATAGCGAAAAAACAAAATATCAAAGAGCGTATTTACATCAGAGAAGACTCGGATTAGGGAAGACATTGAGGGAAAATTTAAAAAAAAAATGCTGATAATCAGCAATTTCTCATTTTCCCTCAATACCCTTCCGCTTACCTGTTCTGCTATTTCGATGTCTTGCTGGCTAAACCCCTCAAACTGCTCGTCGTCGTCTGACTCTGAATCCACCTGAAACAGATGATCTTCGGTACCGTCCAAGGCAGCAGAAATTCCACACTTTTTGAATGACTTCCTAACCATTTCGGGTGTGATCGAAGCCCATGCTTCTTTGATCCACATGAGGAGTAAACGTTTTGGCGGTGGGCGGCGATTTCCCTGGCGAGTAAGATCTACTGGTCCACTAAATAGCCACTCGTCGTATAAGTCGGCCAACTTGGCTTTGAAAGGTTTGTTCCAAGAAACATCGGCTGGCTGCAGCTTACATGTACAGCCACCTGGGATGACTGCCATGTCGGAATTATACGTTGTTTTAACAAGGGTCTTCACTCCTGGGGTAATGTGTGCTCTGAAGGCGTCCCATACTAACAAACGGCGGCGCATATTGTTGATTCCGTACAATCTAGTCAGCCAAAACTTGATGCTCTCCTCGTTCGCCCAGGATTTTTTACCTGCCCCACACATGTATATTAGTATTCCTGTCGGAATTTCCTCCTTTTTGGGGGGCCTCACGCCAGGTAAATGAACGAGTGGTGCCACCTTCGTGCCGTCCGCGTATGCAGCCAATGTCACCGTAAGTTTTTCCTTGTCGTGACCCGTCGATGATACACGCACCTCGTTATCCCCTTTTAATGCTAGGGTAGACTTCCCCGGCATCTCAAACCAGACCGGCGTTTCGTCCATATTAAGTATATCTGCGTGATCATACCCTCTCAGACGCCTTAAACGGGTGACAAATCGAAGGAATTTGTCTATGCGATCATCCGTTATCTGCACAGCATGTTGCGAGATATGCGTGGTGCGCCTTAAGCTGATCCCGTGCCGAGTTTTAAACCGCTTATACCATCCATTGGATGCCTTAAATGACTGGGATCCATTTTCCCTATGCATGCGCAGAGCCTCGTGTCTTAGCGATTTTCCTGTTACACGCACACCAGCAGATCGGCGCTCTTCAAACCAGGACATTAACGCCGTGTCTATGTCGGGATACTTCAGCTTTCTACCTGATGGAAATAAGAATTTTCTCTTTATCCTGTTATTCCAAACAAGACCGGGTTTTGGCGTCCCTGAGAGAAAAGGCTTGGGAAAACATTTGAGGCAAAAGAAGAAAATGCTGATAATCAAAATTTTCTCCTTTTGCCTCGATAGTTTCTGCGCTATAACATACATATTTTCTCCGTTTCGTATGATTGATTTTGTCGTCTGCAACTCCTTTCAATTTGGACAACCTTTAAATTTTGTCGTTTGGGAAAAGCTTTGTAATTCTAATCGTGACAATGTTCTTTTACATACGGTAGATCTATTTTGATATTGTTAGATCTACGGTATATAATTTTGACATTTAAATTGTAAATTTATGCATTTTTATTTAGCGATTTGAATTGTATAACTTGTGATCTTTTTACCGAAATAAATTTATATAGCTATCTATCTATCTACCTCCGCCTGGTTTTCTCTTTTGGGAAGTCGGGGCTTGGATCAGCCGATCTTTTTCCTTGCACCACTCTTGAACCCTTTTCCTGTCTATCCTACACTCTTTCGCTGCATAACGTTTGCCCTTTTCCTCGGCAATTGCCACAACTTTAAGTTTGAAACTAGCCGGGTACGACGACCTTTTCGGACCCATGGTTGTAGGGAAATGGCAGCAAAGAATGACTAGTGCCACGTAATAAATAAAAATCGACCGCGCAAGTATAAAACTAGCGTATCTATAGTATGAATTTACATGCAGTTACGTCGCTTCGTCTCCGCCGATTTATACATGTACCCGGTGTGTATTTATAAGATATGTACGTCATCTACATAAAGTGACATCTCTCGATCGATAATTTACGGTAGGTTGATTTTTCCCCGGCGCTACTATTAGGCGCCTTCTTATCTACATTCAGCGAAGCACTTTAAAATTCAGGAAAAGTGGTACGAAATAAGCGCGCCCCCACGGTGTTTTGCATCGCGCCGGGGCGCGTCTATTAGGTGAAATACGGTAATCTCTCATTGATAAAATTGTGCATAATTATGTTGGTATTGCCTTAGAACCTGCTCTTGTTTGTTTTCAGTGGTCTCATTTTGTCTGTCATGGTAATAATAAATGAATACAAGTTCTTTTATTCCACGTGGAAGTTTTTCAGATGTATAATGTTACAAATCTACCATACATTGTAAATCTCTTTCAGATATGAACTTCGTGTGCGCTACCTACCCAAAAACTTTCTAGAACTCTACGCAAAAGATAAAGTCACTTTCTACTATTTATACGATCAGGTACGTGGTGCTGGAAGATTCCTGTCTTTTTGACCCTATATAATGCAATGCACCACAGGGATGGAAACTCTGACTATCCCCATGTAGATCTGATCCCTGAATTATCAGTGGGATGGGCCCCTTTCATGATCTCATCTTTTGTCCAAAATTTAACAGTAACAATATTGTTGGAAAGATTTTCAAAGTACAAAACAAAGACTAAAATGTGTGTTGGCTGCTAGAATAATTCCTCAATTTCTTCATTGCATACACAGTGGTAGTCAAGCAATTACAGATAATGGTGTAGTGTTAATGAGGCCATACAATTAGTGTTGTCAATATCCAGCTGTCTCTAGAATAATTCATGTCCCTAGAGTAACAAGGTTGTGAAGGGATGTCGCTTTTTGCTCCATTACAAATATTTTATCATGTTGTCAATTTTCTTTTGGAAAATTCTACAATGTCCTGAGTTCGAAAATATTCCGGGGCTATATATAATTATAGGAATTGGCATTAGCTTTCTGATCTTTAGATTTTGCCATATTGCATTCGCTATTACATTTAATAAGATTAATTGTTTCACTTGACCTGGCACTGACCTTTATGAAAGAAATGTTTATATTTGGAAAATAGCCTAACATACATCTTCTACATGGATCATCATTGATAAAGAATGCAAGGTAATATGTCTAAACTACGAGGGATGATCCAAAAGTAATGTCACAAACGTTGTTTTCGGTGATTTTATGAACGTATCCTCATGCAACTTTAGATGCCGAAAGATTAACATTCGTTTAATACATGCACAAATTTTCATAAAGTTTCGTGTAAAATTACAAAAATAAACTACATTTTTACATTGCGCATCGGTGTCCAGCGCCGCACAACACACGACGTCATTGACGTCATTCTACTCCTTCTCAAAATATCGCCCTCTGTGTTTAATTTATGCAACATTCGTGGCGTTCGACCCGCTTCATAAGTGCATTTTTAAACAACTCGTTCAGCAATTCTTTGAATGCATTCCTTGAATCAATTTGTTCTCAGTTGGTTTAGGTCGACATGATAAATTCTTCTTAAATTCAGCTTAAGATGCGGAAATAGCGCAAAGTAACATGGACGTTGGCGTTATTACCCAATTCCACATGTCTTCCGGCTCGTTTTGATCTTCAAACGACACATATTCACTCTCAAAAAAGCTTGCACTAACGGTAGACGTCTCTATCATGAAATGTCCGTTCTTTTATGTTGAGTTTGTTGTTTCTGTTGCTGTAATCGTCTATTTTGCAAGCCTTTAGCAAAAGTTCAGAATTGCATGTTGTGGGCATTTATCCCATTCTGCCATTATCCAGAATGCGAGTGATGAATTCAATAAGACTTATTTGGTATTTCAACGCACCGATTTTATTGAACGTTCTAAAATTGCTTAGAAATATCATGACGTAGCGGCATTTTTAAAAAAAATGTCAGCTTAATTGTCTTGATTTTTCTTCTATATAATGACAGAACATAAAGTAATATTAATCTTCAAAAGAATAGTCCAAGGCGTGCGGCGCATATGCACGACATGGGTTCTTTTTGGCATTTTATTTTCTCGGATATATAAACAATATTCAAATAATTCAGAAAAGCATATTTCCAATAGGTTAAGCTTGAATGATAAGTCTTTATTTGTACAAGAATACGTCGAATAACCAAACTATAGACACTGTGACATTACTTTTGGATCACCCCTCGTATCATTAGGAAATGGCATAAGTGAATAAATAAATAATGAATTCAATACTGTGCCATATCAATTAAATCATATAAAACAAAAGTTGAATAGAATAGGGATTTGACTAAAATGATATCTAGACTATTCATCTATCATCAAGTATTTTAACCTCTTGATGGTGCCAAGAAAAGGGTGAATGTTTGTAATATAATGAAGCATCAAGGGATAGATTAACTTGTCTTTCAAACAGTTGTCATTATAAATGGTGGTGCTGTCAGAACCAGCCAACTGGGATTGGAATGGTCCTGACAGACATTCTGTAATTAAGGAAAAATGATCCATGGGGCTGCCTTTTAGAGTATTAAGTGTAACAGGGATATTATAAAGTATGTGTTGGGCAGTGGTATCCTGCTGAAATTCTCACACATACTCTCATGAAGTCTTGGTGCAATCCATTGCCACATCTAACACCCTTTTTTCTCCCACCAATGGTAAGATGATCATTAACCTATGTGGACGAGCAGCTGGAGGCTCGTTAAGGATGCTGTGGTAGTACTTGTGAGAGAAACAACAGGAATCCATGGATATGTGCTCCAGTTACCCCAAGATGACAGATGTAGAAAGCAGTTTTAAACCCATTTTAATCAATCTACATTGGCTAGCAAAAATGAGGAAGATATGGCTAATATGATTTTCATTGGACTCTCTGATTTATGAGTCATTTATTCCATACAAAGAAGGTCAATATATCAATATTTAACCCATTCCCAAACACTGACGCCTTATGACGCCCCTTAACCCTTTCCCAAACAAGACCTGGTTTTGACGTCCCTGGTAGAAAAGGCTTGGGAAAACATTGAGACAAAAGAAGAAACTGCTGATAACCAGCAGTTTCTCCTTTTGTCTCAATATTTTCTGTGCTATGTTATAAACAAATTCTATCTGAAACAATGTCCATTTATCGTCTGTGGCAGATTTTGAAATGGAAATTTTGAAAATTTGCTGTTTGGGAAAAAGTTAAAAGAAATGCTTGAGAAAATAATGTGGAAAATGAAGAAATTGCTTGTCACAAGCAATTTCTTCATTTCCCACAATATTTTCCATGCAAAATGATTAAAAAGTTTACTTTTTCATTCATTTTAAGTCTGCAACATCTTTGAATTTGGACAAGTTGAAATTATGTCAATTGGTAATGGGTTAAGCAGCTGTTGCATGGCTTTAATGATAATCGACCAGTTCATTGGGTCTCCTTAATTGACCAGCAGCAGGTTGACAAACTCATAGATCAATGAACCATGATAAATAATTGAACCTTTCCATAAACACATAAAGACAAAGTTTTAGACTCACTCTAATTTCAAAGCTGCTGCAGATGACAAAATGGATGTTGACAAAGAAAGATTTGTTGATTGACAAAGAAAGATTTGTGCATGATATAGCACAGAAAATAGAGACGCAAAAGGAGAAAATGCTGATCATGACCATTTTCTTCTTTTGTCTCAAGTCTCAATGTTTTCCCAATTCTTTTCTACTATGGACATCAAAACTAGGTCTTGTTTTCGAAAGGCTTAGGCCTTTTCCACTCAAAAAATGAATCAATGAATTTAAAAAAGAACAGGGGCCCGTTTTACTAACGAACTTACGAACATTTTTAAAACAACAACAAATCTGATTGGCCGAATAATTACTGTTATTATTTCTCGTTCAATCAGGTGTGTTGTTACAATGTTTTTGCAAAAATCTATGTTAGTAAAACGCGGCCCAGAACTTTTGAGAAAAGTTTATTACAATGACAAGATAATTTTGATGACTTTATATTTCTAAGTCATAAGTCAGCTAGCTGGCTGCTTGTGTCCTAGTAATTGATCAGCACTGGATCACCCTCACTGAAGCATGAATAATTAACAGCATCAAGTACCCCTATTAAATATCCCTTTCCTTACTACAAATGTATTGACTCGATCAAATTGTAAGGAATCTTATAGGATAAGGTGTTATTGTCAAAGGCAGAGCATATTGCTTAGTCACATACAAAAATGTTGTAAAGATCTACAGCCTTTTCTCCTGGAGGCGATTCAACTTAGTACTCACAATATACGTACAACAAATAATGAACTACATTTTAAAAAGCCATTACCCCCTCTAATCTGTATCTTTTCTTATATCACACACATTCCCCTATGTTTCTCATCAATCAATTGACTACCAGACACTTCTGTATTACATAATTCTAGCCAGACTCTGACAGGGTGCCATGTTTTGGCATATTTTCATTTACAAATCAGATATAAATACACAAAACATTGAAGAGTTTCCTAAAATAACCTGTCAGAGATATTTGTAAACAATTCTTTTGTGAAGCTATAGAAATGTTAGTAAACTTCTTGTTACTGTGAAGTACTCTGTGAAATTGTCTGCTTACTAAATAGTTGGCATCATAAGTTCATGCAAAAAGGCCTTCTGGACTTCATCTTATCTTATTCTCTCCAAAACAACAACAGTTTCAAGATTTCTGTAATAGAAACTTGTGATGCTTTCAATTATTAAACACAAATTATCTACATTTATATTGCCAACTGCAACAGATTTGAATTTGGACCAGCTCTAAATTTTGTCTTAAATAATTTCACTTTGCTTAATGCAATTACTAGAACTTTTGTATTCGATAATGACTGGTCCATTGACATGAAGTCAGATAAAGAAAACTTCAACACCAATAATGTTTTGTATTTGTTGTAGGTTCGGAATGATTACATGAAGGACTTGGCAGAACACATAGATCATGATATGGCCATTAGGCTGGGCTGTATTGAAATGAGGTGAGTTCACTGTTCAATGCTGTCAAACTATTGTGCTCTCTCAACTTAAGTCATTGTTTGCAAAATGATTGGCCTTTGCTCATAAATCCACTATTATAATTGTATATAGATCTGATATTGTGTGAATATTGGGTACACCACAAGGATTTCAATCCATGTTGGCTTTTCCATGTAAAAATTCTAAATGCAAATTTCAATTGGATCACAAGTCATTCTGTATTAATATGCTTCAACTGGTAATGTGATGTATCCCTTTCCCAAACGGCAACAATTTAGGCTGTTCTAAGTTGAAAGCAGTTGCATTGATGTCAAAAATAGAAATATGTATGTTTTCGCATAGCAAATATTGAGGCAAAAAGAGAAATGCTGATTTGTGCTGATAAAACCTGGTCTTGTTTTGGAAACAGTTTAAGTAAAATTGGCAGTGGCCATAGTGCAGTTTGAAGTGCATCAGACGCTCATTCATGAGGTTCGGGGTCAGATCCCTGGCTGTGGCAAATATCCTTTTAAAAATTGTCACCCATGATAATGCTTTGATAATCATTAACCTATTTGGGTGAGCAGGTCGGTAAGGATGTTTTGGTAGTACTGGTGCGAGAAATGACAAGAATCCATGGTTAAGTGCTGCAGCTGCCACATTATGACAATAGCAGTTGAAAGAGGTGTTAAATCCCAATCAATCACTCAAGTGAAATTACCAATACATGTTATTTTCTGTGTTTTTCAGGCGTTTCTTCAAGGACATGCCTCAAGTAGCTTTAGATAAAAAGTCCAACTTTGAATATTTAGAAAAAGAAGTTGGACTGAAAAGATTTCTTCCAAAGAATGTTACAGATTCATTTAAGGTAAGATTAAAAGATTGACATTGAGAAAACCAAAATCGGTAATATTTACACTTACCAATTAAATCTCTAATTATATGTAACTTTCAATGACATAAGCACATGCAAACACATGGCTGTGCACTGAAATGTAATGTCTTCATGGCCTCCTTTACAGTTTTAATAACTTTAAAAAATTGTGAAGTATTTATTTAATCGGTAAGAATAAAAAGTCATAGAAGATGGCCCCTCACTGGTCCGTGTCAGATGCTACTGTCAGTTAATACAAGATTTTAATCAGATTGGCTGATCCCTAGCTACAGATGGAAGGGGTTAATGAATTTGTAAAATGCATAGTATCTTTCAATGTTCATCAAGCCCTATGTTGTGGGTACCCATTAGAATTGTGTCTCATTTAGACGATTCAAATGAGTACCTACAACATAGGTTTTGTATTTGAAATAAAAGATTTAGAATGTCTTCACCCACTCTTATATCTGTTGTTCAGCTGACTGCTGTACTGTTTGTTACAACGTTTAACCCTTTCCCAAACAAAACTTTGTTTTGATGTCCCTAATGGATAATGCTTTGGAAAACATTGAGGCAAAAGAAGAAAGTGCTGATAAACAGCACTTTCTCCTTTTGCCTCAATATTTTCTGAGCTATATAATTCACAAATTTTGCCTCTAATAACATGTATTTTGTCGTTTGCAACAGCTTCAAATGAGATCACCCTAAAATTTAAGCGTCTGGGAAAGGGTTAATGCCTTAACCTATTACCAAACAGCCAAATTCTAGACCCTTCCAATTCAAATGGAGCTGCAAACGATAAAAACGAGTGTAACTTTGTGAATCGAAGTTGTGTATTATAGCAAGGAAAATATTGAGGCAAAAGGAAAAAATGCTGGTTATCAGCAATTTCTTCTTTTGCCTCAATGTTTTCCCAAGTCCTTTCTATTAGGAATGTCAAAACTAGGTCTTGTTTGGGAAAGGGTTAAGAGCAAATAAGGATGTTGTGAAATGTAATAGAAGTATATCTCAAAACTTTGGAAACATGGGACTAAAGGTATAATATTATTGCAGTCAACATTTTCTTTTACTTTAATGTTTTTAAAATCTTTATTTTATACATGACTTTAGTAAGTGTCAAAGTCAATATTGTTTGAAAAATTGAGATCACAAATTTCACATAGATGCCAGTCATAATTTTGCTGAAGTTCAAGGGACATAACCTCTCAGTACACTCTTTGATCTTAGATAGAGTTAACTCCCCTGAATCACTTGTTGTTTCACCATGATGTTGATAATGGCATTTACTGTTATTTGAAAATAAACAACAACCATTTTTCAAGCAATTCCTCCTTGTGATGTCTCATAATAAGATTATTTTGGAAACAATGAAAGATTAAGAGAATGTACTGATAAACAGATTGTCTTCTTCTCTGTAAAAGTTTTCAATTCTTTTGAATCCTAGCAAAGTCTTAGAATTTTAGGACACATAAATCGGTCAATAGAAAAATAATAATATAAATAGAAAAAATGAAAGATCTAGAGACAAGATTAATAATGATAGGAAACCAGACAAGCACTAAGTCTTGTTTGTCCATATAAGGAAATGTACAGGAAATACCACTTGACAAAGAGTAAAACAAATCGTCACTTTTCAACAAAAACCTCGTAACTGCAGCTTGTTTTAAGCTGCAGTTACAAGGTTTTTGTTGAAAAACAGCGAAATACTGATAAACAATTTCCTGATACTTTTCTTTGCCTAACACTTTGATTTGTACTTCACAAAATGAATTCATTTGTGCTTGTGTTAGAATAATGTCTCTATTGCACTCATAATATTCACTTTATATACTCTTGTCATACACTATGCAGTATTCTGATTATCTAGTGTTAAATGAATAATTCCTGGAGTGGTATAATAATTATTCAGCTATTTAGCAGCAAATAGTCACATAGTTAGATTTGCATATTATTATCGTTGTGAAACATCGTAAAAAGGTTGTTCTTCAACAGTGTGAAAATTAAGTATTTCATGGATATTCTCTATCTTTGCAAAATCAGAAATTTATTGACAGAAAGTGAGTATAAAAAAAATTATACCATTTTACTTAACCCTTTCCCAAACCGCAAAAATTTAGACTTTTCCTATATGAAAGCTGATGAAAACGACAAAATAGAAGTTGTTAAATATATGATTTGTGTATGATATAGCACGGAAAATATTTAGGCAAAAGGAGAAACTGCTGGTTATCAGCAGTTTCTTCTTTTGTCTCAATGTTTTCCCATGCCATTTCTATTAGGGACATCAAAGCCAGGCCCCGGTTTCTCGAAAAAACTTAAGTACGTTCTCATGCTCAAATCTGAGCACCGTGCTCAAATTGCATGAAATCCTTGTGAACTTCAATCGAATACCCTTTCAACGTTGAAGAGTATCCCTTTGAAGTTGAGCATGTTCTCATGAGAATATACTTAAGTTTTTTCGAGAAACCGGGGCCAGGTCTTATTAGGGAAATGGTTAAGTGAAGCCTTGGTCATGCTGAATGTTACTCTATTCTCTACTGTATAGGGAAATGTAGGCATTGTAGTCTAAAATCAGACTGCATTTAAATATGTGCTATAAAGATTTTGGTCAAAATAGCAATAAGGAATAAGATATTCTTTTTAATCCATTCCCAAACAAAAACTGCTTTTGACATCCCCTGAGAGAAAGGTTTAGAAAATTAATTATTGATGGAAAAAAGAAAATGTAGGCATTCAGGGGTGAAGGGGGGGGGGGGGGGTTCAAACAAACCACCTCTGCAGCCTGATTCTTTAATTTTCATGCAGAAATTCAGTCAAAATTGTGTACTACTAGGAAAACGAACACCCCCCCCCCCCATCTGTTTTTAGCTCCACTGGCCGACAGGCCAGCGGGCTATTGTCATGGCGGTGTGTCCGTCGTGCGTGCGTCCGTCCGTCCGTAAACTTTTTCTTTAAAAATCTTCTTCTCAGAAACTACCGGATGGATTTCAATCAAACTTTACAAGAATGATCCTTGGGTGACCCTCTCTCAGATTCCTTCAAATAATTTGGATTGAATCAGAATTACCTGAGTTATCTGCCCTTGAATGTCAAAAATAGCTGGTTTTGACTTTGATTTTACTCTAAAATCCACAAATATTAACCAATCAAGACAAAACTGGAACAGAATGTTGGTGACTATAAGATCTTGCCTTGGTATAATTTTCAGCTTGATCTGAATTTTACATCATGAGTTATGTGCCCTTGAAATTGACAAAATTGCCATTTTCGGCTTTATTTTGACTTTGTTTTCACTCTAGCAAATACAAATATCAACCAATCTAGACAATTCTTGTACAGAATGTTGGTGACCATTAGATCTTGCTTTGGTATGATTATCAGCTTGATCTGAATTTTACATCATGAGTTATGTGCCCTTGAAATTGAGAAAATTGCGATTTTTGACTCTATTTTGACTTTGTGTTCACTCTAGCAACTACAAATATTGACTAATCAAGCCAAAACTTGTACAGAATGTTGATGACTGTAAGATATTGCCTTGGTATAATTTTCAGCTTGATCTGAATTTTACATCATGAGTTATGTGCCCTTGAAATTGACTAAATTGCCATTTTCGACTCTATTTTGACTTTGTTTTCACTCTAGCTACTACAAATATTGACCAATCAAGACAAAACTTGTACAGAATGTTGGTGACTATAAGATCTTGCCTTGATGCAATTTTCAGCCTGATCTGAATTTTATATGAGTTATGTGCCCTTGTTATTGACAAAATTGCCATTTTCGGCTTTATTTTCACTTTTACAACAGTTAGTATTACCGTAATTATTCTAATAAACGCCCATATTCTAATAAACGCCCATCCCCAAAATCTGGGCTGAAAATCTGCTTATTTCAAGCTTAATTTTAGCAAAAAAGGGTGATTCTAATAAACGCCCATACCCCGATTACAGATTGAAATAATATAAGTCATAAACGAAGATCATTTCCCAAACCAATGAAAAAGAGAATGTCTAGCCCTCAATCTGTTTGCATGGAAGGATTTTTATAGAAAAATCAAATTTTGCAGTCCTTATAACAAAACTTTGCCAAATCTAACCTACTGAACTTCGAGTCAATGAATTGACATTTGATTCACAAATTTGTTCGCAAATTTGACTAACAAAATTAGAATGCCTCTAATAAACGCCCACCTCATACTTTCCCATCAACCATGTTTCTAATAAACGCACGGGCGTTTATTAGAATAATTACGGTAACTAATCAATAGAAATCTTACTGACCATACGATTTTACTCGCTTGTAATTTTCAGCTTGGTCATGCATTTGCTTGTTTGCACAGCCTGAACCTTTGAAATTGCATTCAACAAGACAAACAATCAGGCCTGTGGAGCGCTTCCAGGCCGCCAGGACTGTCTAGTTTCAAATCCCCCTCACAGAAATCCTGGACCCACAGCTGAAAGGGCGGCAATGTGTGGGAATGGGTTAAGTAACTTAAATTTTATTATCTGTTAACCCTCTCCCAAACAAGACCTGGTTTTGACGTCCCTGATAGAAAAAGGCTTGGGAAAACATAGAAACAAAAGAAGAAAGTGCTGATAACCAGCAGTTTCTCCTTTTGTCTCAATATTTTCTATGCCATATTTTACACAAATTCTATCTTTAATAACTTCCATTTTGTCATTGTGACAATTTTTGAAGTGGATCACCCTAGAATTTTGTCGTTTGGGAAAGGGTTAAACATTTCAATTTGTACCAGTCTTGAACTTGAAAAGAATTTATCTGAATTAAAATTGAACTTTCATATAATTTACTCTTTTCAGTCCAAAAACTTACGAAAGTCCATACAGCAGCATTTTAAAGCCTACGCTCAGCTCTCAGAGTCTGAGTGTGTGTACAAATTCTTCGAAACATTGTCCATTGTGTGTAAATTTAACCAGGAGCGATTTAAATGCCAATTAGGGGTAAGTACAGATCAGTCTGCACCTTCTTGTAGCCTTTGTATGTTTGTTTGTTTGTCCTTTGAATATCTTGAAAAAGATGAAACATAGAGAGGTATGGCATCCCAAAAGGTAGTTTGGGAGTCTCATTATCCTGGCTTTGACGCCCTAGTAGAAATGGCTTGGGAAAACATTGAGGCAAACAATGAAAATGCTGATAATCAACATTTTCTCCTTTTGTCTCATTGTATCCTGGACCATTTTGTATATAAATCATTATCAATATACATTTTGTTGTCCACAGCAACTCTCACATTTGACCACCGTAACCCTTTCCCAAACAAGACCTGGTTTTGATGTCCCTAAACTTGTGAAAATATTGAGGCAAAAGAAGAAAATTCTGATGATCAGCATTTTCTTATTTTGCCTCATTGTTTCTTGGCAATTTTATACATAAATCCAATCTTTTTCAATATACATTTTGTTGTCTACAGCAGCTTTCACATTTGACCACCTTAAATATGATTGTTCAGTTTGCGAAAGGGTTAATTAAGTTCATAGTGTTTTTGTACCAGAGCATGACTCAGCACATGTAACCGAGTCAGCTGCTGTATTATTGGAGTTATCCAATCAAAATTAAGAGTTTAATCAATAATAATGTGAATTTAACAAAGAAGATGAATATCACTTTCTTTTGTTGTGTCATATTGGAAAAATCTTATGAGGAACGGATTTTATGGTATTTACCCTTGTTATCGAGATTTAAATGTATCTGCTTTTACAGGCAGCTTGTTTTAACCCTTTCCCAAACGGCAAAATTTTAGGATGATCCACTTTAAAAACTGCCACAAATGACAAAATGGATGTTATTAAAGATATGACTTTTGAAAAATATGGCACAGAAAATATTGAGACAAAAGGAGAAACTGCTGGTTATCATCAGTTTCTTCTTTTGTTTCAATGTTTTCCCAAGCCATATCTACTAGGGACGTCAAAACCAGTTCTTGTTTGGGAAAGGGTTAAGCTGCAGTTACGAGGTTTTCGTTGAAAAGCGACGATATACATGTATTAAGATGAACTTCTTTATGGTCTGCCTGATCTTGCTTCATTCTGTCTGTTTATATGTTTAGAAACCTGCATGCATGGAACGATCCATATACTGGTATGATTGATGATTTGCTTGAAATTGAAAAAATAAGAGGTGTTAAGCGAAGTAATAAGGGTGACATATCAGGATGACATGACTTTTGTGGGAAATACTTGTGGAAAAAAAAATACTGATATCTTATAAAAAATATGAAATAATGATATGGAAGATAACAATTAATCATGTATGTATTTTCATTTTAGTATGCAACATAAATTATCATTTCTATGATAAAACATGTTTTAGATTTACTCAAGTAATGAAGCTGCTAAAAAGTTGATTTTGAATAGATAATTGCAAGTAGTTGCTGTATGATTAAATCGATTTGTTTAAGACAAATACTAAATTCAAATGATTAAACATTTTTGTAATTTGCACTTTCGATATTTTGTCAAGAAATTAGTATGAAGGAAATGAAACAAACAGGAAAAAAGTGAATGATAAATAAATTGCTGGAGGGCAAGAATTTGAAAGTTTTGTCATTTTGTTTAACACTTTACATGGCAATTAGTATTTAACCCTTTCCCAAACAAAACCTGGTTTTGACGTCCCTAATTGAATAGGCTTGGGAAAACATTGAGGCAAAAGAAGAAACTGCTGATAACCGGCAGTTTCTCCTTTTGTCTTAATGTTTTCCATGCTATATCATACATAAGTTCAATCAATGTCAACATCATTTTGCTGTCTTCAGCATCTTTTAAATTGGAACACCCAAAAATTTGTCGTTCGGGAAAGGGTTAACTATCCCTAATTGAAAGATTATGGTAACCACAAACAAGAATGACTAATCATATGTTGTGATAATGGAATATGAATATTAGTGAAAGATGAGAAATATCGGTGCTCCTTTTCTTCAAGTAATTGTTCTCTTTTTCACATGGTTAAAATCAATTTAAGATTAGCTTTTGACAAAACAAAGTTACAATTTTAAAAACATTTGTAAGAGAGATAAACTTCTAAATGCAAGACGTATCCTAACTCATTTCTAAAGAAAATTATATACATGTAAATTATCCATGACTGAAGTCACAATTATTTTTTAGCTCCACTGGCCGACAGGCCAGCGGGCTATTGTCATAGCGGTGTGTCCGTCGTGCGTGCGTCCGTGCGTCCGTCCGTCCGTAAACTTTTTATGCCCCTGATAGGGAGGCATCATAAATTTGACTTGTCCGTCCGTCCGTCCGTCTGTCCGTCCGTCTGTCCGTCCGTCCGTCTGTCTGTCCGTCCGTCATTCCGTCCAAAAACTTTAACATTGGCCATAACTTCCTTATTACTTAACATATTCGCTTCATACTTTACCACAACATTCCTTGGTACATTACCTTTCTGTAGGCACATACTTTGGTGACCTTGACCCCTGGATGACCTTGACCTTGAACATAGATTGGCCATAATTTAAAATCAAAGCGGTGTCGGGGCATTGTCATCTTACAGTGACAGCTCTTGTTCTTTAAAAATCTTCTTCTCAGAAACTACCTGATGGATTTCAATCAAACTTTACAAGAATGATCCTTGGGTGACCCTCTCTCAGATTCCTTCAAAGAATTTTGATTGAATCAGAATTACCTGAGTTATCTGCCCTTGAATATCAAAAATAGCTGGTTTTGACTTAAATTTTACTCTGAAATCCACAAATATTAACCAATCAAGACAAAACTAGTACAGAATGTTGGTGACTATAAGATCTTACCTTGGTGTAATTTTCAGCTTGATCTGAATTTTACATCATGAGTTATGTGCCCTTGAAATTGACAAAATTGCCATTTTCGGCTCTATTTTGACTTTGTTTTCACTCTAGCAATTACAAATATTGACCAATCTAGACAATACTTGTACAGAATGTTTGTGACCATAAGATCTTGCTTTGGTATAATTTTCAGCTTGATCTGAACTTAACATCATGAGTTATGTGCCCTTGATTTTGACAAAATCACATTTTCAGCTCTATTTTGACATTGCTTTCACTCTAGCAACTACAAATATTGACCAATCAAGACAAAACTGATACAGTATATTGGTGACCATAAGATTTTGCCTTGGTATAATTTTCAGCTTGATCTGAATTTAACATCATGAGTTATGTGCCCTTGAAATTGACAAAATTGCCATTTTCAACTCTATTTTGACTTTGTTTTCACTCTAGCAACTACAAATATTGACCAATCAAGACAAAACTTGTACAGAATGTTGGTGATTATAAGATTTTGCCTTGGTATAATTTTCAGCTTGATCTGAATTTTACATCATGAGTTATGTGCCCTTGAAACTGACAACATTGCCATTTTCGACTCTATTTTGACTTTGTTTTCACTCTAGCAACTACAAATATTGACCAATCAAGACAAAACATGAACAGAATGTTGGTGACTATAAGATCTTGCCTTGGTATAATTTTCAGCATGATCTGAATTTTACATGAGTTATGTGCCACTGTTATTGACAAAATTGCCATTTTCGGCTTTATTTTCACTTTTACAACCATTCGTATTAACTAATCAATACAGAACTTTCACTTAAATCTTACTGACCATATGATCTTACTTGCTTATAATTTTCAGCTTGGTCATGCATTTGCTTGTTTGCCCAGCCTGAACCTTTGAAATTGCATTCAACAAGACAAACAATCAGGCATGTGGAGCGCTTCCAGGCCGCCAGGGCTGTCTAGTTTCATCAGACAAAATCAATTGGTAAAACATCTACATGGGCAGCATCTTCGCAAGCCAAGGGTTACTACCTCCACTTTGTTCCTTACGAACCCTTGGCCGCTCGCCTCTATCGAAATCGAAAGTACCACCGTGCGATTTCATTGGACGCGATAACTTTCCCATTATCCAATCAAAACACACTAAACAAGCCCTCTTTGTCAAAACGAAAACGTCACGGCTGACGTGAAAATCGATATCCGTATTTGATGCATCGCCTAACACGTTTTAGTACGAGGCTTTTGATTGGCCAGAAATAGCAACTGCAAAGGGCCGCGACTCTTTATCGCCGAAAGGTGGCATGGTGGTACTTTCGATTTCAATAGAAGCGAGCGGCCAAGGGTTCGTAAGGAACAAAGTGGAGGTAGTAGTGGAGCTTGCGAAGATGGATGGGCAGTAATCATGTTTCTTTGTCTTGATATATTTTTCTTACTATTTTCAACAAATGCATTTGGTACAATTGCTTTTTTCTAAAAAAAAATTTTGATACTTTTTTCCCCACTTTGGCCTACCAAAGTAGCTGCCTTACTGCCTATTTATTTTGATACCAAGATCTGCCTGTGATCTCTTTTCAAAGCTGAAAATGTGCATGAAAAACATTAGTGTATTTTTCTGGAATTTTACTATGCTGCTAAACATTTCCTTCATCATGTTTCATGAATCTTCTCAGCTTTGGCAAACAATTTAGGGGAGCTCTAATGGGATCAACATAATGTGGAGTTTAACATGCTTTCCTTAGTCATTCTATATGGATATTAAAGTATATACGGTAGATGAAAAAAAAATAGGAAAAAAATGTCAAATCGGGATTGTTTGCATACAAAATAATGTAAGAAAATGTATCATAACAAAGTCACTTGATTACTGCACGTGATCTCACTGACAAACTTTATGCTCCTAAAATTGTCTTGTGATCTTATCATCTTTTATCAAATTTTAAGTGTTTTAGAGGGCCTCTTCAGTTTTAAAAGTCAGTTATGTTTCATACTTTATAAATCTCTGAGGCCATTTATGACTTGTTAGTCTTGAAGTTTGGTTAATATTTTGTTTCAACTGCGCCTGTATGTTATTTAAAATGGAGCGTAATACGCTAAGCAATGTAAGTTAAATTTAAACACTTTCTCAAACAAGACCTGTGGTTTTGATGGCCTTTATTGAAATTTCTAAATTGGAAAATACTGAAGCAAAAGAAGAAAATGCTGGTGGTCAGCAATTTATCTCCTTTTGTATCAATATTTTCCATGCTACACTCAACACCAACCATATCTTTATCAACATCCATTTGTCCTTCGCAGCAGCTTTCAAATTGGACAAGTCTAAAATTTTGCCTTTTGGGAAAGGGTGAAGGGTGAAAGTATGCAACTGTCAATATACCTTTATGTAACATACTGTTTTAATTTGAAAGTAGAATAAATGTGATGTGCATGTATTTTGTGTATAATATTATGAGCTAAATTTTGTTATTTTGGATTTGATTCTATGATAGAATAATGGTAAGACTTGATTATCATGGGATGTAATATTATGTTCTTATCCCTTTTCCAAATGGCAAGAATCTGGACTGGTCCATTATGTACAATTGTTAAAGATGGCTTCAAAGCTATTCAATCATTAAACCAATCAAATTAATTAGTCATTCATTATTATGATTCTTGTGTAACCTGTTCCACCATAATGATGCTTTTAGAAGCCCCACAAGATAATAGATTTCACAAGCAATCTCTTCATTTTCCACAATATTTTGCAAAGCCCTTGCCTTTTGGTGTGTGGGAATGGGTTAAAACATAGAAATAGTCACTTTACCTTTTCTAACAACAGTGCCTGTATTGTCAATTAAGATGTTGATCAAAAGAAATTAAGAATTGGTACAATCTCGTAACAGATGCATTTTAGACTACAAACATTTATTTGTGGATTCATGCATGCTGAAATGTTTGAATCTCAATTCATGCTGTCTTCCGAATGGCTGTAATCTTTGATGGAACTTTATTCATTGTCATGCTGAATCTTATCCTTTTTTCGAAGCATTTAAAAGTTGAATTGTTGATGACAGTTCATTTTTGTTGCATTTTATCATAAACCTCATAACTGCAGTTTAAAACAAGCTTTAGTTAATACATTTTTGAAGAGAGGCAACATTTTATTTCATTGTTTGTCTGTATACCTTTTGAACATTAAATCGAGAAACAACTTTGTCCAAATGACAAACATGTGATGAAGATCAAGATCAGATTGGGTTGTGCAGGGTAATTTTAGTTAATGCTCCCTCCCAAAACAGGATTACTGTATTCTGAGATCAGCATAGTGCTGATATCTCATACAAGCTCTGAGACTTTTAACTGTTATAACACATGATGGGGGGAAAAGTCAGCAGTATGCTGGTAGAAATACAGACAAAGATCGAAGTGATGTATATGTTGGTTAATCTTAGTCTATATCATTGCTTTTTAGCTCACCTGAGCACGAAGTGCTCGAGGGGAGCTATTGTGGTCACTCACTGTCCGTCGTCCGTCTGTCCGTCTGTCCGTCTGTCCGTTCACAATTTCTTCAAACATCTTCTTCTCCAAAACTAACAGGCCAATTTTGACCAAACTTGGCAGGAATGTTCCTTGAGTGACCCTTCTCAAAACTTGTTCGCGGATTTTTGATTCGTCAAAAAATGTGGGCGTGGCAGGGCGGGGCTTATCGCACTTAGAGAAATCCTAAGAAAATTCTTTAAAAATCAACCATTGTTCCAATTTGAACCAAACTTGGCAGAATTGTTCCTTGAGTGACCCTTCTCAAAACTTGTTCTCAAATTTTTGATTCGTCAAAAAACGTAGCCGTGGCAGGGAGAAAGGGGCTTATCAGACTTAGAAAAATCATAAGAAAATTCTTTAAAAATCAACCATTGTTCCAATTTGAATCAAACTTGGCAGAATTGTTCCTTGAGTGACCCTTCTCAAAACTTGTTCTCAAATTTTTGATTCGTCAAAAAACGTAGCTGTGGCAGGGAGAAAGGGGCTTATCAGACTTAGAAAAATCATAAGAAAATTCTTTAAAAATCAACCATTGTTCCAATTTGAATCAAACTTGGCAGAATTGTTCCTTGAGTGACCCTTCTCAAAACTTGTTCTCAAATTTTTGATTCGTCAAAAAACGTAGCTGTGGCAGGGAGAAAGGGGCTTATCAGACTTAGAAAAATCATAAGAAAATTCTTTAAAAATCAACCATTGTTCCAATTTGAACCAAACTTGGCAGAATTGTTCCTTGAGTGACCCTCCTCAAAACTTGTTCTCAAATTTTTGATTCGTCAAAAAACATAGCCGTGGCAGGGAGAAAGGGGCTTATCAGACTTAGAAAAATCGTAAGAAAATTCTTTAAAAATCAACCATTGTTCCAATTTGAACTAAACTTGGCAGAATTGTTCCTTGAGTGACCCTTCTCAAAACTTGTTCTTAAATTTTTGATTCGTCTAAAAACGTAGCCGTGGCAGGGAGAAAGGGGCTTATCAGACTTAGAGAAATCATAAGAAAATTCTTTAAAAATCAACCATTGTTCCAATTTGAACCAAACTTGGCAGAATTGTTCATTGAGTGACCCTTCTCAAAACTTGTTCTCAAATTCTTGATTCGTCAAAAAACGTAGCCGTGGCAGAGAGAAAGGGGCTTATCAGACTTAAAAAAATCATAAGAAAATTCTTTAAAAATTAACCATTGGGCCTATTTGAAGCAGACTTTGCAGGAATGTTCTTTGAGTCTCTCTTTTCAAAATTGATTCACAAATTTTTACATTTGTCAAAAAATGAGGGCGTGGCAGGGAGGAAGGGGCTTATCAGCCTTAGGGAAATCATAAGAAAATTCTTTAAAAATCAACCAATGGGCCAATTTGAACCAAACTTTGCAGAATTGTTCTTTGAGTGACCCTTTTCAACATTTGTTCATAAATTTATAGTTTTGTCAAAAAATGTGGGTGTGGCAGGGTGGGGCTTATCTAACCAAGAGAAATTGTTAAAAAATTCTTCAAAAATTTTCTTCTCCTTAACCGTAGGGCCAATTAAAACCAAATTTGACAGGAATGTTCCTTGGGTGACCCTTCTTAAGATTTCTTTGAGGATTTTTTATTCATCCAAAATTGTGGGCGTGGCAGGTCAGCATTTACCGGACTTGGAGAAATCATAAGAAAATTCTTTAAAAATCAACCATTGGCCCAATTTGAACCACACTTGGCAGAAATGTTCCTTGGGTGACTCTTTTCAAAAAATTTTCTCAAATTTTTTATTCGTCAGAAAAAATTGGGCGTGGCTTATCAGACTTACAGAAATCCTAAGAAAATTCTTTAAAAATCAACCATAGGCCCAATTTGAAGTAAACTTTACAGAAATGTTCCTTGAGTGACCCTTTTCAAAATATGTTGGCAAATTATGTATTGGTAAAAAAAGTGGGCGTGGCAGGGCGTGGCTTATCAGACTTAGAGAAATCATAAGAAAATTCTTTAAAAATCAAGCATTGGGTCAATTTGAAACAAATTTGGCAAGGATGTTCCTTGAGTGACCCTTTTCAAAATTTGTTTGCAAATTTTTGATTCGTCAAAAAAAGTGGGCGTGTCTTAAACTTCTTTCAGGTGAGCGATATAGGGCCATTCTGGCCCTCTTGTCTTCTAAAGCCTTGTAACTGCAGCCTCTTCAAGATCAGAATATTTCTAGAATTGGATGGCAAAAGGTATCTATTTTTAAAAAAACAATTTCTGTTGAAGGATAGGGTGATAAAACAGCAGGGGGATAGTCAGCTGTAAGCTAAAGAAGCCTCAGCTAGGTACTGATAAGCCTTTCCTAGTGATAAAACTCCTGTCAGATCTAGATTTGTTGTAGAAGTTACTGGATATTGTTTGTGGTCTATAGGAATTATTTACAATAGTAGAAAATAACAAGCAGGTAGTGAAAACCAAGATCAGAATGCATTTATAACACTCTGATAAGCCTTTCATAGTGATAAAACTCTGGTCAGATCTGTAGTTGTGGTAGTTAGTACTGGATTGTAGGTTCTGGTTTATAGGAATGATTTACCTATGTATATATGATTGTACTGTGCATTAGAATTTTAAATAGTCATGACTGAAAGATTGATTAAATGATTGATTAGATGATCTATCAGCTGATTGACTAGATGTGTTACAGATTAAACCATTCCCACACATTGACGCCTTTTAACTCCCCTCAAGATAATGGCTTTGGCAAACATAGCGGAAAATGAAGAAATTGCTTGTGATCAACATTTTTCATGACATCTGGTAATTCTTTGACCTCGTGAAAAATTAAGTATAACAAGCAGGTGGTGAAGACCGAGATCAGACTGCCTTCTACATATAAAAAGCTTTCCCAGTGATAACATGCGATGTCAAATCTGTGGTGTTTTTAGTATTTACTGAATGGTGTTTAGTAGTTTTATGGATATGTCGAGTGACTTATAAGAATGGCATATCATTGTGACTATTATAATGGTAACATCCCAATTGGTCTACTCCCATTTCGTCTACTGTTGTTTTAGTGCATTGAGTCCCAATTCGTCTACTGTCCCAACTCGTCTACTTTCTTGTCAAATCATCAATAAACACCATTATTTTTGTTCTAAGAATAGAAATTAAGTCAATATATAAACAGATTAAAGTAAAAATGCAAACATTTTAATAAAAATCTCAAATTATCATATTGACATACAAAGTATAGAAAAGTAGACGAAATGGGAATTATGTCCACAATGATAGACGAATTGGGAGTAGACCAAATGGGATTAAACCATGTCCAAAATAGTAGACGAATTGGGAGTAGACGAATTGGGAGTAGACCAAATGGGATTAAACCATTATAATGTGCTATGCATTGAACATTTAAGTGGATTGATTGATTGAGTCACTATTTGATTGAATGATCACAGTTGTTTGAGGTGGAATATTGTCTATTCATTTGACGATTTGCATTTTTGGTTATTTCTAAGTTGAATAATCAGCTGTTCCATTATTTTGTAACAAAAGAACAGTTGAATTCAAATTTTAGCTAAGGCTTAGAAAAATTGCTAAATTGTAATTAATTACCAAGAATTAATTAGACTGGAAAAAAACCTGAATGGAGTGTTATGCAAGTGTTGCTTTTGACTAACTTCATCAATCCTTATCATCATAGCAGAAACAACCACGTTATTATATATTAACACTTTCCCAAACAAGACCTGGCCCCGGTTTCTCGAAAAAACTTAAGTACGTTCTCGTGCTCAAATCTGAGCACCGTGCTCAACTCGCACGAAATCCATGTGAACTTCAATCGAATACCCTTCAACGTTGGAGAGTATTCCTTTGAAGTTGTAGTAAATTTGAGCATGGACTCATGAGTTTGTACTTAAGTTTTTTCGAGAAACCGGGGCCTGGTTTTGATGTCCCTAATAGAAAATGCTTGGGAAAACATTGAAACAAAAGAAGAAACTGCTGATAACCAGCAGTTTCTCCTTTTGTCTCAATATTTTCTGTGCCATATTTTACAGAAATCATATCTATAATAACATCCATTTTGTCATTTGTGGCAGTTTTCGAAGTGGACCACCCTAAACTTTTGCCGTTTGGGAAAGGGTTAATGAAAGCTTGAAAATGCTTAAAATGACAGATTTCATTTAAATTGCTTTTCATAGTCTCAGCCTTGAGTACTGGTAATTCTTGTGAATGACTTTAGAAACTAATGAACTTTGTCATGACATACTTTAAAAAAATAAGAAAAAAATAACAACATTGTCTGGAAAAGAGCCAAATGTGTGGTCTATGTGTTTTTTTCGGTGCAAATGTTAATTGTATTTATGTTCTTGGAAATGGATTTAAGGGACAGTCTAATGTCAATAATTCATTATAGCTCCATATTAATTACTCCTTAATTAAGTTCATGTCTAGTCCTTTGAACTCTGTTATTTAGTTCTTATATAATCATAAAGTAATTAGATATTATTGTTTCATTAGTAAAATGATTACTTTTGATTACCATTGTAATTGAATTCATGGATGTTTTAAATCTTGAATTCATTGTAATGTTATTTTCAGAGAACTTGGATAAATTTTGAGGGCAAAAATAAAATTGAAGTTTTTATGGCACAGAATCAGTAACTTTCAAGCAGACTTGATGTAATGAACTCATATAAATCACTAAAAATATATACTCAAATCAGTTCTTTTGAAGTTTGATAAAATGATAATACACTTCATTTGATTTAGAACAACATCTTTAAATTTTGATACAGAATGTTCTATTCAAGCACTTTTTAACTGCAGAAAATGTGTAGTTATGATATAACCCTTTCCCAAACAAGACCTGGTTTTGACGTCCCTGATAGAAAATACTTGGGAAAACATTGAAACAAAAGAAGAAACTGCTGATAACCAGCAGTTTCTCCTTTTGTCTCAATATTTTCTATGCTATATTTTACACAAATTATGTCTATAATAACTTCAGTTTTGTCATTTGTGGCAATTTTTGAAGTGGATCACCCAAAACTTTCGCTGTTTGGGAAAGGGTTAACTATGTTTTTGGTAAGAAATCTCCTTTATTATAGGAAAGTTTTCTTTTTCCATTAATGTCAATCTGAATATCCTGAGCTGCATTGGTATTGAAGTTGTCAATTTTAACATATTTTTCTGCTATTCTTGGTTCTATTCTCGCACAAATTAATCAATTCCTGATAGTTTTGCCAACAGGGAATTCTTATGAATTGAGATATAAATATTATAACAAGAATTACTTTAATTTATATTACAAATTAGTTTATTTACTAATCAATTCATGGTTTATATATTGCTTTTCCATTACATTCAGTGGGGCCGTGACCATGGCAAAGTTGGTAGCTCAATAGTCTGCTCCTGAGTTCAATCCCTGGCTTCCGCAAACATCCTTTCTGACTTTTATATCCCACCAATTGTAGGATAACATTAACATTATGCTGGTGATCAGATAGCTTATGTGAGGGTGTTTTGGTAGAACTGGTGAGAGAAACAACAGAAATCCATGTTTAGGTGCTCCAGCTGCCTCAACATGACCCTAGCAGTTGAAAGAGGCATTAACCTATTACCACACAGTGACTCTTTTTTACTCCCTCACAAGAATAGGCTTAGAAAAAGATTGTGGAATCACAAGGTTTTCTTCCCCAAAAGACCAAAAAATTGTAATTTTATTCACTGTAAATTGTTGTCTGTAACGTCTTTGAATTTGGAACAGTCCAAAATTTTGCCGTTTGGTAATGGCTTGAACCCCATTCAATCAATCAATCACCAGGAAGCAATTAATGTAGCAAGATCAAGGCCACCTGTCTTTGAACAAAAAAAATACAGATGTAATATCCAAGGCAATATATCGATACTTTTCAACACAAACCTTGTAACTGCACATGTAGCTTGTTTAAAGCTGCACTTACAAGGTTTTTTGTTGAAAAGAGATGATATTGTCTTTACACACATCTTTAGACTAGCCCTAGTCGTTTCTGTTTGCGTTATTTGTAAAGGGGAGCATTATTGTTTTCAAGACTTGCCTCTCTTATCCATATTTCAATGTTTTATTGCTGACAGAAACGACTAGTGTAATCGGTAGGGCCAGTGAAATATGATATCCCAGCCCCTACAACATTGATGCTATCTCCCATCAATCTCATGGGCTAATAAAAACATCAACATGGCCTTATCTAACTGTTCCTTGACTGTGAGTGAGGTTAGAGTGCCCAGAAATGAAATTCTTTGCTGTCTCTAGAGATTTACATTCGATAGTTATTTTGCATTACTAGTATCTGAATAGATCACTGTGTTTTGCATTTGAATATTTATGGTGAATTTTATTTTTACATTTAGTCAGTATTTAAAACTCTAGCAAGAGCAGAAGAAAAAATAAAATTGAAAAAAATTACTATAAAAAAGTAAAATTATTTTAATCATTTCTGGAAACCACCATTTTCTACTTTTCTCCAAATATTTGCCAGGTTATCACTTACACGCCCCACATTACCGAGTTAGGGACAATTATTTTGTTGTCTGCACTTAGACTTACATTTCAGTGATCTAAAGTGTTTGGTTAATAAATTAAATTGATTAAATTGATAAAAATATTTGGTAGTGAGAAATTTTAACCCTTAATGAGTTACCAGCTTATGATGTCCATTCGTTGTAGAAAAATATATTGGGAATGCCGAAGCAAATCAAGAAATTCTTGATAACAAACAGGTTTTTTTCTCTCTCTTTGCAACAGATTTCAAATTCAAAGGAATGTAGAATCTTAAAAGCAGAAGAAAATTATGAGACAGGGAAATGTTTGTATCAGTCCGCAAATGTGCTTTTCTTATAGCAGCAGAACTTTATAAAATGTTCTTATGATTGCATCCTAGCTAACCTGACCACAGAATGGTCGGCCAATGACCTGTCCATTCACAATTACCGACTTACAAAATTCATTAGGAATGTGCGGCTTATGAAAATATATATATTTTTTTTAAAATGATGTACTCCACAGACAGGTCCAAGAATCAGCGTGAATTAAAACACTACAAAATAATACCGCCATCTAACTGTAGTGAGAATGCCGCGCGGTTCTAAATAACGTCAATTGACGTCCGATAATGCGCGGGAACGTTAACGTCGTGATATCGCAGATAAAGCGACGTCGACGTCATATCCGCAGTTAGAAAAACAAAATGGCTGTGTTAGTTTACAAAATAATTATGTAGTGCGATTAAATTTTTCAAACTCTTGAAAAAGGCAAATTTTGCCGAAATATTGAATCGAGTATTTTATAATAGTGTTTTATTGTATTCCCTGAGGAATAATATTGTGATATTGTGTAAACGTTTGATTTTATGTTAATACAAAAATATTTTGGTTACTACAGACATTTACATTTTGTTGCTAAACTTTGTTTACTATGTATACTTTGAAAAATATGGAAAAGTGTCTTTATTCTGATACAGAATAACATTAGGTCTGACAGATTACTTAGAATTATCAGACCGAATGTCTGACATAAATGTCCAAGTCTTCGCCCTGTCTGTTATTAGCTCACCTGAGCACGAAGTGCTCAAGGTGAGCTATTGTGGTCGCTTTTTGTCCGTCGTCCGTCTGTCCGTCCGTCCGTCTGTCCGTCCGTCTGTCCGTCCACAATTTCTTCAAACATCTTCTCCTCCTAAACCATTGGTCCAATTTTAATCAAACTTGGCAGGAATTATCCTTATGTGACCCTTTTCAAAACTTGTTCGTGAATTTTTGATTCGTCAAAAAATGTGGGCGTGGCAGGGCGGGGCTTATCGGATTTTAGAGAAATCCTAAAAAAAATTCTTTAAAAATCAACCATTGGGCCAATTTGAATCAGACTTGGCAGGAATGTGCCTTGAGTCACCTGTTTCAAAATTTATCCACAAATTTTTACATTTGTCAAAAAGTGTGGCCGTGGCAGGGAGAAAGGGGCTTATCGGACTTAAAGAAATCATAAGAAAATTCTTTAAAAATCAACCATTGGGCCCAATTGAACCAGACTTTGCAGGAATGTGCCTTTAGTCATCCTTTTCAAAATTTATCCACAAATGTTTACATTTGTCAAAAAATGTGGCCGTGGCAGGGAGAAAGGGGCTTATCAGACTTAAAGAAATCATAAGAAAATTCTTTAAAAATCAACCATTGGGCCCAATTGAAGCAGACTTTGCAGGAATGTGCCTTTAGTCACCCTTTTCAAAATTTATCCACGAATGTTTACATTTGTCAAAAAATGTGGCCGTGGCAGGGAGGAATGGGCTTATCGCACTTAGAAAAATCATAAGAAAATTCTTTAAAAATCAACCATTGGGCCCAATTGAAGCAGACTTTGCAGGAATGTTCCTTGAGTCACTCTTTTCGAGTTTATTCACAATTTTTTACTTTTGTCAAAAAATGTGGCCGTGGCAGGGAGGAAGGGGCTTATCTGACTTAATAAAATCATAAGAAAATTCTTTAAAAATCAACCATTGGGCCCAAATGAACCAAACTTTGCAGGAATGTTCCTTGAGTCACTCTTTTCAAAATTTGTTCCTAAATTTTTACAATTGATAAAAAAATGTGGCCGCGGCAGGGAGGAAGGGGCTTATCGGACTTTGAGAAATCATAAGAAAATTCTTTAAAAATCAACCATTGGGCCAATTTGAACCAGACTTTACAGGAATGTTCCTTGAGTCACTCTTTTCAAAGTTTGTTCACAAATTTTTATATTTGTCAAAAACTGTGGCCTTGGCAGGGAGGAAAGGGCTTATTGGACTTGGAAAAATCATAAGAATATTCTTTAAAAACCAACAATTGGGCTAATTTGAACCAAACCTGCCTGAAAAATTCTTTTAGTGATAAATGAGAGATAATTGCTTTTCTAAAAAGCAACATTTTGTGTCAATATTCATCAAACCCTATGTTGTTGGTGATCATTTCAATCATCTCCTTGAAAAGATGAATACATTCTACATGAGGTTTGGATATGAATAATTAAAAAAGGAAAGGCTTTCCTATTTCTCTTATCTATTTCTCTTATCTGTTGCTCTGGCCCAATGTTTATCTTATGTAAACAGATAAGAAGGGATTAACCTAGCTTATCAGATGGAGATCTTTCTTCACAACAAACTTTACAGGATCCATTGGAACAAAATTATTACTTAATTGTTTCCTACCAGAAAGTCCTTAGAAGTTTCATGTCTTTGAATTTTACAAAATTGCCATTATCACTCTTGTCATATTGATTCAGGTGAGCGATTTAGGACCATCATGGTCCTCTTGTTTATAAGTGTACTCTTGTCAAATCCAGATTTTTTGAAGTTAAATGCTTTCCCATCGAAAATTCGGATGCAGGAATCTTCCTTGTGCAAATCTCTTTCAAATTCCTTCAAAAGAATAAATTCTGGGTAGAACTTTAATTTTGGTTAAATTAATTAATTCTAATTTTCGAAAAATCTGTAAAAAATTTCTTCTCCAAAACTACGGGTCAATTTCAACCAAAACTCACTGGAATCTTCCTTGCGTGCATCTCTTCCAACTTTAAAAAAAATCCGTTTAGAACTAAAATTTTAAATAAATTGCTTGAATTAAATTTTCGAAAAATCTTTTAAACTCTTTTACTGGACCAATTTCAACCAAACTTCAAAAGAATCTTCCTTGCATGAATCTCTTCCAAATTCCTTCAAGGAAATATTTTCTGTATAGAACTGAAATTTTAGATAAATTAATTAAAATAAAATTTTCGAAAAAATTATTTTCTATGGCCTTATTGGATTCTATTGTTAGCCTGAATGCTCAATGTAAATTCTCCATAACATTCTTTCAAAAAAAATTGAATGGTTGAAAAAAATGGCCACTGTGAGCTGGGCTTATTTTTTATTTTTTTTTTTTTTTTTTTGCTAAATTAAACACAGTGTAACTTTAAGAAAATTTTAAAAACATTTCTCTTCCATAACCACTTACAGTCGACTCTCGTTGTGTCGAAGTCAGAGGGACCGTCAAAATACTTCGACATATCCGGAGTTCGACACATCCGATTTTTTTTTGTATCTATTACAACAATTTTTAACCGTTTTTGATGGTCATCAAGCACGTTCATAATTTAAATATAGTAGAAAAGGGAAAGAAATTGCTCAACATGAGCAATTTCTTTCCTTTTCCTACTATTTTTCAATGGCTACATTTATTTCAAAATAATTTTGTTTATTTTTTTTTGATGTCCATTGATGAGAATGGGACCAGACTTTCACTTCGGCTTAAGCGGAAATTCAACTAATCTGATTTCGACACATCGAGTGTCGACTTTATTTGACTTCAATGCAATTTTGCATGAATGTTCTTTAGATAGACCTCTAATGTATTCCTTGAAGAAATTTGTAGTCTAAGAGTCTAAAGTCCAAAAGCCAGTGGAGCGATACAGCGCCAGCATGGCCCTCTTGTTTCATCTGTTTTCAAAGCTTACTGCACTAGGGACCAAGATTTTGTTTGGGAAAGGACCACAAATCTATGTTTGGTAAAGGGTGTATCACAGGTTTTTTTGTCAAATAATAATACATAATATACTTAATTACTCATTGTTTGATTTTCTGTAAATAAAACAGGATAAGGAAAGTCAAGAGTCAAGCAATGGGGCTTATCAGTACTTGGGAATCCTGTTTACATAACTGTACATTACAGACAGGCAGTTGTTTATATCATACTGCAGTAAGACCCCTATAACGAAAGGTGAAGAGGTCAATCGGCAGAATTCTGCCGGTCCCTGAAACGCATTACACCAGACCCTAGTATTCTAGACTAGGATGTCATTTAAAAAGGGTCTTTGCTTTTATACTATAATCTTAATACTAGGGTCTGGGCCAGACTAACACATCTTGTATTATATTACATACTTATTATACCCCCGCAAACGAAGTTTGAAGGGGGTATACTGGAATCAGCCTGTCGGTCCAGTGGTTGGTTGGTTGGTTGGTTGGATGGTTGGTTGGTTGGATGGTTGGTCTGTCTCCAAAACTTTGTCCGGACAACTCCTCCTACACTTGTGGACCGATTTAGTTCATACTTGGCACAAGTGTTCATTGTGACCTATAGATGTGCAAGACGCAAATTTCAAGGAAATCGGACGATACTTTTTGAGTTATGGCCCCTGATTTGACCCAAAAATGCTTGTCCGGACAACTCCCCCTACAGTTACTGTCCGATTTGCTTCATACTTGGCACAGGTGTGCATTAGGACCTGTAGATGTGCAAGAAGCAAATTTCACGAAAATCCGACCATTACTTTCTGAGTTATGGCCCCTGATTTGATCCAAAAATGCTTGTCCGGACAACTCCTCCTACAGTTACTGTCCGATTTGCTTCATACTTGGTACAGGTGTGCATTAAGACCTGTACATGTGCAAGACGCAAATTTCACGAAAATCCGACCGATACTTTTTGAGTTATGGCCCCTGATTTGACCAAAAAATGCTTGTCCGGACAACTCCTCCTACAGTTACTGTCCGATTTGCTTCATACTTGGCACAGGTGTGCATTAGGACCTGTAGATGTGCAAGACGCAAATTTCACGAAAATCTGACCATTACTTTTTGAGTTATGGCCCCTAATTTGATCCAAAAATGCTTGTCCGGACAACTCCTCCTACAGTTACTGTCTGATTTGCTTCATACTTGGTACAGGTGTGCATTAGGACCTGTACATGTGCATGACGCAAATTTCAAGAAAATCCGAACGATACTCTTTGAGTTATGGCCCCTGATTTGACCAAAAAATGCTTGTCCGGACAACTCCTCCTACAGTTACTGTCCGATTTGCTTCATACTTGGCACAGGTGTGCATTAGGACCTGTAGATGTGCAAGACGCAAATTTCACGAAAATCTGACCATAACTTTCTGAGTTATGGCCCCTGATTTGACCCAAAAATGCTTGTCCGGACAACTCCTCATACAGTTACTGTCTGATTTGCTTCATACTTGGCACAGGTGTGCATTAGGACCTGTAGATGTGCAAGACGCAAATTTCACGAAAATCCGGCCATTACTTTCTGAGTTATGGCCCCTGATTTGACCCAAAAATGCTTGTCCAGACAACTCCTCCTACAGTTACTGTCTGATTTGCTTCATACTTGGCACAGGTGTGCATTAGGACCTGTAGATGTGCAAGACGCAAATTTCACGAAAATCTGGCCATTACTTTCTGAGTTATGGCCCCTTATTTCACAAAAAATGCTTGTCCGGATAACTCCTCCTACAGTTACTGTCTGATTTGCTTCATACTTGGCACAAGTGTGCATTAGGACCTGTAAATGTGCAAAACATAAATTTCACGAAAATCTGACTATTACTTTCTGAGTTATGGCCCCTGATTTGACCAAATTTCAAGAAAATCGGATTGACAATATCTGACTTATGGCTCTTGATTCAACAAAAATGCTTGTCCGAACAAAAGTGGTGGCGGGGGTATTTTTATCACCTTCAGTGATAGATTTCTAGTTTTAAAAATTTTGACTTCATATATTTTCAGTCTGGTTGGAGCATATCCATGGAGCTGGTCATAGGTCCAGATGTGGGCATCAGCTATCTTACAGAAAAGGCCTCAGCTGTAAGTATATTTTCTCCCCTTCTCTCAATGTTTTCTATAGAGCATATCCATGGAGCTGGTCATAGGTCCAGATGTAGGCATCAGCTATCTTACAGAAAAGGCCTCAGCTGTAAGTATATTTTCTCCCCTTCTCTCAATGTTTTCTATAGAGCATATCCATGGAGCTGGTCATAGGTCCAGATGTAGGCATCAGCTATCTTACAGAAAAGGCCTCAGCTGTAAGTATATTTTCTCCCCTTCTCTCAATGTTTTCTATAGAGCATATCCATGGAACTGGTCAAAGGTCCAGATGTAGGCATCAGCTATCTTACAGAAAAGGCCTCAGCTGTAAGTATATTTTCTCCCCTTCTCTCAATGTTTTCTATAGAGCATATCCATGGAACTGGTCAAAGGTCCAGATGTAGGCATCAGCTATCTTACAGAAAAGGCCTCAGCTGTAAGTATATTTTCTCCTCTTCCCTCAATGTTTTCTATAGAGTATATCCATGGAGCTGGTCATAGGTCCAGATGTGGGAATCAGCTATCTTACAGAAAAGGCCTCAGCTGTAAGTATATTTTCTCCCCTTGCCTCAATACTTTCTATCGAGCATATCCATTAGATTTATAAAAGAATATAATGTTAACATCTGAGCCATCTTGCAGATTAGCATTCTGTTCTGAGTATAGGAACAACCTTTCAAATGCAAATATAATGGCAGTCTTACACCTATTATCAAGACCATATTGTTAGGTATATACTGATTCAAATTGAATGCCACTTTAATTAACCCTTTCCCAAAAAGCAATATTTTAGGGTGATCCAACTCAAAAACTGCCACAAACGACAAAATGGATGTTATTAAAGATAGGATTTGTGTAAAATATGGCACAGAAAATATTGAGACAAAAGGAGAAACTGCTGGTTATCAGCAGTTTCTTCTTTTGTTTCAATGTTTTCCCAAGCCTTTTCTTTTAGGGACGTCAAAACCAGGTCTTGTTTGGGAAAGGGTTAAGAAATATAATTGGTTGATGGGAAGTCTGTTTATCATAGCACAGAAAGTGTGGAAATGAGAACGTCTTGAATGTCAACAGTGAATATTTCTGTGAATATTTCCATAAGCCATCAAAGACTTATCCTTTTCCCTACCAGAGGACTATAACTGTGTTTACTTCATGGAGTAGTTACAATAAGTTATAGTCTCCTGGCAATAATACAGAGGTCCCATCCATCAGATTAGTCAATCTACTAATGAAAAATTGTTGCTTTTCAACAAAAACGTCATAACTGCAGCTTCAGGCAAGCTGCAGTTACTAGGTTTTCGTTGAAAAGCATTGAAATGTAGGTTTCTAACAAAAATAACATAGTATTATCTGATTTCCTTCTGTTTATACAAAGAAAACACCTTGATTAACTGCCAAAAAGCTGTTTTTAGATTAACGGTGATCATGAGTGATGTTTTGATTTAGTATTCACAGAAATGATATACTGTGCTTGTTACAGGGTGGATTATAGAATATATCTCAACTTCATCCTATGTGAATACAAATAAATCTACTGGCTTACTCCAAGGCTTAAGCCCAGAAAGAATAATCCAATGTATTTTTGAAATGTCTATGGCTATAGAAAAAAAAGGAATATTGCTTTGCATGATAGTGAGCAACTCATGGCAGGGGTTGGACTGGTCAGAGCAATTTTAAGAAAACAAGGTTGGATAGACCAGGCCCCGGTTTCTCGAAAAAACTTAAGTATATTCTCATGAGAACATGCTCAACTTCAAAGGGATACTCTCCAGCGTTGAAGGGTATTTGATTGAAGTTCACGTGGATTTTGTGCGATTTGAGCACGGTGCTCAGATTTGAGCATGAGAATTTACTTAAGTTTTTTCGAGAAACCGGGGCCAGCTTCTACTATTTTTAGCTCCACTGGCTGTCAGACCAGCGGGCTATTGTCATGCTGCCGTTTGTTGTGCGTCCGTCTGTCCGGTCGTCAACTTTTTCTTTAAAAAATCTTCTCCACTACTACTGGATATATTTCCATCAAACTTCACAGGAATGATCCTTAGGTTACCCTCTATCAGATTCCTTCAATTAATTCTGATTGAACCTGAAAGTCTAGACTTTGTTTTGACTTTGTTTTCACTCTAGTTAGACCATTTGATGAGTAGATTATTTGGAAACCAGGATATTTCCTTGACATTTATGCTATTTTGGAAGGAAAATTAGTCCCATCGGGCTGTCAGTATGTCAGTCCAAGATAATATTCTGTAACTAGTACCTGTTCCTTGTCCCATTGCTCTTGTTATTGAGTGCAAATAGATTCTGTAGTTAACTGATAAAAAACAGTGATGGCATGTCATGCTATTTTCTTGACAATCTGCCACTAATACTTGCAACAGTCTCTTACAAACACATAAAAAATACCCAGAGAAAATACTGTGAAACTGAAACCTGTTGGATCTAACTGATTCTATTGCCTGAATTAGTGAAATTAACATTGACATGTGGTTTTGGAATGGAACACATATCCTTGAATACCGCTTTACAAACTTAACCAGATTTTTCTGATTGATATTTCAAGCTACGGCAATTACAAATATCCAACAAAGAAATTTCATCCGAAAGTCCTATTTCATATTCCTCTATAGTATTTTGTTTACCAAATTTGACTTGCTTTGAATCTCCGAATCTCCAGTCCATGAAATGGCTCTGGATTTGCTATTTTTGGCTATCAGGATCTACTGATAATTGCCCACCTTTGACTTTTTGATCAAGTATGTTTCAAATGAACGACTCGGCGCTTATCATACTCCCACCTATGAGATAGAGTGTCCTATTGGTTTCAGCACATTTGTCTGTTCGTTCATCCCTCTGTCTGTAAATGTTTTCGTGTCCATGCTCTAACACGAGAATCCTTTGACCTAGGATCTTGGAAATTAATACAATTGTTGCCCTTGTCCAAAGGAAGTGCCCTATTTGCAATGGGGTCACATAGGTGAAAGGTCAAGATCACAATTTGACTTTAAAATCTGTCGTTTCCATGCTTTAATACATAAATCACTTTTTCAGTGACAAGGCGCTAATGGATGGTATTTTCTGCTTTGCGGCAGGTCTAGTTTAAATAGTTGCGGTATTAATTTTTAGAAGACCATGCTATCAAGAGATACCAAGGTCAAGGCCATCAGCAAAGGTCAGATATCAATTACCATTATTTGCTCATTGCTGCTTCACATACAGTCATATTGTTGTTACTGATCCCTACTTTGTTGCTCATCTAACAAACAAACAAGATAAAAGCAAGCTATATGTTTTGCAAACTGTTGTTTGATCTCCATCTGACCTGTTTGTTTATGAAATTATGTATGAGTGGGTTGGTAGATAAGTAACTCTGATATCAGCTGATAAGACATAGACCCATATGATTCAGTAGATAAAACAAGAAAGCAGTTGGCTTAAAGCAAGACCATTGTAAGTCTGAATAATATATTATGCATTTGAAGCAGTTTTGCAATAATTCCTGAAAATAGGATCATTCTTTTATCCTAGGGTCATTGGGTAACTGTGTTGTACATTATTTAGGTCTCAATTTTGACCATTTTAACCCATTACCACACAGGGACGCCTTTTGACATCACATAAGATAATGGCCTTGGAAAACATTGTGGGAA
Organism: Fragum sueziense; assembly: GCA_963680895.1. Lineage (NCBI taxonomy): Eukaryota > Metazoa > Mollusca > Bivalvia > Cardiida > Cardiidae > Fragum > Fragum sueziense. Next base: position 62,725,095 of record OY804594.1, on the reverse strand, counting down.
ATGAAGAAATTGCTTGTGACAAGCAATTTCTTCATTTCCCACAAAGTTTTCTACCAAGAAAGGCCAAAAAATGTAAAATTTGATGCAATTGAAATTGTCGTCTGCAACACTTTGAATTTGGATAAGTCGAAAATGTTGTCGTCTGGTAATGGGTTAACCTGTTGCTGTTTCACCACATGGTTCCCCACTGTTATTAAAATTTTGCTAGTTAGACTTCTCGAGAATGAAACATTCATCAGGAAATATACTTAGTCCTTAATTATGTAATTTATTCTTTATTAAAGATTTGAAAAAATTATCAAATAGCTATGTATAGATTAAAGACAAATTCTTTCACTTTATTTAGTTGAGTCAAATAGAAAGTTTCAAAATTTTAAACAGAAGCCAAAGATGTTATCACATAATTGAAGCAAGGGCAGATTTGCTTGACTAAAGGAATCTGTGTCTCACTAAATCAGACTAGGCCTGGTGTTTGATTATGGCTTGATAACGATACTATCTGACAATTAAATAAATGTGCTTTTAATTAAATGATCCAATCTTAGACAATCTAAGGAAGTAAAGCTCAACTCTCTACAAAGGAGGGGTTTCCATAAGGCCATTTTCCTGGGACCTAAATTTTCCAATGATATTTTTAGTACAAATAGATATATAAAGGGGACGTGTTTTGCCGAAAAGTCTGAATCGAACCGACCTTTGGTTTGGTGTATATTGTATATTGAAAGTGGGTGGGGTAATTTTTTTCAGGCGCTACCCAAGGTTCTTATTAATCAATTTTCTATCTAAACGTAAATAATTGGCGAGTTTTTTTTAAAACATTATGTTTTGTATATGAGCCCATGTTAAGATGACATTAAATTCATTGGCTTGCTTATTATAAATATCAAAATATTTGGAATTTTATGTAATTTTTCAATTTTTTGTATATTTTCATCTCCCAACTTTGGGGAAAACATCAACACGTTTTTATAAAGTGGCATAATGGAATAATATTTTAGGTGAGAACTTGTTAATAAATGGTCATTGCAAAATTATGAGGGATTTCTGATAGCTAGTCGGGTAAATGAGTTACGGGCCCTTGAATGCACGAAAACCCATGACAAATTGTGAAATAATTAACAAATTACATTTTTTCTGACTTTCTTTCTTACAGAAAGGCAGAAATGTTTAATTAGCTTAAATCATAGCTTGCCTCAGTAAATAGTACTGTAAATAAGCTATTGTGGTCAGTTTCGTCTGTTGTCCGTCCATCTGTCTGTCTGCCCGTCCATATTATCAGGTTTACACTCTAGAATCCACAAATATTATCCGATCTTCACCAAACTTTGTCAAAATGTGTATGGTCATAGGCCCTTGTGTAAGATAAAGTTTGGACGGAATTGCTGCAGAAAGTGCTGAGTTATGTGCCCTTGAATGTCAAAAAATGCTATTTTTGACAATTTTTGCGATCAAAAATTTTCAAATATTACCCAATCAAATGCAAAACCAAGTGAAAATGTTTGTATTTATAATATCTTGGGTGAGTGTGATTTTCATCCAGATCGAAATCGCAAATTTTGAGTTATCTGCCCTTGAATTTGGCAAAATTGCTATTTTAGACTTCATTTTCTCTTTAGCATCCACCAATATTTAAAAAATGAAAGCAAAATTTGGACAAATTGTTGATGTCCATTAGATCTTTAATAGGTTAAAGTTTTGGCATCATTTGAAATGCTTTTCCCAAATTATCTGCCCTTGAATTAGACAAATTTGTGGGTTTATGTGCAAATCTAGGGCTAATACGGCTATTTTGTTAAATTCAAGGGCGGATAACTCAAGATAAACATTTTCAATCTGCCTGAAATTCTTACACGTCTGATATATTATAGACAGAAATAATTTGTCCTCTATCGGTTTTGATTGCTCCATGTTTGTTGATGCTAAAGGGAAAATAAAGCCGAAAAATTGCATTTTTGCCAAATTCAAGGGCGGATAACTCAAAATTTACGTTTTCAGTCTGAATGTAAATCACACTCACCTAAGATATTATAAATGCAAACATTTTCACTTGGTTTTGCATTTGATTGGGTAATATTTGAAAAAATTTTATTGCAAAAATTGTCAAAAATAGCATTTTTTGACATTCAAGGGCACATAACTCAGCACTTTCTGCAGCAATTCCGTCCAAAATTTATCTAACACAAGGGCTTATGACCATACACATTTTGACAAAGTTTGGTGAAGATCGGATAATATTTGTGGATTCTAGAGTGTAAACCTGATATTATGAACGGGCAGACAGACAGACGGACGGACAACAGACGAAACTGACCACAATAGCTTATTTACAGTACTACTTGCTGAGGCCAGCAATAATTTATGCTAATTAAACATTTCTGCCTTTCTGTACGAAAGAAAGTCAGAAAAAATGTAATTTGTTATTTATTTCACAATTTGTCATGGGTTTTCGTGCATTCAAGGGCCCGTAACTCATTTACCCGACTAGCTATCAAAAATCCCTCATAATTTTGCAATGACCATTTATTAACAAGTTCTCACCTAAAATATTATTCCATTATGCCACTTTATAAAAACGTGTTGATGTTTTCCCCAAAGTTGGGAGATGAAAATATACAAAAAATTGAAAAATTACATAAAATTCCAAATATTTTGATACTCATAATAAGCTAGCCAATGAATTTAATGTCATCTTAACATGGGCTCATATACAAAACATAATGTTTTAAAAAAACTCGCCAATTATTTACATTTAGATAGAAAATTGATTAATAGGAACCTTTGGTAGCGCCTGAAAAAAATTACCCCACCCACTTTCAATATACAATATACACCAAACCAAAAGTCCGTTTGATTCAGACTTTTTGGCAAAACACGTCCCCTTTATATATCTATTTGTACTAAAAATATCATTGGAAAATTTAGGTCCCAGGAAAATGGCCTTATGGAAACCCCTCCTTTGTTGTAAGTAATGCTCCTAATTGGTTCCATGAAACTGGGCTCATGTTGGAGATTGTCAGATCAACAAAATAGTGATAAATAACACTGGTATATGGAAAAAGGACCCTTATGGAATCTGACGCCAACATTGATCAAGATCAGCTTGTGCACATGCATATTCTGATCAAGATCTGTTGTGGATTCAGGATTTCTGTTAAGGGGATTGGAACATAGGGAGGGGGTCGTAGTATTACTCAATTTTGACAGAATTTCTGCATGAAAATGAGATAATTCAACTACAGAGAGGGGTTTGTTTGATCCCCATGAACCCTGTCTGAACCCGCCTTTGTAAGATCCATTTTCTTCTGTTCTCTTATAACTTCTTCATTACTGATTTAACCCATTACCAAAATTTTACGGTGGTCCAAATTGAAAGATCCTGCAGACGACAATTTCAAGTGAATGAAATTTTCAATTTTTAGATCTTTTTGGATGGGAAACATTGTGGGAAATGAAGAAATTGCTTGTCACAAGCAATTTCTTCATTTTCCACGATGTTTTCCATTGCCATTATTTTGAGGGGAGTCAAAAAGAGTCATTGTGTGGTAATGGGTTAAACTGTAAGATGGAACCTTTGATCACAGGTTGATCTTTTATACCTTACCCAATCAACAGAACTTTAGACTGCCCCAATATTAAAGCTACCCCCTCTTATCTGTAGCCCTGGAAATAACATATTGTCAGTGTTTCTGCAATGCCTCGTAACAACAGCTTGATAATAGCTGTTGTTACAAGGTTTTGCAATAACACGGACAACTTTCTATCTATATTTTCAGCCTACTCACATGGCTGATTTCAATCAAGTACAGTCCATACACACCTTACAACTTGATGATGGTAAAGGTGTTCTCCAGCTGCGCATTGCAGGCGCGCAGGAGGCGCTCACCATCACATGCGCGTCACTCAGCGAGGCTGAAGACATGGCAGATCTGATTGACGGGTATTGTAGGCTTGTACACGACTGTCAGGGATCTTTTTGGACCAAAAAAGGTAAATACTGAAATGGTTTTCTCAAGGCGTTTGTACGGAAAGTTAAAAAAAAAGCAGGATGTTATGGTAGAATGTTCATCGTAAAAGTAATGAATTACCTTAGAAACTTTTTGAGTATGCATACCCAATCAGACACAAAATGTAATAAACCTCTGCAGAACTACAAACTGTTGCACATGCATTATGTTATTGCACATGCATTATGTTTTATGTACAGAAGTTGCAGATGGTCACTGCATAAGAACAGTCTTAACCCTTTTCCAAACAACCAAATTTTATGATGATAAAATTTGAAATACACTTCAGAGGAGAAATAAGCATAGAATTTGTTAACGAAATAAGACAGAAAATATTTAGGCAAATGGAGGAAAAGTTAATGCTGGTCATCATTCTTCTTTTGTCTCAATGTTTTCCCAAGCCTATTTTCTTAGTGACTTCAAAACCAGAGGCACATTCTTTTGAGCGAGATTTCTTGAGATATCCTGAGATTTCTTAAGATGTTTTAGGATAAAGCGTTCTTTACAGCAAGATTTGTAAGATGCTAAATGGGAGGCGCCATTACTCTATACTTCGTGTGGAACCCCTTGGTTGACTATGTAGAAACAATAAAAGAGAGATTTGACTGAGTTGTTCCGAATGCTCCTTGATACCATAGTAATGAACCATACTTTATACAAATGATGTCATCATGATGTCATTCGTATGAAGTATGGAGCATTTGGAATATCTCGGTAAGGATCTAGTTCTTTAATATGCTTTATCTAAAACATGTCAAGAAATCTTAAAATATCTCACTCTAAAGAATGCGTCTCAGGTCTTGTTTTGGAAAGCGTTTAAAAAAAATTAGTACTATAATAATTTATGCATTTGATGTTGGAACTTGATAATGTCAAGTTTTGCTGTCAATGATTGATAATTTAATATAACTTTGTATAACTTGCTTGTAGTGGATTTTGCTTTTTGATAGCTTTATTTGCTATTTTAACTTGCCACAAAATATGTAGGCTAGTTTGACTAGATGTGAAGTCTAATTTGTGTACTGTTTTAACTTAGTTCTTTTAAGAAGACAAAATTTTTGACTTGTTAAGATATAGGACACAACTTTTATAAAGATTCTTTATGTCGTTGATTGTTTTCATGTGTGGTAAAATGTACATCACTTAACATGAGTCAACTAAAGCACTTGACACAGTATAAGAGATGAAACAATCCCTTGTGTATAAGCACTCTTAAAGCTACTTTCCCTTACCATAAATTTAGATGGTATTTCTATGATTTCCAAAGCTTTTATACTGAAGGTATTTTCAAAAAAAGATTCCCAAGCCATGTTTTTCGGGGGCATCAAAAGCCATCATTATTGTGGGAATGGGATAATTCCCTATTTGTGGCTTTGTAATAGATTCATATAAGTAGTTCTAAGCTAGTGTTGGTAGTATTTAATGCTAAACATATTCATAGCAGCTGTTAAATACCGCTTTAAATGATAACTTATATGCAACTTTGCTATTTGTATTCTAATCACCAACTGTTTGCTGTTTTCTTAATCCAAGCTTCTGCGGACGCTAAGAGTGCAGAAAAAACTCTAGTCAATACCAAAGGTTTGTGGCTTATATGCATGTTGTTGTTGCACCCCCGAATATGTACAGGAATATTGTATGGAGAGCTTCAATTAAGGTGGATAAGGTTTATGGATTTTGTTTAACCCTTTCCCAAACAAGACCTTGCAACAGCTTTGACGTCCCTGTAAAAATTTTCTATGGAAAACATTTAGGCAAATGAAGAAAATGCTGTTAATCAGCATTTCCTCTTTTTGCCTCGGTGTTTTCTATGCTATATCATATGCCAATTCTACCTTTATCAACATATTTGTTGGCAGCTTTGGATTTGGACCACTCTAAAATTTTGTTGTTTTGGAATGGGACAAATATGATCCTGTTATAAGCAATTATCTGTTAAATCTAGAAAAAATGACAGATATTTCTTAAAAGATAAATTAGAAGATAAATTATTGGGATTTACTTAAAAAAATTAATCCATGTTGTTTTGCTGTATTATGTTTATCAGATATGCTTTGCATGTAAGATAAGTTTTCTGAAGATTTATTATATACTTGATTAATTAAAATCCAAATCCAATGAGTTCTCAGTAAAATCGTCTTTTGAAAATGATACTTATGAATTCTTGTAACAAAAGCATTTGCATTTTGAAACATTTTTTCCACTCTTAATTGTAGCTCTTGACTATTGTTTGTATTTTAGTATCCCATATTTGGTTTGCATGATTGTATAGGGGCTTCAGATATATAAACTGGAAATGGAAAATATGAATTTAGTGCAATAGTTAATTTTCTAAACATTAGTTTCATCAAATGCTTTGAAGGTGCACCCCTGCTTACAAATCACTTGTGAAATCTCTTGGAAAATAATTAGAATCTATCCTTTTCCCAAACGACTGTTCCAATCGGAAAACTGCTGCAAACAACAAAATGGATGTACAATTTACTAAAGAAATAAATGTATTTGTACACAATTTGAAACTAAAATATAGAGTTAAAAAGTGAAGAAAATTCTTATTGCCAGCCTTTTCTTCCAGTTTACCTGAGGACCACCTTAATTCACCAAATCCCTTTATTGGTCACAATTACCTTACTTTATTTTGTCTTGAAAAATCTTTGTCCCCCTGCTGAATACCTTGAATTGATAGTTAGTCTACCCATAATGTTGCTATTCTGAGATTCCTATACAACATTGTAGCCTTCTACATGGCATTTCAAACATTTGTTGTTTATCTGATTTACATGTATGCCGATTATGGTAAGAGCTGGAAAAAAGTACTATTTCCAGCACCCAATATTTATTCCTATGCTTGAAATAAAATGTGAGGAGTTGTGAATCTTAGAATTGCCATGTTAGAGATAGACTGCCTTAACATAATCCACCCCTAATGAGATATATGCAACATCAGAATTTTTCAGGCGATGTTATAAACATTTGGTCACATACACCATTCCATGTCCACATCACGGTCGGAGTATGTCCAAAACAGGGGAACTGTGCAGTATAATTTTGGATGTGATGTGGTTTGGTTTTGGACGCAGAATCATATGTGATGGAGACTTTTAAAACATGTAACATGTTGGTGTAGATCAGATATTTTGTGTAAATGTCTACGATGTTGGATGAAAAATTCTGTCATTGTGTGAATCTCTTTAGGGGTGGACTATCTTAACCCTCTGCCAAACAAGACTGGATATTGACGTCCTTAGTAGATATGGCTTGGGAAAACTTTTAGACAAAAGAAGAAACTGCTGATAACCAGAAGTTTCTCCTTTTGCCACAATAGTTTCTTGGCTATATAACATAAACATTTTGGCCTTTTGTGATCATTTACTTTGTCGTCTGCAGCAGCTTTCAAATTGGACCGCCTTAAAATTTGGCTGTTTGGGAAGTTCCTTGGTTAAGTTCCTTTCTTATCATCCACAAATATTTGATATATCAATTGATAACAAAAATGATGTATCTTTCAAATTGCATGCTCCTAATCACTTTTCTATCCCAACACAATTGTTTTAATATGTCACATCTTCTAAGTATTTATGATTATTCCCGATTGTCAGTTTGTATAGCATTTATTTGTTGCTGCAGTTGTGTACCTCCAGACCGAGCCTAAATTCCCCCTAGTTCTACCCTATAGTTGGTTTGATTATGGTAAATATATCACTCTTTTGTTGTGCGATGGTGATGAGGAATTGAGGTGATGACTTTGTCCACTGGGCTTTGGTTGGTGACACTAATGATGGTGGGGGTATCAAACATTTTCAGGTTCCTGTTTTCAAAGACTAAAGGCCCTGTTTTACTAACAAACTTCAGAATGCTTTGTGCCTAAGTAAGTAAAAAAACATCTGATTGAACAAAAAATCAGTTTGGTTGTTGTGTAATTGCGTTCAAATTTATGCAACAAGTGTTCATATGTTTGATAGAGAAACAGGGCCCAGAATTGTTTTAACCCTTTCCCAAACAAGACCTGGTTTTGACGTCCCTAATAGAAAAGGCTTGGGAAAACATTGAAACAAAAGAAGAAACTGCTGTTAACCAGCAGTTTCTCCTTTTGTCCCAATGTTTTCTGTGTTATAATTTACTCATATCCTATCTTTAATAACATCCATTTTGTCATTTGTGGCAGTTTTTGAAGTGGATCACCCCAAAATTGTGTTGTTTGGGAAAGGGTTAATATCCTCTGTGTGTCTGACTGTCTGCCAACATAGAATATCAGCACAATTTTTCTCTATTTTGGTTGCCTATGTTGACATGTTGATCGAGACATATTACGTATGCAATGACCCTGTTTTAGAAAATGTTTATACAAAGTTTCAACTAATGAGATTGTCATGGAAATAGAAGTGTATGCTCTAAACAATATTTGATTTTCTTTATTGTATAAATACATCTGATCAGTATTCATCTTTTAGGTCATGGTATGTAGGGTAGGTCAAAGTGAAATATCAGGGGGAAAAACAACAGTTTGAGGGCATTTGTGTTAATTAAGCACAACTTGTTTTGACGTGGGTAACTTTGACAAATTGGTGTGAATGGGCTTACCCAGGTACATGTACAAGTAAAATGGTGTGTAACTACTAGATAATTATTCGGTCTGAATCTGCATAAAATTTATGTGCTAACTAAAATATGAATTTTAGTGATGTGACTTAACCCTTTCCCAAACCACAAAATTTTAGGGTGATCCAATTTGAAAGTTGCCACCAATGACAATATAAATGTGGATAACAAGATTTGCATGAAGTATTGCTCAGAAAATATTGAGACAAAAGGAGAAACTGCTGGTCATCACAAGTTTCTTCTTTTGTTTCAATGTTTTCCCATGCCTTTTTTGTTAGGGACGTCAAAACAAGGTCTTGTTTGGTAAAGGGTTAAATGAACAAAAGATTGTTGATTCCTTAGTCATTCTGAATTTATATAAAGAATTATGTAATACAGGATAAGGTCAGATTGCATGTTTTTTGCAGGCTTAACCTTTTCTTTGCACCCTGAGAATGCTATTTTATATATATCTTACTGAGATCCTCTAGACAATGGTCAAAATGTTGTTGAAAAAAGAATGAACGTCTAATTCTCTTCATATAATGTATCATTGTTTCATGACTTATTCAAGAATTGAGGGTTACAGGAAATAATAAAGACTGTGAATAAAATCATTGCAAAATAAGTTATGATAATTATGGACCCCTTTTAATTGGGCCTAAATAAAAACTTCATTATGTTTGTCACTTTTCTATATTATCTATTCTAGTTAAATATATTAATGATATACATGTACATGTATTTCTTATTCTTACTATGTGTATGAATTTGCTGTATGATTAAAGAAGGAAGTTTTGAAGTCAAATACTTACAAATATATCTGAATTTCTTTATTTTTCAGATGAGACTGTCCCACCTTCACCAAAAATCAGGTATGTTGCTTAATTCTCTGAGATTATTCTGGAGTGCAGAAGTTTACACCTTGTCAATGAAATTTTCAGTCAAAATATTCAATGAAACTTGTGAATTCTTTTACTATTTGAGCCTCATCCAAATGACTTGCAACTTTCACTGGGTGGTCTAGGGAAATAATACCTTGGTCATAAGCTAGGATACTTAACCCATTCCCAAACAAGTCCTGGTTTTGACGTCCCTAATAGAAAAGGCTTGGGAAAACATTTAAACAAAAGAAGAAACTGCTGATAACCATCAGTTTCTCCTTTTGTCTCAATATTTTCCATGCTTTATTGTACACAAATCTAATGTTTTTCAACACTATTTTTTCAACACTATTTTTGTCATTTGTAGCACTTTTTTGTCGAGCCCGCTTGCGGTGAGCTCGACATAGTTGTCACAATGGCGGTTCGGTGTATGTGCGTTAGTGCGTGCGTGCGTTAGTGCGTGCGTGCGTTAGTGCGTGCGTCCGTCCGGATGGAGCTTGTCCGGGCCATAACTTCACCATGGATGGAGGGATTCAGAAATAACTTGGCACAAATGTCAAGCTCAGTAAGGCGGAGTGTCGCGTGCAAGAACCAGATTCCAAGCTCAAAGGTCAAGGTCAAACTTGGAGGTCAAATGTCAAAAATGAGAAGATTTTTGCTTGTCCGGGCCATAACTTCACCATGGATGGAGGGATTCAGAAATAACTTGGCACAAATGTCAAGCTCAGTAAGGCAGAGTGTCGCGTGCAAGAACCAGATTCCAAGCTCAAAGGTCAAGGTCAAACTTGGAGGTCAAATGTCAAAAATGAGATGATTTTTGCTTGTCCGGGCCATAACTTCACCATGGATGGAGGGATTCAGAAATAACTTGGCACAAATGTCAAGCTCAGTAAGGCAGAGTGTCGCGTGCAAGAACCAGATTCCAAGCTCAAAGGTCAAGGTCAAACTTGGAGGTCAAATGTCAAAAATGAGATGATTTTTGCTTGTCCGGGCCATAACTTCACCATGGATGGAGGGATTCAGAAATAACTTGGCACAAATGTCAAGCTCAGTAAGGCGGAGTGTCGCGTGCAAAAACCAGATTCCAAGCTCAAAGGTCAAGGTCAAACTTGGAGGTCAAATGTCAAAAATGAGATGATTTTTGCTTGTCCGGGCCATAACTTCACCATGGATGGAGGGATTCAGAAATAACTTGGCACAAATGTCAAGCTCAGTAAGATGGAGTGTCGCGTGCAAGAACCAGATTCCAAGATGAAAGGTCAAGGTCAAACTTTGAGGTCAAATGTAAAAAATGAGTTGATTTTTGCTTGTCCGGGCCATTCCTTAATTTGGCACAAATATTCTTTGGATGGCCCTCTACCAAGATTGTTCAAATTATCTCAATCCGTAAAAAACATGGCCACGTACAGCTACGTGCAGCTAATTTTCGTACTTCTCAGAATGTTCAAATTATTCCGATCCGTACAAAAAATGGGTGCCAGGGGGCATGGCTTATTTTCCTTATATGTGACCCGTCGCGCTAAACGGGACCTTATCGGATTTGTGAAAAGTATCGACCCTAGTCCGTCTGCGCAGTCCGCGCAGCCTGACTAGGGTCGAAACTTTTCACGTTTAAGTATTTTCTGAATCTAGAATGTTTTCTCTACCTTACAATATTTTCGTTTTCCAAATACAACATCGGATGGACTTCTGCTTGGTCTGGTATATTTCTCGGAATTTGGTTTTATGGACTTAGCATAAGGTCCCTTTTAGCGTGACGGGTCACATATGTATACTCAAATTAATCCATTCTGGTATCTCGTTATAAATACATAGACATGTAATATTTTGTGAACAATAAACTGTCTCACCATGATCCCCATCATTCCAACTTATTTTGTCCCCACTTTTACAACGCCATTGTAATGACAGCTGTAGACATAGGTATGGTCTTCTTTCTTCAAAATGAGCGGGCTCGACATGTTGCCCTTCGGCATCTAGTTAAGTGGATCACCCTTAAATTTTGCTGTTCGGGAAAGGGTTAATATATCCAGGGTTATGACCCTAGCTTTTTCTTATGATGGGTCATTGGCCCATGAGCCAAAATTCCTAAGTTGATCAGTGCTGTTTGTATATTTCAGTGCTGCCAAAAAAGATGATAAATCAAGATCGGGCGAGCCCCTCTCTCCAAATGAAAGTAAGTACTTTGATTATGTGTTCTGTCGTGCCCCAAACAGGTGGTATATAGTTGTCTCCCTTGCATGGATGACATGAGGATGTGCATCAGTGGGTGATAACTTACTCTTGATTTATATTCTTCTGAGAAACTATTACATATACAAGGGATTGAATGTTTCAATGCTGATTACAAATAAAGATAAAAAATCAGGTATTTCATCCATCATTAGATACCAAACACTTTGTGCAATTTTGAGGGCCTTCTGTGGTTACAAGGCTGTGGCCTTAGCGCAGTTTGTAGCGCATCTGACCCTCATTCGAGAGGTCCCGGGTTCGATACCCGGCCGCGGCTAATACCCTTTCTGACAAAATTGTCACTCATCAATGGGTTTGAAATCGTTAACCTAAGTGGGTGTGCAGCTGGAGGCTCGGTAAGGGTGTTGTGGTAGTACTGGTTTGAGAAACAACAGGAATCCATGGGTAGGTGCTCCAGCCGCCGTGATATGACCCTGGTAGTTGAAAATGGCGTAAAACCCCAATAAACTCAAACTCTGTGGTTACGAAAACTGGTAATGGTATACCCTCATCAATTTCTAAACATTATTTGTTGCAACAGCAATTGAAGAAGGATACTTTTATTAATTGCCGTTGCCACAAGGGATGCCTGAAGTTGCATGAAGTGTTTGGTATGTAATGATGGATGGAATACCTTAAGGTTTATTTTTAGCTCGACTTTTCGAAGAAAATGAGAGCTTATACTGTCACCCGGGCGTCGGCGTCAGCGTCCGCGTTGGCATTGCAACCAAGGTTAAAGTTTTTTCAAACATCAATAACTTCCATACTATCAAAGGGAATCAACCCAAACTTGGAATACTTATTCACAATCACACCCTCTACCTTACTATCAGGGCTCGTGACCCTGGGACCACTCTATTTGGAGTTATGCCCCCTTTATACTAAGCAACTTAGAAAGTCGAGCGCGCTGTCTGCAGACAGCTCTTGTTGGAATTCTGATATTTAAAAAAATACATGCATAAAACTTCTGTCCTCTCTATACTTTGCTCAATAATTTGGATAAAGACTATTCACAAGAAACTAAGAACTGCAAATGTAAAAAATTAATTGAGAAAAAAATGGTTATACTAATTTTGTGTTCTATGGGTTTTCTGACTGTATGATAATTTTCCACCATTTGTGTATACTGGCTGTAAACTATGTATTGGCTTTGTTTTCATAGATTTCTGTGATTTTTCGGAGTAAAATTTATTAATTTGGATTGGTATTTTCCTTGGAGGTAATCAACTGCTGAAAATTAATCTACATGTATATATAGGAAAGAGAATTCAACAAAAAAATCCACCTGAGCTCTAGCATAAGTAACTAGATGCATGAAAATTGTTCAAGATTTTGGCTTCATGCTTTGACTTGTAACACATTACTTAAAACAAAATTGAAATACAGAATCAAGGAAAATACTAATCCATACATGCTGTAACTCTATACTTTTACAAATCTACTAAATATTATATCATTAAACATTATTCCATTGTACTCATATTTCTCATATCAATTTATCACTAGATTTTAGTTTTCAGTGCTCGCCTTGACTGTCTGTTTAACCCTTTCCCAAATGCCAAAATTTTAGGGTGATCCACTTCTAAAACTGCCACAAATGACAAAATGGAAGTTATCAAAGACGAAATTTGTGTAAAATATGGCAAAGAAAATATTGAGACAAAAGGAGAAAATGCTGATTATCAGCATTTTCTTCTTTTGTCTCAATGTTTTCCCAAGTCCTTTCTAATAGGGACGTCAAAAGCAGGTCTTGTTTGGGAAAGGGTTAAAGTGACATTTCAGAATTTTTTGTCATTAATTTTACTTTTATTTTTATCTGAAAGAGCATATTTCTTCATGAAAATTCTGAAAATTTCAAGCAAATATATTGCGCCGTTTACGAGAAATTTATATTTTTGTGTTAAAATTGAACAAATTGTTGTGGACAACAGTTCGGATTTATATGCAATTTATCGATTATGTCTCAACTTTAAATGCATGTTTCTCGCTTATTGGCAACAACTTCAAAAAACTGATAGTATTTATACTCATTAGAATAACCAACCTTTGCATCAAGACATACTTTAAAAGATTGAAATTGGAATGAAATGTCCCTTTAAAAAAAAAATGCCATAAAGAATCGCAAAGTAAGTGATAGAGCTTTCATATTTGATAAGAACATGTCTCTCAGAAAAAAACTTATCTGTCTCCATCAAAACAATGGCACTGTCTTCAGTCAAACCACTGGAAAACTAAAACTTATCATTATAATTGTGCATGTTATGATTTTGTAGAGCTTTCCGATTATGCAGAAATAGTGGAGGATGATGGTGACTACAGCTGCCCGGATGGTAATTACTATGTTTTCATATTTAGTTTTTTCGTTTAATTAATTTCCACATCATTAAGCTTCTTTACCCTCCAAAACTTGAGCTAGTAAAATGCTGGTTGAAAAATAATTATACCCCTGCAAACAAAGTTGGGTCTTGCGGAATATACTAACTGGAATAGGCTTGTCATTTGTTCAGTCTGTCCAGAAAATCTTGCCTGCACAACTCCTCCTTCACTTTCATTTTGAATTGCTTCATACTATGCAGAAGTGTTCTCTAGGAGCTGTAGATGTGCAAGAACCAATTAAATTTACATTAGGAAATATTAAATTAATAATTTTATATTAAAAAAAATGCTTGTCCAGACAAAGCTTGAAATTTAGTGGTGGGGGTATATTTAGATTTCTAATTTGTCATATTTGTTAGTCAATAACTAAATGAGGTAAAAAATCGAAAGAGGGTTCAGGTTTGTTTAGAAAATTGCTTGTTTAAAGCATATATTTTGGTGTCGGGATTCCATAGTCAATATTACATTTTCTTGCTTAGATATCTACATAATTCTGTAATATTACGTATCTTTGTAATATTATACATACTATATATTGTTGTAACAAAATACCTAATAAACTTGTAATAATTCTGATTTGCTAGTCCATTATGAAAAATTTGCAAAAGCTGTTGATGATTCTTGTCCAAATTTAAGCTTTTAAATGACAAATTCTACAGGTCGTAAGAAGAAAGGGAAGAAAAAGAAAAGTGAGTTATTGGCCTTGGCATGGTCCTAGAGATAGTGTGATGACAAAATATTCTACTTGCCTGATTTGTGACGCATCAGTCTAATGAAATGAGGTCATATGATGTACTAGTGTCCCAAATCACGGTGTATTATCATGTGTCCCAAATCACGGTGTATCATCACATGACTCAGAATTTCTGATAATCTTCAATATCTTATTCAGTACTTGAGCAATTTGAATTGGGTTTGAAGCAGAGAAGGTAAGAAAATGCCAGGAATAAGTTGGACGTGTTGGATTTTTGAAAGATCAACTGATAAAAAAGTTATTGAAGATTAACCAAACTTTTGGTTTATCTTCAATAACTTTTTTATCAGTTGATTTTTCAAAAATCAACCAAGTCCATCTAATGCGTGATGCCTGTCCACATTCTCTGCTTCAAACCGAATTCAAATCGGTCCAGTATTTACAAAATTATTTAAGATTTTCTGAAAATACTGTATCACATGATTATCCACCGTGCAAATGTTGTAACGAGGAAGGGTTAAATCCTTCAAGAGGATCTTTTAAATATATAGAGTACTTGTATAGATCTGAAAATTTAAGAATTTACTAAAAAGTGCAAAAAGTGCTTTGCTTGAAATAGCAAACTGTGTAAATGATCAAGCATGTGTCTTAGCCTAAGCAACCTAACATTAGGTTTAAGTGGAACAAACAAAAATTGTAAATCGTAGATTGAAAAAATATGTTTTCATATGTGGTCTGGAATATTAATTGAAAGAAAGTAGGAGATTTATGAGTGCATGTTTTCAGTCTTGCAAGTGTCTTTTTCTTTATCAAACTGGATAATTGTACAGTTGTCCTGGTTGGCTTTATGACACATTTGGTCTTTGTGAAGATTCCCTTGAAAATGGCTGACATAATTTTGATACTTTTCATGATTTTGAAATATCCATAGTAAGGGATAAGCATTGTGTCCTATATATTGTAATTCCCTTTTATTTTGGGATATAAGTGATAAATGACAAAATAGGGATGCTTGAATCTATGACAATGAAGATATAACTTGTACCCAAACACCAACAAAAGGACTTGTTCCAATTTGAAAGCTGCTGCTTAACCCTTTCCCAAACGGCAAAAATTCAGGGTGTTCCACTTCAAAAACTGCCACAAATGACAAAATGGAAGTTATTAAAGATATGATTTGTGTAAAATATGGCACAGAAAATATTGAGACAAAAGGAGAAACTGCTGGTTATCAGCAGTTTCTTCTTTTGTTTCAATGTTTTCCCAAGCCTTTTCTGATAGGGACGTCAAAACCAGGTCTTGTGTGGGAAAGGGATATAATTAAATGAATGTTGGATAAAGATTTGATTTGTGTACAATACAGTACAGAAAATATTGAGACGAAAGAGAAAAATGCTGGTCTTCAGCATTTTTTTTTTCTTTTGCCTCAATATTTTCCCAAACCTTTCCTGTTATGGACGCGAAAAACAGGTCTTGTTTAGGAAAGGTATAAATAACAATTAGATACTTATAAACCAAGATTGACCATGAGAGTAAACAATAAGCATGTGACATTGAATGTTCTTAATGTATTTGTCCTTATCTATATACATAACCTCTCCATGTGACTTTAACATAGCATCATGTTTGAATCATACTCATTGTTTGTTGAAATATCATATTGTATGAAACCCTTGGATGTACTGACCTGTTGCTTTTATAGGCATTTACAAATTGTAAAAAAGCTGATGTTCGAGGAAATTTAGATTCGCAATCAAACATAGTCCTCAAAAAATTACCTGGGGAATCAGCATTATGCAATGAACCTAATTCAGCAATGTTTTCTTTTAAGATGCTCAACCAACAGACTTCGGCAACAACAATAAAGTTGTCTCAGGTTAAATTGACTGCACTATAAGAGATATGTACTATGGTTAGGTGTTTAATTGTCAGATATGTTAGACCCAACTATGTCATTTTCGAACATAGCCAACAAAATACACTGTATTTTCTTTAATACCGATGGGCAATTGCTTTCCAACATTTCCGAAATACTTGTCCCTGCCACTTATAGAATGCCGTGTAAATACTGGTATTAAAGATTTTGCTTCCATTGTTATTGACAAAATGTATTCTATAATGCATTTCCATCATATATCTAGAACTCTAGAAAAGACCAGTAACACATGTTTATATCATCCACTTTTCAATGTTTTGTATGTCTTGAACATAAAACCTTTATTGCAGAGTCATTGTTCTTAGATAAGAAAAAGTCATCAGTAGATACCAAACACTTCATGTAACTTCAGATGTCATCATTGGAAATGTAAATTGATGATGTTATACCCTCATCGATTGATGATGCCCAAAGTTACATGAAATGTTTGGTATCTAATAATGGAAAGAATACTTTTCATAATTTTGCTGTAAGGTAATAGGTTAGTCTTTGTAAGTGACACTTTGTTAATTTGCCTGTTATTTTCTGTGTTTAGCCCATGACTATGAGATCCAGAGAGACAGAATACAGTTGTTAGAGATACTGGGTAATGGTCAGTTTGGAGATGTACATAAAGGGGTATACAGAGAAAAGGTAAGCTATGGTGGATTGATTGATTTATTGGGATTTAAAGCCTCTTTCAACTGCTATGGCCATATCCAGTGGCTGGAGCACCTAACCATTGATTTATGTTGATTGAAAATAACTACATGAACTCTATCACTATCTTTTTACAAAAAATGAGCTAACAAGAATCATTTCCACCATTGCAGTTCTCTATTTAATAAACTTTATGTGCCAGAATGGTCGAACTATGTTGTGACCTTTGTCATCCATCTGTTAGCAATTTCTTGTGTACTCAACTCTTCTTCTATTTTCTATCTGAAGCTGTGGGAATGGCCAGCAAATTTCAATGCTGAATATCTTTTTCTGTCAATACTCTTTCTAATTTAGAAGTTTGTGTGTGTTGTAGGATGGTTTTGAAGTTCCAGTTGCTATAAAAACTTGTAAAGAAGATGGAGAAGAATCCATGACAGAAAAATTCCTGGAGGAGGCCTGTAAGTAGAATAGCCATGGTGGATAATCACGTGATACAACAATTTGAGAAAATCTTCAATAATTTTGTTAATACAGGACCAATTCCAATTCAGTTTGAAGCAGAGAAGGTCAACAGGTATCACACTTTAGATGGGCGTGTTGATTTTTTGACAAATAAGCTTATGAAAAAGTTATTGAAGATCAACCAAAATTTTGGTTGATCTTCAATAACTTTTTATCATGAAGTTGATTTTTCAAAATTCCAACACGTCTAGCTTATTCCTGGCATTTTCCAGCCTTCTCTGCTTCAAACCGATTTTAAATTGGTCAAGTATTAAAAAAAATATTGATGATTTCCTGAAATTTTGAGTCATGTGATTATCCACTGTGATAGCTGTCAAGCCTGCTATAGGGGGAACTCGACATAGCTGTTTCAATTTAGTTTGAATGTTAGTGTGTTAGTGTGTGTCTTGACTATTTTTCCGGGCAATATCTCCTAAACCATATAATGGTAGCAACTTTAAACGTAAGTGTAAAGTTATAGATCATAGATCAACTCAACCTTTAATTTCTTAAGTATTGCTCTTTGTTTATATGATTCCCATGCATTAATAGATAGTGGATGTATAATTTTGTTGTTTGTCTGTCTTTTAGTCAATCTTCCCAACATATTTAGGAAATTAAATTTGAACACTAAACACTCAACATTTCCCAGCTACTTCTAAACCTTTCACATGCAAGGCTCATATTTGGTATGAAAAAAGGTGAAATAGTGAAATATTAACAAAAGATTGATAATTATCATAGCTGTACAATCCTCTGCCAAAAAGATATTTGAAACCAATTAAAAAGCACTTGTACACAATAATTGCTCCACTGATGTGAGCTGACCAGGGCCAATACGATCTCATTTGATTAAAAGCATTATAGTTTTACAAACATGAAATGTTTTATATTTTGTTCCAGATGTTATGCAACAGTTTGACCATCCTCACATTATAAAACTTATTGGTATTTGCTCAGAAACTACACCTGTTTGTATAGTTATGGAACTGGCCAAACATGGGGAGGTAGGCAAATAAGGCTTAATTAATCTACTACAAGACGGCAAATTCATCAATTCTCAATCTTTTCTAAACAAAAACATCTAAAAGTGTAAAATTCCATGCATTCGATATTGTCATCTGCAATACCTTTGAAGGTCTAAAATTTTGCTGTTAGGTATCGGTTATATTGTCTCAAGAACACAATTCTAATGAGCACCTGTAATATATAATGAATGATATTGCATGTTTTGAAAAACCACCACCCCCTTCTTATCTATGCCCAAACATAGATAGCTTGGTAAGTAGCATCTGCAGATTGTTGGTTAAAACTCCTGCTAGACCAATATCCTTTCTGACATTTGACAAAAAATCATTTGTCTCTCACAAATTTATGAGTGAGAGAGCATTAATTTTGGAGGCTCCGATTGGATATTGTCGCAGTAGTGATGTGAGAAATCTCAAGGACCCATGGTAAGGTCCTCAAGCTCCACAATAGGACAAAAGAGTTTGAAATCGGTATTAAACTCCATGCAGTCAACCATATATACCTACAGATAAGAAGGGATAAAGGCATTCTAAATTTGTTGTTTTAAATCCAAGCCCTTTGTTGTGGGTACTCATTGAAACAGTCTCATTGAGACAATTCCAATGAGTACCCACAACATAGGGTTTGATAAATGAAATATTGCATTTTGAAAAGTCATTACCCTCTCTTAAGCTCTGCCAACCAATCTTATCTTTACCTTTGATCTTGTATTTTAGATGCGGGCCTATTTACAGAACAACAAACATCGACTAGAACTCACCACCCTTATACTGTATTCATTACAACTTAGTAAAGCATTGTCATATTTAGAAAGTAAAAAATTTGTTCATAGGTAAGTCATCTTTCACATTTTGAAATAAGAAGTTCCAATTGACATCAACTAATATTGATATTTAATTCACTATGTAATCTCTAAAAAAATAATTTGCTGAGTTTCCATACTGAAGCAATTATCTTTCAATGAATGGTCATAAGAAATAGTTATGTTCTGCTGATAAAAAATGAACCCGTTCTGATCTTTCCTTGGTGTAAACCTTGGTAATTCTAGCAATGGGAAATTCAATGGCATATATAGCAGTGCAAGCAATATCAAATCTGCTCTTACTTGGCAGTCCAATTTTCTTCTGCTGTACACTCGGTGCAAAAGCTAAAGGCTAACTTTGTACAAATCTATAGTAAACAACATTCACTTATATTGTAGAGATATAGCAGCGCGTAATGTATTAGTGGCCGCCCATGACTCAGTCAAACTGGGAGATTTTGGTCTGTCTAGATGGGTGGAAGAACAGAGCTATTATAAAGGTAGGTGAATATTGTTCTCAAACTGATGTACTCATTAAGGTCACTGTAACCCTTTCCCAAACTGAAAAAATTTAGGGTGATCCACTTCAAAAACTGTCACAAATGACTAAATGGAAGTTATCAAAGGTAAATTTGTGTAAAATATGGCATAGAAAATATTGAGACAAAAGGAGAAACTGCTGGTTATCAGTAGTTTCTTCTTTTGTCTCAATGTTTTCCCAAGCTATGTCTATTAGGGATGTCATAACCAGGTCTTGTTTGGGAAAGGGTTAAAAGGAGATGGACACATTGAGTGACACAGATTTAGTATAACGAACAGTTCGACAGAAGAATCTTCAACACTGAAACTTCTGGGAGGGGGGAGGAGCTACACTATATGTTATGGCCAGGTTGGCTTTGGCATCGCTGTAATGCTTTAGTAAAAGTTTCACATGCAAGTGTCATATCTCTGTATCTACTGATGTTATTGGTCTGAAACTTTGCTCATGCTTCCATGGCCATAAAATCAGCCTCTTTAGAAAGATTCATTACTCTGACATTCAATTTAGTCAGATCTAAATTTAATGAAATTCTAGTCTTTTAGACTTTTTAGCGAGCTTGGACTTTATGTCCAGGGAGCTAATGTCACAGCCCTAGTGTCGGCGTCGCGTCGCGTCGCGTCCCATCTTCACTCTAAAAACTTTAACCTGGTCTATATCTCAGGCACTATTAGAGATACAGCCTTGATATTTCATACATAGATACATCTCGGCAAGACCTTTAATTTGGGACCATGACCTTTGACCTTGTGACCTTGACCTTGGAGTTTGACCTTCTTTTGAAAAACTTTAACCTGGCCTATATCTCGGGCACTATTAGAGATACAGCCTATATATTTCATACATAGATACATCTCGACAAGACCTTTCATTTGAGACCATGACCTTTGACCTTTTGACCTTGACCTTGGAGTTTGACCTACTTTTAAAGAAAATGCTGTTTTTGTGAAAAGCTCTCGTATAGGCGAGCTACGTTGTCCGCAGACAACTCTTGTTGACTATCCAGCACTTGATAGTGCTGCTTTACTATACGCTGACAGCTCTTGTTTTATTGATGTTCAACAAAACAAATTAAATTCACAGCACAATCTATTTATTGCAGCTTCCAAAGGAAAACTCCCCATCAAATGGATGGCTCCGGAGTCCATCAACTTTAGAAGATTTACAACAGCGAGTGATGTCTGGATGTTTGGTATGTATATTATAGATATAGCTCACAATAAATGACCAGGCAGAGCATCTTTATATTAGGGATGCTTTGCCTGGTCATTTATCATGATCTGAAAGACATTCTCAATTTATCATTAAACTTCTCATAAACAATAGAATTTCAGTCTGCTACAATTAAAAAGCTACTGCTGACCTCAAAACTGACAACGTTAAAGTATTAAGGTAGAATACCCGTAATGTGGCCATTATGAGATTCATTAAACATCAGATTTTTATGGAATGCATTGTTACGTATCGGAACTTATTCGGGCGCGGTCGTAAACATTTATTCGGTGGTGGGAAGTTCCACCACCAAATTTTTTATATGTCGCCCGAATAATTACGACTTAGTGGGAATCTCATTATGGGTAGACTACCTTAAATGCAGTTTAAGACTTGTTGAAAAGCTTCATGAGAACTTGTCATTTAAAAAATCATCCTTGATCATGGCTGCTTATAATGCAGATTGCTGGCGAAATTCACATTCTTCAAACTCTATTTAATTGAGAAATGAAGCTTATACTGGAAATAATCTTTTAGGGGAAACAGTACCCAGAATAAATTAACCCTTTCCCAAACAAAACCGGGTTTTGTTGTCAACAGCTGTTTATAGATAGGAACAGTCTGAATATTTGCCGTTTGGGAAAGGGTTAATACAGAGTAAAGAAATACCATTATGATATAAAATAAAGGTCTACTTATGTTTTGCAGTGAGAAATGCAGTATATTCATTGTATCTCCTGCAGGTGTATGTATTTGGGAGATTCTGATGTTCGGGATAAAGCCATTCCAGGGTGTAAAGAACAATGATGTGATAGGAAAGATAGAGGCCGGGGAGAGGCTTCCTTTACCACCAAATTGTCCACTTTCTCTGTTTAACCTGATGTGCATATGCTGGTCATATGAACCTTCAAAACGTCCCACATTTTCTGACCTAAAAAATTGGTTGTAGTAAGTATGATTATAATATTTTCGGCTATATTCTGGGTAAAATGCCCTTTGGGCTTTTGAGACCAACATTGATAATGATCAGCCTGCATAGACATTCAGTCTTATAAGAATACATGTTGCTCTTCTCTAGCTTCTTCATTGGAATCTACCTTATCAAATATATATAGATCAACTGTTTGTGGGATATCAATTTTTATACGCCGCCGGAGGCGGACGTATATTGGCGTCATCTTCTCCGTCTGTCCGTCCGTCCGTCCATCCGTCCATCCGTCCGTCCATCCGTCCGTACGTCCGTCCACTTTTCTTGTCAACGCAACTCCTCCTAAGTTTCTGGCTGGATCTTCTTGAAACTTGGTCAATGTTATCACCTCAATTGGTAGATGTGCATGAAGGAAGGATTTTATGGTTCATTGATTTTTGCCTGAGTTATGCCCCCTTAAAACTTAGTCTCTGGAGCGGCGTATATTGTGACCATGGCACTCTTGTTTAAGCTTTCAAAACAAGTACATGACATCAGAAAAGTTTCGTTGTTTTATAATACAATACATGCCATGTACACATCAGTTTGTCAATAGATTGAGCACTTTATTTCACTGTCAGTTTAAATGTCCACCATTCACAATATCTAACAATTTTATGTAGAAGGATTAGTGTTTCATTAACACATTATTTGGTTAAAAAATCTGTTTCATTTTGTCTCTTTTCACAAGCAACAAAATTTTGGAAATGCATGTATTTAAAAGCTAAACCATTGTTCAATTTTGCTTTCAGTGATATATTTGAAGAAGAAAAGTCTAGACGTGATCAGGAACATGACAGCAGGAAAATAAATACCATCTCATGGGGTATGTGTCTTCAGATTTACTTTCTTCCAAATATCTCAAATTGGGAGGGAAAGTTAAAGGAAAACATGGTTAGATGCACCAGTTTCTGCTTCATGATTGAAAAATTGTTTCAACTAATTTAATCAATTATTTCTTCCTAATGTTGGAAAGCTAAATTATTTAACCCTTTCCCAAACAAGACCTGGTTTTGACATTCCTAATAGAAGAGGCTTGTTAGAACATCGAAGCAAAAAACCAAACTGCTGATAACCAGCAGTTTCTCCTTTTGTCTTAATATTTTCTATATCATATTTTATACAAATTCTATCTTTAATAACTTCCATTTTGTTATTTGTGGCTGTTTTTGAAGTGGATCATCTTTAAAATTTGCCATTTGGGAAAGGGTTACAGCAATGGTACTTTACCCTTTCCCAAATGGCACAATCTTATCTGAAATTGAAAGATGCTGCAGCAAACAAAAAAAGTGTTACTTTGTGTATTGATAGTTTACATTATACCACAAAGAAATATGCTAATAGAGGAGAAAAATCTGATTCATTAGCCTTTTATTTTTCCTCAATGTTTCCTTGGCCATTTCTGTTTGCGATGTCAACACCAGATCTTGGGATGAGAATACATTTAAAACATAATCATTGAAAGATGAGCAGTGAAATAGAGCTGTAGTGAAGACAGATGAATAGATTTCAATGTATAAAAACATTAATTTTGTTGTCTATAAAAGCCAGTGTTGTTGCCAATGCATTTAATAAAGCTATTTATTCATTAATTTAGGTCCAGAAGATGCTGAAGAGTTAGCCCCTCCCCCTAAACCAGCGCGGCCCCTACACCCGGGGATGTCACCCTCTAACTCATCTCGGAACCTGAACCTCTCAAACAACTACAGTGTAGCTTCTCCACCCAGAAACTGGAACAGCTCATCACAACTTCCACTAGGACAGAGTACTCCGTTTGGGCCAAGCCCTCAACACCCAGCCCCTGGGTCCTATCAGGGATCCGTGGGCTCATACCAAGGACCTCCAGGTCCGTACCAAGGACCTCCAGGATACCAAGGTCCACCAGGGTCGTATCAAGGCACCCAGGGGTCGTATCAAGGCGGGCCTCCGCCATTACCTCGTGAGATTGATCTATCACATTACTTCCCGTCCTCGTCAGGTTACACGCAGGTGAATCAGGTGGCTGCTGCACAGAGTGGGTTACAGAACACTGGAGGCAGGATGGCTGGCAATACAAACATGGTGAATGGTGGAGCGCCTGGAGTACCTCCACAATATAGACAGCAATATCAGGGACAGGTAAATCACTTTCTCCCTTCCCTCAATGGTTTACATGAAATGGGATACAGTTTTGGGCAACATTGGGAAATGATAAGCAATTTCTTTATTTCGTACAAAGTTTTCTACCAAGAAAAATAAAAAAAATCTAAAATTCTATTCTTCAAAATTGCATTCTGCAACATCTTTGAATTTGGACAAGTCTGAAATTAATGGAGAAATGTACTCAGTTGACTTCTTATGATGCTTTAAATTTCAAACTATGTCACTGTTTAATCATGCAGATTTTTTAAACTGTCTTTCGTTTTCAATTTTATATTCACAAATTATCATCGACATTTGTCAGCACGAGACTAGCTTCATGTCTGATTAATTCTGATTCTTTTGAGCTTATAAGGTTGTGACATATTTTCTGTTCCTGCATTACAGGGTTTAGAAGTAGGCGAAGGTATACCAGTGAGTTTAAATCAAGATATAGATCCTTCTGTGTTAGAAGAGAGGCTGCGTCGTCAACAAATGGAGTCAGAAAGAGACGCTGAGTGGCTCGTCACAGAGGAGAAAAATCTGGTAGGGCGAAACTGTCGTTTACTTAAAACGTACAAACTTTTTATCATAAATTTAAACTTAGATGTCATAAAAAATGGAAAAATGATCTTTGTTGGAAAGTAAGGAACAAAAATGTACATACTATTAAGAGTAGTAAAACTGCTCCACCACTACATTGTGATTGTATGTAGTTCATACATGAAATGAGGATTTTTACCATGTTTTCAGTAGAGAAAATATGTACGTTTATGAAGAAGAATTAAACAGTGTCTTTCATGTTTTTCAGAAGCGAGACCTTCCGGGTCCTACAATAAACTTAAACCCCCTACACATCACAGAGGAGGGGGACAAAGAACATTCTCCCCCGAACACACTACAACAGATAGAAACTAGACCCACCATTACTCGAAATACATCCAGAATTTCTAGTGCTAGTAAGTTTATTCTATTCTATCAACCATTTCCAAAATTTGCAAATTTCAATACTAGTCCAAATAAAAAGGTGTTTGCTGACAACAAAAACATTCATTACTCATTAAGGTTTACAGACCCTCAAAAATGCATCAAATTACACACACTAGTAAAAACACTTCACATACGTCTATTCACTGTGCCAGATTTTAAGATTATGCTTTAAGAAGAAAATAATTTACAAATATTATTTTTATGCTCCCCGAAGGGAGAGCATATAGTCGCCGCTTCGTCTGTCCGTCCGTCATTCCGTCCGTCCGTCCGTCCGTCCGTCCGTCCGAAGCGATTTCTCTATAACCCTTGGGCCAAATCAAATGAAACTTACCATGTGAACTCCCTATGACATAATGCCGATGTACTTTTTTCCAGTTTTTGGATTTGAGGCCTCGTCATGGGAAAAGGGGACTTAAGGTCAAATACACTTTTTCTCTAATTTCTCATAGTCTAATGGTCAGAATTTGATGAAATTTCATATTTGAGTAGCAAATCAGATGCCCTTGACAATAAACTACTTGAAATTTGCGTATAAAAAGTATGTCATGGAAAAAGGGGGCTTATTGTTTGTTAGCTTAATCTTAGCTCTGTATGGCATACATTTATTGTGACAAAGCCTTATTCGGGGAGCATTGTCCGTCTCTGATGGCTCTTGTATTTACTCTATATTCATATGCAAGGGAGGTAATTTTGTACATTTTTGTCAAATATTTCCATTAGTATGCATTAATTCAAAATTCTAAACCGTACAAAATGCTTATGTTTATATTTGGAATGGAAATGTAACACAGTTTAAGAATTACTGGCACTTTTCAAATTTCCTTGCTGGCTCTTTGGCGCTAATTAGAGGTTGCATACATTAAACTCTCTATGTTTACTATTACAGGTAGTAGAAGTAGCAGCACCAGTGATCATGATCTACCTCCACCTCCCAGAATGGTGAGTTTGACTCCATTCCCAAACAACATCGTTTAATTATACCCCCCACCTACGAAGTAGAGGGGGGTATATTGGTTTCACCATGTCTGTCTGTCTGTCTGTCCGTCTGTCCGTAGACTTTTTCGTTTCTGTGCTCTAAGTCAAGAACCGGTTGACCTAGGATCATGAAACTTTACACAGTTGTTGCCCATGACCCAAGGAGGTGCCCTATTGTTTTTGGGTCACGAAGGTCAAAGGTCAAGGTCACAATCGGACTTTGTTTAAAATCCGTTTCTGTGCTCTAAGTCAAGAACTGGTTGACCTAGGATCATGAAACTTTACACAGTTGTTGCCCATGACCCAAGGAGGTTCCCTATTGTTTTTGGGTCACGAAGGTCAAAGGTCAAGGTCACAATCGGACTTTGTTTAAAATCCGTTTCCGTGCTCTAAGTCAAGAACCGGTTGACCTAGGATCATGAAACTTTACACAGTTGTTGCCCATGACCCAAGGATGTGCCCTATTGTTTTTGGGTCACAAAGGTCAAAGGTCAAGGTCACAATCGGACTTTGTTTAAAATCCGTTTCCGTGCTCTAAGTCAAGAACCGGTTGACCTAGGATCATGAAACTTTACACAGTTGTTGCCCATGACCCAAGGAGGTGCCCAATTGTTTTTGGGTCACAAAGGTCAAAGGTCAAGGTCACAATCGGACTTTGTTTAAAATCCGTTTCCGTGCTCTAAGTCAAGAACCGGTTGACCTAGGATCATGAAACTTTACACAGTTGTTGCCCATGACCCAAGGAGGTGCCCTATTGTTTTTGGGTCACTAAGGTCAAAGGTCAAGGTCACAGTCAGACTTTGTTTAAAATTCATTTCCGTGCTGTAAGTCAAGAACTGGTTGACCTACAGCACTTTTTCAGTGACAAGGCGCTAGTGGGGGGTATTTGTCCGCTCTGCGACAGTTCTAGTTATACCTGTCCATTGAATGCATTTGAAGACAACATAATGGATGACAATAAAACAAGAAATGTGTATGGCATAGCACATAAAATATTGGGGCAAAAGAAGAAAATGATGATTATCAGCATTTTCTTCTATTGCCTCCATATTTTCCCAAGCCTTTTCTCTTACAGGGTCAAAAAGTACCACTGTTTGGGAATCGGCTAATTTTGCTTTTGCTCTTCCCCCCCAACAACAAAAATTTAAGACTTTTTCAAGTCAAATGTCGCAGACTTCTTTCTATAAATATGAGATGTATGGTTGAATAGATAGAAAATGTCAGTTTAATGAATAAAAAATCATATAGAATGTTGCAATATAAGGAATATCCTATGAAATTTTATTGTTATCTATTCAGTACTACCTGGAATTGTTTATTGATTAGTGAAACTAATCATTGACTACAAATGCAAGGAAATTTAAGATCAATATCCTATTCTCATGGACAAGAATTGTTTCTAACGTGTTACAAAGTTGAAATGATGAAACTTTCCCTTACTTTACAGTCAGAGCCATCAACTCCTGGATTAACAAAGGACAGTTTAGATCGAACTAACGACCATGTGTATGAATGTACAACATGTGTGGTCCGATCAGTCATGGCCCTTACACAGAAAACACCAAACAGTAGAGCGGATGAATTTGTAGACCTTGTCAAGGTAAAATTTACTTCTTCGTTCTTCGTTCCAATATTTTACTCTCTTTTGATCCTCCAATGATCAGAAACTTGATTCAAGATTTCAAATGTTCATTCAGATTTATTTCTTTTCCAAACATTACCAAGTTTTATGGTCCTATCAGAAATTAATTTGAACAACATAAATTGAATTGACTTGAAATTTCTCTCTGACATACTATAGACAGTTTGTTAAATAGATTTAGGATTAAGCGTTTGATTTGATTGAAATTTAGTACATTGAGTGTAATCAATTGCAGCCAAAACAATATTTTACACCCCACAAGAAATAGACTTGCTTGTGCAATGTCTCTATTTGCCACGATGTTTTCAAAGAAAGACCAGATAATGGAAAATTTCATTTACTTTTAGTTCTCTAAACTTTTGTGAATGACTGAATAAATTCTGTGTACTATTTTCAGGCTGTAGGTTTAGAGCTAAAAGGTCTATTGTCTACTGTTGATGAATACTCCAGAACATTGAGTTCTCCTCTACAAAATGAGGTAGTGTTGCTTTACCTTAACAATTACAACCTGTCATGAGATGCAAAACATTTGTACTTCTTCGGGCATCATCTGAGGCAATGGAAATTAATTAGAGATGCCCTCGTCAATTGTTTTGCGTCATCTGTGGCAATGGAAATTGACAAGGGATGTCCTTGTCAATTTCTGTTGCTACAGATGACGCTTGAAGTTGCACAAAGTGTTTGATATTTTATGATGGATGTAATACCTTAATTATTCTTAAACAAGAAGGTTTTGATGTCCCTAATGGAAAAGGCTAAGGTAAACAGTGAGACAATAGGAGAAAATGTGGATAGTTAGAACTTTGTCTTTATTCTATAATGTAGGTTCGGATTTTGTGCAGTGGTAATGCGCTGGACTTGTAACACAGGGGTCGTAGGCTCGATCCCCCGCCTCTCCAGTCTTTTGGGTGAGATTTTAAATCTAGGTCCAGTTTCCGTATTACCTTGGTGGTTGGTTGCAATGTAAATCTCCATTACATACAAATCTGTTCTATAACGTGCACAAATTTCATTTTCATTTATCGCTCATGATAAATGACCCGACAGAGCATCTTTTATTAATAGATGCTCTCTGCCAGGTCATTAATTGTGCGCTATACATTCATTGTGCTGAAATCGGTGATGTAAAAATCGTTGTTTGATTGTCATTGAAAAGCATTATTTCTTAAACATCTAACAAAAAATTACAAATATAAAAAGTTAATATAGTTACACTATGGTTGTAAATCTCAGCAGTTTTAATTTGTACAATGTTTATTAGTCCCCTACCGGCGAAGCCGAAGGGGACTTTAGGTTTGCACTCTGTCCGTCAGTCAGTCCGTCAGTCCGTCCGTCCGTCCGTCCGTCCGTCTGTCCGTCAGTCCGGTGAATTAGTTTTCCGGACTTTTTTTCTAAACAGGGGTAGCTATTGAGCTGATTTTTGGTATGTAGACCCGCATTGATGAGTTACAGAACAAGTTTGAGTTTCGTTCCGCTCCAGTGATTTTTGAGGAAAATACGGATGCTGGACTTAGAAAATTACTGGGAAATTACAGTTTTCCAGACTTTTTTTCTTAATGCTGGCAGCTATTGAGCTGATTTTTGGTATGTAGACCCGCATTGATGAGTTACAGAACAAGTTTGAGTTTCGTTCCGCTCCAGTGATTTTTGGGGAAGATATGGATGTTTGACTTAGAAAATTTCTGGGAAATTACAGTTTTCCAGACTTTTTTTCTCAATGCTGGCAGCTACTGAGCTGATTTTTGGTATGTGGACCCGCATTGATGAGTTACAGAACAAGTTTGAGTTTCGTTCCGGTCCAGTGATTTTTGAGGAAAATACGGATGCTGGACTTAGAAAATTACTGGGAAATTACAGTTTTCCAGACTTTTTTTCTCAATGCTGGCAGCTATTGAGCTGATTTTTGGTATGTGGACCCGCATTGATGAGTTACAGAACAAGTTTGAGTTTCGTTCCGGTCCAGTGATTTTTGGGGAAGATATGGATGCTGGACTTAGAAAATTACTGGGAAATTACAGTTTTCCAGACTTTTTTTCTCAATGCTGGCAGCTTTTTAGCTGATTTTTGGTATGTGGACCCGCATTGATGAGTTACAGAACAAGTTTTAGTTTTGTTCCGGTCCAGTAATTTTTGGGGAAGATATGGATGCTGGACTTAGAAAATTTCTGGGAAATTACAGTTTTCCAGACTTTTTTTCTAAACGCTTGCAGGTATTGAGCTGATTTTCGATATATGAACACATATTGATGGGATACAGAACAAGTTTGAGTTTCGTTCCGGTCCAGTGATTTTTGTGGAAAATATGGATGCTGGACTTAGAAAATTTCTGAGAAATTAGTTTTCCAGACTTTTTTTTCTTAATGCTTGCAGCTATTGAGCAGATTTTTGGTATGTAGACCCGCATTGATAAGTAACAGAACAAGGTTGAGTTTTGTTCCGGTCCAGTGATTTTTTAGGAAGATACGGATGCTGGACTTTGAAAATTTTTGGGCTTCTTTTTCTTAACACATATATAAAGCCGGTAGGGGACTTGGTATTGTTTTGCAATACTTCAGAATGCTTGTTTAATTCCAGATCAGTATGGCACAAAAAGTATTAAGTACAGACATGGGAGCGTTGATCAGTTCCATGAAGCTGGCGCAGCAATACAGCAGTACAGCTCTCTTTGGGGAATATCGGAAAACTATGTTGAAAGCTGCACATGTGTTAGCCATGGACTCAAAAAACCTTCTAGATGTTGTGGATAAAGTTAGACTTTCTCAAATGACCAATGGGGTCAGATGATAGAAAACACAGGAGGATTTTATGGTTAACCAAATGTTGCTCATTTTGTTTTAGAAGTCTTAAACAATACAATGTCATGCCAGTCAGATAAATTAAGTTCAAAGTTATCTAAAGGGTTAATCCTTTCCTAATCAAGACCTGGTTTTGACGTTCCTGAAAGAAAAAGCCAGAGATCACATTGAAGCTAAAGAAGAAAATGCTGATAATCAGCATTTTCTCCTTTTGCCTCATTATTTTTCGTGCTGTATTATACACAGCACATAAGTATGATATGACTTATTGTGTCATATGGAATATTCTTCAAATTGGACTGGTATGGAACTTCACTTTTTGGGAAAGAGTTGAATTGTTGCCCTAGCATAGATTAAGCAGTTATTCAATGGTAAATATAACAATTTTGCCTATACACCATACTTTATTTATGAATACATGTATTTATATTTATTTTACTCAAACACTAATTTTGCAATATCGTCTGTCAATGCCTAATTTGAATAAGGTGATAAATATCGAGCGCTATTCACCAACATTTTTAAATTGATTGCCTAAATCTAAATTTCATTACAAGCCACTTGATTGGACGAGACGAATGTCACGGCCAATCAGATGGATTGTGGTGTAATGTTCAAGGTATATTTAGAATTAGACAGGTTGGTGAATACCATCCCATCCTAATTCTTTCAAATCATTGATATTTCCAAATATTTGATGTTGCAAAACTTGAATGTGAGGCTAATCGAAACTGTGTACAATATTTGAAAAAGAGATGGAAGCAAAATTTAATGCTAAACCTTTTCCAAACGACAATATTTTAGGAAGTTCCAAATAGAAATCTGCTGCAGGTGACAACGTGGAGGTTGTCATGGATAGGAGTTTTGACAAATTTTGCTTTAAAAATACTGAGGTAGAATGAGAAATGAAATGAGGATGCTGATTATTGATATTTTATCATTCTACCTAAATATTTTCCCAAGCCATTTCTATAGAAGAGACATCAAAATCAGAAAAAATTGGAACAGTCTAAAGTTTGCGGTTTGTGGAAGTTTTCTAGAGCTTAGCTTTACCTTCATTTATGATTATCTGATCATGGTTTAACCTTTTCCCAAACAAGACTTGGTTTTGACGTCCTTAAGAAAATAGCATTGGGAAAACATTGATGCAAAATGAGAAAATGCTGATCAGCATTTTCTCCTTTTTGCCTCAATATTTTCTTTGCATATATTTCATGCAAGTAATCTCTTTATAAACATCCATTTTGTTGTCTGCAGCAACTTTCAAATTGGACCACCCTAAAATTGTGTCATTTGGGAAAGGGATAAAAACTGCTTTTATACTTTTAATACAAGATATTCCACATTATCATGGTATTAATTTGTTCACTTTACATGTTGTTCATTGTTGATATCATATTTTAGCTTTCTGTACAAAGTTTTGCACTGTTATGGAATCGCAATGTAATGTAAATGTAACTAAAGTGGAAAAAAAGACAGTAAAAACTTAAAAAGATTAAAAAATAAAAAGTGAAATACTGAGTTTTCGTAATTAGTCGTTTTCCAAGATTACCTCACTTGGCTTTCAAAAAAAGGACCCATAACCTCCATCCCAAACAAGACCTGATTCTGACCACTCTGACTTATGGGAAAAAATTGAGGCAAATGAAGAAAATTCAGAATATTTTCTGTGCTATATCATCCCCAACTTTTATATTTATGAACATCGACTGTGGATCCCTTTCGCCTTCTCTGAAACAAGACACTTCTTTGAAAATTGAATAAGAACCCTAATGATAAAGAAACTGCTGATGAATATTTCCTCTTTTTCCCTCATACTATGCTTTACTATGCTTCCTTATTTCGGTAATGATTTAGTCTAATGCAGCAGTTTCCAAATTGAATAAGTTTAAAATTGTGTTATTAGGGAATTCGATAGAAGTTTAGGGAAGTACAATTCAAAAGCTGCTGCAGACAACAAAATGGATGGTAATCAAGGTTGGATTTGTGTACAATATAGCTCAGAAAATATTCAATGAAAAAAGTGCTGATTATTAGCTCACCTGAGCACGAAGTGCTCAAGGTGAGCTATTGTGGTCACTCAATGTCCGTCGTCCGTCCGTCCGTCCGTCTGTCCGTCCGTCCGTCTGTCCGTCTGTCAACAATTTGGTGTTAACACTCTAGCATCCACAAAAGTTGGCCAATCTTAATCAAACTTGGTCAAAGCAAGTATGGTCATAAGTTCTCGGATGAGTTCGATTATGGGCCTGATCGGACTTGGAAGTCTGGAGTTATTTGCCCTTGAACGTAAAAAATAGCTATTTTTGACTTTGTTAACACTCTAGCATCTACAATTATTGATCAATCAAGACAAAACTTGGACATAATGTTGGAGACCATAAGATCTCGGATGGGTTCAATTTTCAGTCTGATCTGACCAGAAAGACGAGAGTTATGTGCTCTTGAATTTGACAAAATTGCCATTTTTGGCAGTTTTCGACCTTGTTTACACTCTAGAATCTACAATTATGAATCAATCAAGACAACATTTGGACACAATGTTGGGGACCATAAGATCTGGGATGAGTTTGATTTTCAGTCTGATCTGATCAGAAAGTCGAGAGTTATGTGCCCTTGAACTTGACAAAATTGCCGTTTTTGACTGTTTTCGACCTTGTTAACACTCTAGAATCTACAATTATCAATCAATCAAGACAAAATTTGGACACAATGTTTTGGATCATAAGATCTTGGATGAGTTTGATTTTCAGTCTGATCTAATCAGAAAGTCGAGAGTTATGTGCCCTTGAACTTGACAAAGTTGCCGTTTTTGACTGTTTTCGACCTTGTTTACACTCTAGAATCTACAATTATTGACTAATCAAGACAAATTTTGGACACAATGTTGGAGACCATAATATTTTGATTTAGTTTGATTTTCAGTCTGATCTTACCAGAAAGACGAGAGTTATGTGCTCTTGAATTTGACAAAATTGCCATTTTTGGCAGTTTTCGACCTTGTTTACACTCTAGAATCTACAATTATGAATCAATCAAGACAACATTTGGACACAATGTTGGGGACCATAAGATCTGGGATGGGTTTGATTTTCAGTCTGATCTGATCAGAAAGTCGAGAGTTATGTGCCCTTGAACTTGACAAAATTGCCGTTTTTGACTGTTTTCGATCTTGTTAACACTCTAGAATCTACAATTATCAATCAATCAAGACAAAATTTGGACACAATGTTTTGGATCATAAGATCTTGGATGAGTTTGATTTTCAGTCTGATCTAATCAGAAAGTCGAGAGTTACGTGCCCTTGAACTTGACAAAGTTGCCGTTTTTGACTGTTTTTGACCTTGTTTGCACTCTAGAATCTACAATTATTAATTAATAAAGACAAAACTTAGACACAATGTTTGGGACCATTAAGATCTCAGATGAGTTCGATTTTCAGTCTGATC
The DNA here is from genome assembly GCA_963680895.1 of Fragum sueziense. Classification (NCBI taxonomy): domain Eukaryota; kingdom Metazoa; phylum Mollusca; class Bivalvia; order Cardiida; family Cardiidae; genus Fragum; species Fragum sueziense. The sequence continues at coordinate 62,690,737 of OY804594.1, read as the reverse complement.
TGATCAGGAAGTCGAGAGTTATGTGCCCTTGAATTTGGAAAAAACTGCTTTTTCGGCTGCTTTCGACATTGTTTATAGAATCTACAATTATTTATCAATCAAGACAAAACTTGGACACAGCTGGGCACCATAAGATCTCGTATAAGTTGGATTTTCACAACGCTATTGACCATAAGTTCGTTCTCAGTCTTAAAGTCATAAATATTAATTGAATTGAACAAAAGTGTTGCTCATATCATTTTGGTTCAGGTGAGCGATATAGGACCATCATGGTCCTCTTGTCTTTCTTTATTATGCCCCCGTATCGAGAGATAAGCTGAATTTTTAACAAGAGTGCCATGGTCACAATATACGCCGCCACTTGTAAAACTTGAGACAAAAAAATGACATTGACAAGGATTTATAAATATTCACACAAAAACCTGTAAAAAATTGTGTTCACAAAAAGGTTTTTATAAATATCCAGTCAAAAACCTGGAAGGAATTGCGTTCACGAGGCTGAAATATCATTAAGCCACAGAGACTAAGATTGAAGGGGGCATAACTCAGGCAAAAATCAATGAACCATAAAATCCTTACTTTATGCACATCTACCAATAAAGGTAATAACATCCACCAAGTTTCATAAGGATCCAGTCAGAATCTTAGAAGAAGTTGCGTTGACAAGGCTGCAATTTCAATCAGCCCCAGAGACTAAGGTTTAAAAATCAACGAACCATAAAATCCTTACTTCATGCACATCTACCAATTGAGGTGATAACAATGACCAAGTTTCAAGAAGATCCAGCCATAAACTTAGGAGGAGTTGCGTTGACAAGAAAAGTGGACGGACGTACGGACGGATGGACGGACGGACAGACGGAGAAGATGACGCCAATATACGTCTGCCTCCGCCTCAACGAACCATAAAATCCTTCCTTCATGCACATCTACCAAATGAGGTGATAACAATGACCAAGTTTCAAGAAGATCCAGCCATAAACTTAGGAGGAGTTGCGTTGACAAGAAAAGTTGACGGATGGACGGACGAATGGACGGACGGACAGACGGAGAAGATGACGCCAATATATGTCCGCCTCCGGCGGCGTATAAATGCGTTGACAAGGCTGCAATTTCAATAAGCCCCAGAGAATAAGTTTTAAGGGGCATAACTCTGGCAAAAATCAATGAACCATAAAATATCAATGAACCATAAAATCATTACTTCATGCAAATCTACCAATAAAGGTAATAACATCCACCAAGTTTCATAAGGATCCAGTCAGAATCTTAGAAGAAGTTGTGTTGACAAGGCTGCAATTTCAATCAGCCCCAGAGACTAAGTTTTAAGGGGGCATAACTCTAGAAAAAATCAATGAACCATAAAATCCTTCCTACATGCACATCTACAAATTGAGGTGATAACATTGACCAAGTGTCATTAATATCCAGCCATAAACTTAGGAAAAGTTGCGTTGACAAGGCTGCAATTTCAATAAGCCCCAGAGACTAAGTTTTAAGGGGGCATAACTCTGGCAAAAATCAATGAACCATAAAATCCTTCCTTCGTGCACATCTACCAATTGAGGTGATAACATTGACCAAGTTTCATTAAGATCTAGCCAGAAACTTAGGAGGAGTTGCGTTGACAAGGCTGCAATTTCAATAAGCCCCAGAGACTAAGTTTTTAAGGGGCATAACTCAGGCAACAAAAATCAACGAACCATAAAATCCTTCCTTCATGCACATCTACCAATTGAGGTGATAACATTGACCAAGTTTTAAGAAGATCCAGCCATAAACTTAGGAGGAGTTGCGTTGACAAGAAAAGTGGACGGATGGACGGACGGACAGACGGAGAAGATGACGCCAATATACGTCCGCCTCCGGTGGCGTATAAAAAAAGGCTTATCAAAGTGATATTTTAAGGAATGTTTCATTCAACAATGCAGACGGGCCCCCGCTGGAAAAGAAAGGCCGGGCCCTCACTGGAGGAAAGAATGTCTGGATCTGCGCATCCATTACCAGATAGCAAACCCATCAAACATACCTATATCGGCCTGATATCAGCTTTAAGTCGGAATATCGGCTCGTTTCACTGATATCGGACAGATGTTGGGTCGATATCAGACTGAAATCTGAATAAACTTCTTTTCCCCCCGATAACGGACCAGCCTCTTGCTGATCATAAATATCGGGCGATTAGCGTTTGGTGTTACAGAGCTGACGTCGGGCTGACATTTCTGTGAATATCGGGCCGATCTGAAATGTTTGCTGGGATGTTTTGGATTGGTCCAAATTTAAAGATGTTGTGGACAACAAATTTACATTTTAACGTCTTCATGGGTAGAAAACATTCCTAGAAATTAAGTAAATGTTTGTTACAAGCTATTTCTTAATTTCCCACAATGTTCTCAAATGTCTCATTCTCTTGCCAAAATGTGTCACTATGTGGGAATGGGCTAAGATAGCATTTGGGTGCAGTATATATTGAGATAAATGGAGAAAATACCAGTTATCAGTTTCTGATTCCTCTCTTAGCCTTCAAAACCTGGGCATTTTTTTTGGAAATGATTAAGATTGATTGATTGAGGTTTAAGGCCTTTTTCGACGGTTAGGGTCATATGGTGGTGGCTGGAGCAGCTAGCATCTGATTCCTGTCATTTCTCATTCCAGTACCGCCACAACATCCATATCAAGCCTCCCGCTGCTTGCTCACATGTTAACAAATATCAAACCTTTGGTTTGAGACAATTTTTATGAAAGGATATTTGCAGCGACCGGGGATCGTGTCCAGGACCGCATGAGTGATTTTGCTATGCACTGTCAACTGCGCCCTGGCGGCAGCTGGAAGTGATTATGGAAATGTTTGACCTTTTGACAAAAAGGTGCAACAATAATGGATAGAATAGATTAAATTGACATTATAGAAGCAGTGATTTTTTTACCTGCGCATCCTGCAACTTTTACTCATAATTTGGTCTCTGGGATGCAAAGTTTTAATTCTAGCGAGTCCCAGGATGCAACAATTTTTACAGATTTCCTATTAAAAATAGTGTACTGGACTCACTAAGCTAGTACCTGGACTCATTGACATGGAATCTAGCGAGTCCCCAGGACTCACAGTCTTTAAATTGTAAAAATATCACTGTAGAAGGAAGTGAGCAGTCTAGAAAATTTGTATGCAGACAGGTTGATTTATTAGGGTTCAATGCCGTTTTCAACTATTATGGTCATATTGCTGCGACTGGAGCACCTAACCATCATGATCTATTCCTTCTATTTCTCTCACCAGTACCACCACAATAACCAAACTGAGCCTCCAGCTGCACTCTCACATAGATGATTTACACCCAATGGTAAGAGACAAATGTCAGAATGGATACTGGCCGAGCAAGGGTTAAAACTCATGACCCCTGGACTGACAGACTCCGACGTTTCTGACTGACCTATTGGGGCTCGGCTGTATGCAGACAGACAGATGAATGGACCAACACAATCGCATTTAGAAATAAAACAATACACAAACTATTTGCCATATAAAAGTTTATTTTACAAACAATTGTTTATTTAAATCTAACACATGCATTCATCCAGACATCAATAAAGGGCATAGACATAAACAAATACTTGTTTTGACATCTCAAGCTGATTTAAGGTCATGCATGGAACAGATAGATATCATTGAAAGAAAGTTACATACCAAATTTTAGCTTTGTATGTCAAATACTTTTGAAGAAAAGGCAAGTGTTAAGTTTTCGGACAGATAGACACAAGTAAGTCAATATGCCCCGTATCTTTCTATATATGGGGGCCAAGATATCCGTTTTCAGTGACAAGTATTTTATCATCTAATGCAGTTTTGGATTTATTTGATTGCATTTGGTTCAGCATCTCATCGGTGTAAATGCAAAACTTGTATGTTGATTTTGCAATTTTCAAAGTTCAAACTTGTATGTCCAGTAACGACAATTCAGGCATGTCTTGGGATATTATGTGAACAATATGTCTGAATTGCAAACAAAATCCTTCAATTTCTGGAAAGTTATCAATTTTTTTCTTCCCCTTTAAAACTTTCTAACAAGAGGCCCAGGAGGGCCTGAATCGCTCCACTGGTTAAAGTGGAAGAATTAATTATCCCATAATTTCTTGTAAGCCTTACACAGCGGCAGCCAAATCTTGATATTTGTGAATAAAAATTTGAAGAGAGACTCAAAGAACATTCTTGCAAAGTCTGGTTCAAATTGGCCTTATGGTTGATTTTAAAAGAATTTTCTTATGATTTCTCTAAGTCTGATAAGCCCCTTTCTCCCTGCCACGGCCACATTTTTTTGACAAATATAAAAATTTGTGAACAAATTTTAAAAAGAACGACTAAAGGCACATTCCTGCAATGTTTGGTTCAATTGGGCACACTGGTTGATTTTTTAAGAATTTTCTTATGATTTCTTTAAGTCTGATAGCCCCTTCCTCCCTGCCACGGCCACATTTTTTGACAAATGTAAAATATTGTGAATAAATTTTGAAAAGAGAGACTCAAAGAACATTCCTGCAAAGTCTGGTTCAAATTGGCCCTATGATTGATTTTTTAAGAATTTTCTTATGATTTCTTTAAGTCTGATAAGCCCCTTCCTCCCTGCCACGGCCACATTTTTTGACAAATGTAAACAAGAGGACCATGATGGTCCTGTCTCTCACCTGAGTGTTACTTCCTTCTTTATTTCTTCATAAACCAGAATGTAAACAGAAAAATCATTAAGACCCCCTTTCTTAGTCTAGATCTGCCCAATTCAAGACAAGCTTCTCTTTTTAAGTGACAAACACTTTGACTCAATCAAATTCAGTGTAAGAAAATGTCATAAAGACCCCTTTTCCCATGTTTTAACACAAAACCTTTCCATGTTCAAAAAGGTTCATTCTGTATGCTGAAACAATTATTTTGACCAGTTGTTTTTTCAGATTGAGCTGAATTTGTGGCCTTCAGTATATAAACATTGGAAATGTCATTAAGATCTCTGTATGCTTAAACAATTATTTTGACCAGTTTAATTATGACCAAGTTTCAATAGGATTGAGCCAAATTTGTGGCCACTAGAGTGAAACAGTGAAAATGTAAATAAGGCCCCTTTTCCTGTGTTTTCAAAAGGAATAAAATTCCTTTTAAAACTTTGGTAGAGCTTAACCCAAAGAAGATCCCTGCAAAGTTTCAGGTCGTTTGGCCTTGTGATTTAGGAAAAGACTTTTAAAGCAATTGTTGGACGATAGACAACAGACAGACGGACAACGGACATTCACCGATTACAATAGCTCACCTTGAGTACTTTGTCTTCACGTGAGCTAAAAGTTGAACGCACGGACGGACGGACGCACGCACGCACGACGGACACAACGCCATGACAATAGCTCACTGGCCGAATAATGGAAAATAAGCCCCGCCCACAGTGGCCATGTTTTTCGAATTATCAAAATTTCTTCAAGGAATCTGAAAAAGGGTCACCAAAGGAACATGCCTGTCAAATTTCAAAGAAATCTGATAAGTTGTTTGGGAGAAGAAGATTTTTTAAGTTTTTTCTAAAAATTCGTATTTGTTACCATAGCAACCAGAGTTTTCAATGGAATTGAATTCTTTGAAGGAATTTGAAAGAGGGCTATGCAAGGAACATTTCTGTGAAATTTAATTAAAATTGGTCCAGTAGTTTTTGAGAAGAAGATTTTTTAAAATTACACTATGCGCCATATATGGAAAATAAGCCCCGCCCACAGCGGCCATGTTTTTCGAATTATCAAAATTTCTTCAAGGAATCTGAAAAAGGGTCACCAAAGGAACATGCCTGTCAAATTTCAAAGAAATCTGATAAGTTGTTTGGGAGAAGAAGATTTTTTAAGTTTTTTCTAAAAATTCGTATTTGTTACCATAGCAACCAGAGTTTTCAATGGAATTGAATTCTTTGAAGGAATTTGAAAGAGGGCTATGCAAGGAACATTTCTGTGAAATTTAATTAAAATTGGTCCAGTAGTTTCTGAGAAGAAGATTTTTAAAGAAAAAGTTAACGGACGGACGGACGGACGCACGGACGGACGGACGCACGCACGCACGACGGACACAACGCCATGACAATAGCTCGCTGGCCTTCGGCCAGTGGAGCTAAAAATTGCTTATCACAAGCAATTTCTTCATTTTCCACAATGTTTTCAAAAGCCTTTATCTTGCAGGGTGTTGAAAGGCGTCACTGTGTGGTAATGGGTTAAACAGTGGACTCTTAATAATTATATAATCCTGTTATAAGACATTCATTGCAAATTAGCAATTTCCTGTCTGCAAAAACTTAAAATTTTGAGAACAATATACTCCCTTTTTAGCTTTTTTCTGTTAATTGCAATAATTATCTTGACAAATAGACATTGCAGTTAAAAAGAATCCACTGTTTAGTGCATTTTCTCTTTTCTCAAACGATAAAAATTCAGACTGTCAAGATTTGACAGCTACTGCAGGTGATGAATTGGGTTACAAAACTATATGGAATTTGTGAACATTACAGAACAGAAAATACTGAAGGAAAAGGAGCAAGTGCTAATAATCAGCATTTTGTTTTTTCTTTCAAAGTTTTCTGACACTAAATTCCTTCAGAGACATGAAAACATGGTCTTGTTAGGGAAAGGGTTAATGAACGTTGAATTGATTTTCATGTGACTAAAATTCAACACAAAAGTTCTAAGAAGGGTGTCTCAAATAAAAAATGGTCTTGGAGATGTTTTGAAAATTCAAAGTAAAAATAAAAAAATTGCAAAAAGTCACCTAAGGAACATTCTGGCAAAGTACACTCATAATATGTCCAGTGATTACAGAAGCGGCAATCAATGAAAAATTTTCTAATGATTTCTGATAAGCCCCATCCTGCCATGCACCCATTTTTGGACAAAAAACAGTTTTTTTCTAACATTTGACCGCTTGACCTAGTTTTCAACCCCAGTGACCCAATTTCAATCCTTCAATGATTTCATCAAAACAATCACTCTGACCTCTTTTCAGATTGACTGGGCAGAAAATATGACCTCTGAAGGGCATACAAGGTTTTTCTAAGATTTGACCTAATAAAGATTTATGTTTAATTAAAGAACTTTTTCATGGTTTGTCATATTCTGATAAGCCCTACCCTGCCGCACCCAAATTTATAGACCAATTAAAATTTTACTAACAAAGTATTATTGAATAACAAAGTATGGTCGAAAGTAACAAAGTATGGTTGATTTTAAGAATTTCTCGTGATTTCTCCCATTCTGATAAGCCACGCCCTGCAATGCCCACATTTATGGACCAATCAAAATTTCATGAACAAGTTAAGTATAGGGTCACTTAAGGTGCATTTCTACCAAGTTTAATTGAAATTGGCCCAATCGTTGATTTTTAAAGAATTTAACAATTATTTTGTGATTTTTCTAAGTCAGATAAGCCCGGCCCTGCCACACTCAAATTTATGGACTAATAAAAATTTCACGAACAAGTTAAGTAAAGACTCACCCGATGTACATTTCTGCCAATTTTGGTCAAAATTGGCCGAATGGTAGATTTTTAAAGAATTATTTTGTGATTTCTCTAAGTCTGATAAGCCCAGCCTGGCCACGCCCACATTTATGGAGCAATCAAAGTTCTTTAAACAATTTAAGTATAGGGTCACCTAAGGAACATTCCTTCAAAGTTTGGTCAAAATTGACCAACTGGTTTGAGAGGAGAAGATTTTCAAAGAATTATTTTGTGATTTCTCGAAATTTGATAAGCCCCGCCCTGCCACACCCACATTTATAGACCAATCAAAATTTCGCTGACAAGTTAAGTAAAGAGTCACCCAAGGTACATTTCTGCCAAGTTTGGTCAAAGTTGGCCAAATGGTTGATTTTTAAAGAATTATTTTGTGATTTCTCTAAGTCTGATAAGCCCCTCCCTGCCACGCCCACATTTATGGACCAATCAAAATTCTTTGAACAATCTAAGTAAAGGGTCACCCGATGTACATTTCTGCCAAGTTTGGTCAAAATTGGCCGAATGGTTGATTTTTAAAGAATTATTTTGTGATTTCTCTAAGTCTGATAAGCCCCGCCCTGCCACGCCCACATTTATGGACCAATCAAAGTTCTTTAAACAATTTTAGTATAGGGTCACCTAAGGAACATTCCTTCAAAGTTTGGTCAAAATTGACCAACTGGTTTGAGAGGAGAAGATTTTCAAAGAATTATTTTGTGATTTCTCAAAATTTGATAAGCTCCGCCCTGCCACGCCCACATTTATAGGCCAATCAAAATTTCACTGACAAGTTAAGTAAAGAGTCACCCAAGGTACATTTCTGCCAAGTTTGGTCAAAGTTGGCCAAATGGTTGATTTTTAAAGAATTATTTTGTGATTTCTCTAAGTCTGATAAGCCCCGCCCTGCCACGCCCACATTTATGGACCAATCAAAATTCTTTGAACAATTTAAGTAAAGGGTCACCCAAGGAACATTCCTGCAAAGTTTGGTCAAAATTGGCCCACTGGTTTGAGAGGAGAAGATTTTTAAAGAAAAAGTTAACGGACGCACGGACGCACGGACGCACGCACGACGGACACACCGCCATGACAATAGCTCGCTGGCCTTCGGCCAGTGGAGCTAAAAACCAAGCTCCGAGGTTTTGCATTTACACCGGCCACCTATTTCAACTGCTATTGTCATATTTTAGAGCAGCTGGAGCACCTAACTACGGATTCTTGTCATTTCTCTCACAAGTACTACCACAAGATCCTTTCTGAGCCTCTAGCTGCTTGCCCATAAATGATAATCAAACCATTGGTGGGAGCAAATTGTCTGAAAGGATGTTTACACAAACATGAATTGAACTTTAATTGGGACATAAAAATCAAGAGTCTTATCTGTTACCAACTGTGCTATGGCTACGGCACCTTTGGATTTGGGTCATTCTAAACGACAGTTGTGTTTGAAAAGGTTAATCTCTTTCCAAAACTTGAAAATGGCCTATAATGCTTATATCTTTCAAACAATGTCTAACTTTTTTCCTAAGTGCATCCTATTTCATTAGTAATAAATATTTAGTCATACAATAAAAAAGAATCTAATTTACCTGTTGTTATAGACTGCTACTGTATCTGTATCTGTATGTAGTAACGTCGTAGACACCAATCTTGGCTTTTACACGACGGGATGAGTGCGCATGAATTTGATTAGTCCAAATGAGAGGTTGAGAGACAATTTCGGAAGATGTTAACACTTTTAGCGGTTACAACACTCTCGTCTAGTTTATTCCAGTCATATATAGTGCGAACAAAAAATGAGTTTCTGTAGTTCTCTGTGTTCGAATTTATTGGTTTGAAACACTTGGTATTGTTCGTTGCAAAGTTTTCAATGATATTTCTATGTTCAAAGTCCGAGTAACGAGTAGCCCTGATAGTTCTTCTTTGACGCTGTGGTTGGATGTAGTGATCCTTGTTGATTGCCGGTACATGCCCTTCCACCACCTTGTACATCAGTGTCAGTCTCTGGTCTCTCCGACGGTCCTGAAGACTGGGAAGTCTCAACTTACGTAGCATATCCGTTACGCTACCTTCCTGTCTTGAGCGGTAATCCTTGGAAATAAATCTTGCTGCTGAATGTTGTATATTTTCAAGTTTAATAATGTCTTGTTTAGTATAGGGATCCCATATCACTGCTCCATATTCTAATTTGGATCTGACTAAAGCTAGATAAGCATTTTTCCGACATGATTGTGGAGTATGATGTAAATTTCTTCTAAGAAATCCGAGAGTCGAATTTGCTTTTTTCCGTATCTGGTTTATGTGTGTTTTCCACTTTAAGTTGTCCGAGAAAGTGATACCCAGATAAGGGATTTCATCCACTTGTTGAAGAATCTGTCCATTCATAGTGTAAAAGTTCGATGATTTTTGTTTGATGCTGAGATGATAACACTTTTTCACATTAAATTTCATATCCCATTTTCCAGCCCAGGTAGTTAAAGCATTAAGATCTTGTTGGAGTTTGACATGATCGCCAAAGTTCTTGATTGGTCGATAAAGCAGGCATCAGGGAAAAGTCTTATTTTTGAAGAAACATTTTCCGGCATGTCATTGATATGGCATAGAAATAAAAGGGGTCCCAACACAGTTCCCTGAGGGACTCCTGATTCAACATCGACTTCGTGTGAGGATTCACCCTCCACAATAACCCTCATCTTGCGCTGTGTTAAAAAGTTAGTGATCCAGCTATGAATTGATCCGTGAATACCGTAGGCTTCCAGTTTAGATAGTAGTTTCCGATGTGGGACAGTATCAAACGCCTTACTAAAATCAAGTACTAAAACATCAGTGTGTGTGTTAGAGTCAAAAGCTTGTAGTAGATCATGGGATGTTACTACAAGTTGCGTTTCACACGAAAAACCAGCACGAAATCCATGGTTAAGTGAGGTGAGAACCTTGTGTTTATCCAGGTGTTTTAGTAGATGTCGGCAGATAATATGCTCTAATAACTTTGAAGCTACACAAGTAAGAGAGACAGGTCTATAATTCTCTGGTAAATGTTTATCACCTTTCTTAAAAACTGGGGCTATGTTGGCATTCCTCCAGTCGCTTGGCAGTTCACCGGAATCAACTGATTTCTGAAATATAGCTGTAAGCGCTGGGGCAATTTTGGATGCACATTCCTGCAGTACACGGTTGGGCAGTCCATCTGGTCCAGCTGCTTTACTAACTTGGAGCTTTTTGAGCAGTTTGGTGACTCCTTCACAGTCAATCTTGAGTGGTGGGATTGAGTCATTTACACGAGAGGGGAAGGAGGGGATGCTACCACCGTCGTCTTTTGTGAACACTGACTGAAACTGTTCTATTAGCCTTTCAGCTTTACCTATGCCCTCGGTCACTAAGTGATTACCATACTTCAAGGGTGCGACACCAACACTATCTTCCTTTTTAGATTTAACAAATTTCCAGAATGGCTTCGTATTGTTCTGTTTAAGACTTTCACTTATGGTGTTATGTATGTAAGTCCATTCGGCTTTGCGTAGTTCGCGTTTACTATCACGTTGGCACTGACGGTAGCGGGTCCAGTTATTTGTTTTGCGAGCTCTCTTATATAGTCTTTCTTTACGTTTTAGGATTCGTTTAACTTTCCCTCTAATCCAAGGGGTGGTAGAATTAGATCTAAACACTTTAGTTGGAATAAAGTCATTTACTGCCTGTAGTACACTGTTTTTAAATGTTTCCCAAAGATCGTAGGTAGATTTATCACTATCATACAAGTCTATTATGTTATTCGAGATTTCAGTAATCTTGTTCTTCAGCTCAGTCCAGTTAGCTTTGGAGAAGAGTAAGCCTTTCCTAGGTTTTTGCTTCGAGTAAAAAGGTTTGGTGTCAGAGTCCACAACCACAATATCGTGATCCGAGATACCAGGGGTATTAGATGTGGATTTTATCAGTGTAGGGTTAGTAGTAAACACTAGATCCAAAAGATTGTCTACTCGTGTATGTTTATCATGCACTTGAGTCAAATTAAAGTCAATCGCTGTATTTCTTTGTCGGTGGCGTTGTTTTTCACTGACAGCGTATTCCAATTGATATCGGGGCAATTAAAGTCCCCTACTAACAGTAATTGGTGGTCTTTGCTAGCAGTGGCCAGTTGTAGTGAACGGCGAAGTTCCTCTATGTCTTTCATATTTCTATGAGGCATGTAAAATGACGATACCAGAAGGTTTTTCCGTTCCTTTAATTTCAAGTTTGTCCATGTTATTTCACAGTCTGTGACGAATTCGGGCTTTTCTAGGGCAACTAGATCTTTATGGACTAAAGTGAAAACACCGCCGCCTAAAGAGCTTCTGTCATTCCTGAATGCATTCCTGAATGCATTGTATTGGCTAGGAAACACTTCACTAGATTTTATAGAGTCTGGGGATTCCGGTTTTCCTGGCTTGACCCCTCTCAGCCATGATTCAGTTCCAAACACCACATCCGGTTTAATATAGTTGAGTGCCGCTTGGAATTCAGAGTTGTTACTACGGACACTACGACAGTTAACATTCATGAATCTGAAATTCCTTTTTGATGAGATATCGTAAAGCGATGATACGTTTGTGTGACTGTCTGACGATGACAGGCGAAATTTCCTGGAGTGGTTCTTGTCTGATGGGCTACTTGTATAGAGCGGTTGAAATGGGGCACTTGAAGTAACTGAGTCTATAGTCTCATCAATATACGACAAAGGGGTGTAAATATTGGATGTGTATAACTCCAAGGATTTAAGTACAGCTCCGGCTAAGGACCATGCAATAGGCGGTACATCCATAGTAACAGAATTGGTTTATTTGTACCTCAGTGTAACCCTTTAGTGTCCAAACGTCGAAAGCTGAAATATTTCTTGAATCCGTTGATTGTTACCATGGTAACCAAGGATTTTCATTTTCAGCTCCATTCTGTGCTTTCCAAAGGCGAATATACTGTTTTTTCAGTACTTTGATATACCAAGAAATGCGAGTAGTGCTTATAAATTATTTATTTTATACTTTAGTTATGTAGATTCATCCTAGATAGAAAAAATGCAACAATAAACAACAAAATTTTCAAACTATTACACACATACCATGCTAGTGAAGGTGGGTGGGGTAACTGGTATACTGTTTTTTGGCAAAATTCTGAAAAATGGCTATTTTCGAAGAAAATTATCTCTCAAGACCAGAAAGATCTCATGAAATGATGTATTAGGATGTGTAAACTGACCTCTATGCTTAAACATGCAAGAAAGAAATCCGTGTGTTTTTTTCTTATTCTCAATATAAATGCATTAAGGTAGTGCATCCGTTCTCAAAATCTAAAAAAATGTGAAATTATGCACTTTTCAACCAAGTTTTTCTCCCAAGACGAACATAAACTAAGAAAGTGGTGTCTTTGATCAAATAAACTGATGTCTAAACTTAAACATCAAAGAAAGAAACCTGCGTGTTTTTTTCTTATTATCAATATAAATGCATTAAGGTAGTACAACCATTCTCAAAATCTAATAAAATGCGAAATTATGCACTTTTCAACCAAGTTTTTCTCCCAAGACCAACATAAACTAAGAAAGTGATGTCTTTGATTAAATAAACTGGTGTCTAAACTTAATATAAAAGAAAGAAACCTGTGTGTTTTTTTTCTTATTTTCAATATATATGCATTAAGGTAGTACAACCGTTCTCAAAATCTAAAAAATGTGAAATTATGCACTTTTCAACCAAGTTTTTCTCCCAAGACCAACATAAACTAAGAAAGTGATGTCTTTGATTAAATAAACTGGTGTCTAAACTCAAACATGAAAGAAGAAAACCTGTGTCTTTTTTCTTATTTTCAATATATATGCATTAAGGTAGTACAACCGTTCTCAAAATCTAAAAAATGTGAAATTATGCACTTTTCAACCAAGTTTTTCTCCCAAGACGAACATAAACTAAGAAAGTCATGTCTTTGATTAAATAAACTGATGTCTAAACTCAAACATGAAAGAAGAAAACCTGTGTGTTTTTTTCTTATTTTCAATATATATGCATTAAGGTAGTACAACCGTTCTCAAAATCTAAAAAATGTGAAATTATGCACTTTTCAACCAAGTTTTTCTCCCAAGACCAACATAAACTAAGAAAGTGATGTCTTTGATTAAATAAACTGATGTCTAAACTCAAACATCAAAGAAGAAAACCTGTGTGTTTTTTTTTCTTATTTTCAATATATATGCATTAAGGTAGTACAACCGTTCTCAAAATCTAAAAAAATGTGAAATTATGCACTTTTCAACCAAGTTTTTCTCCCAAGACCAACATAAACTAAGAAAGTGATGTCTTTGATTAAATAAACTGGTGTCTAAACTCAAACATGAAAGAAGAAAACCTGTGTCTTTTTTCTTATTTTCAATATATATGCATTAAGGTAGTACAACCGTTCTCAAAATCTAAAAAATGTGAAATTATGCACTTTTCAACCAAGTTTTTCTCCCAAGACGAACATAAACTAAGAAAGTGATGTCTTTGATTAAATAAACTGATGTCTAAACTCAAACATGAAAGAAGAAAACCTGTGTGTTTTTTTCTTATTTTCAATATATATGCATTAAGGTAGTACAACCGTTCTCAAAATCTAAAAAATGTGAAATTATGCACTTTTCAACCAAGTTTTTCTCCCAAGACCAACATAAACTAAGAAAGTGATGTCTTTGATTAAATAAACTGATGTCTAAACTCAAACATGAAAGAAGAAAACCTGTGTGTTTTTTTTCTTATTTTCAATATATATGCATTAAGGTAGTACAACCGTTCTCAAAATCTAAAAAAAATGTGAAATTATGCACTTTTCAACCAAGTTTTTCTCCCAAGACCAACATAAACTAAGAAAGTGATGTCTTTGATCAAATTTACTGATGTTTAAACTTAAACATGAAAGAAAGAAACCTGTGTTTTTTTTTCTTATTTTCAATATATATGCATTAAGGTTGTGCATCCGTTCTCAAAATCTAAAAAAATGTGAAATTATGCACTTTTCAACCAAGTTTTTCTCCCAAGACCAACATAAACTAAGAAAGTGGTGTCTTTGATCAAATAAACTGATGTCTAAACTTAAACATGAAAGAAAGAAACCTGTGTGTTTTTTTCTTATTTTCAATATATATGCATTAAGGTAGTACAACCGTTCTCAAAATCTAAAAAAATGTGAAATTATGCACTTTTCAACCAAGTTTTTCTCCCAATACCAACATAAACTAAGAAAGTGATGTCTTTGATCAAATAAACTAATGTATAAACTCAAACATGAAAGAAAGAAACCTGTGTTTTTTTTTCTTATTTTCAATACATATGCATTAAGGTAGTACAACCATTCTCAAAATCTAATTAAATGCGAAATTATGCACTTTTCAACCAAGTTATTCTCCAAAGACCAACATAAACTAAGAAAGTGATGTCTTTGATTAAATAAACTGATGTCATTTATTTAGCATGAAAGAAAGAAAAATCCATTTTTTTATATATATACATTAAGGTAGTACAGCCGGTTTCAAAATAAAAAAAATTGTAATATTATGCACTTTTCAACCAATTTTTTCTCCCAAGACCAACATTTACTAAGAAAAGTGATGTCTTTTCACAAATAAATTGATGTCTTTACTTAAACATGAAAGAAAGAAACCTGTGTATGTGTTTTATTTTTATTTTTTACTTTTTAATCTATAAATGCAAAATGAAGGTAGTTCAACCATTCTCAGAATCGATTAAAATATAGAAATTATACACTTTTCAACTTAAAGTTTTTGTCCCAGGACCAGTATAACCCTTTTCCAAACAAGACTGGGTTTTGACATCTCTGATAGAAAAGCATTGATACAAAAGAAGAAAATGCTGATGATCAGCATTCTCTCTCTTTGCCTCAATATTTTCTAAGCTCTAAAATACACATTTTCTACATTTTATATAAACTATTTTGTGGACTGCAACTCATTTCAAATTGGGCTGGTCCAAAATTTTGTTGTTCGGGAAAGGGATAAACAACGAAAATGATGTCTTTGAACAAATATACCGATATCTATTCTTAAACATGAAAGAAACATGTGGGTTTTTTTCTTCATCTTTTCTTTATAAATGAATTAAGGTAGTGCAACTATACTCAGAATTTAAGTAATTGTACAATTTTGCTCCTTTCAACCCAATTGTATTCCCAAGACCAACATAAAATAAGGAAGTGAAGTCTTTTAGCAAGTAAACTGGTGTCTTTGTTTAAAAATGAAAGACAGAAACCAGTTCTGTTATTGTTTTCTAATTTTGATTAAAAATACATTAAGGTAGTGCAGCCATTTTTAACATCTAAATATTTTAGCTACATTTCAACCATTTTTTTCTCAATACCAAATTAATGTATGGAAATTGATGTATAGAGAGATGAAAATGATGCCTATGCTTAAAGTTAAAGCAAAAATCAATGTCATATTTCTTCTTTTGAGTACATGTAATAAGGTAGTCCACCCCTTATGAGATTCATGCAACGACGGAATATTTCGTGCTAAGTCTTAAACATTCGTAATGCACTCTATCTGGATGGAAACATTACGAATTAGAAAAAATAATAGATACCTTCTACAGCTTAATTTTCACAGTGTTGCCCACAAAAATTCTAAGTCTACCTTAACCCATTTCCACATAATGACAAATTTTAATACCCTATAAGATAAAGGCTAAAAGTTTCATCTTGAAAATGAAGAAACAATCCATTTCTTCATTTTTCAGAATGTTTTTTACCCACAATTAAAATTGCAAAATTTCATTCACTTGAAATTGTCATTTGCAACATATTTGACTCTGGACAACTTTAAAATTTTGCCATCTGGTAATGGGTTAATATAGTGAATATAATGCATATAAGAGGACACCAATCCATGATACTTCTTCACATTTTTAGGTCTTGTATCCACAATGACAAATACTAAATTGATTAATTAACATTCATGAATATAAAAGTCTTGCATAAACCCTTTTCCAAACAAACCATCATTTTGATGTATCTTGTAGAGAAGGCTTGGAAAAAACTTGTGACAAAAGAATATAATGCAGATAACAAGCTATTTTCTTTTTTATCTCAACAGTTTCATTTCTTATTATAGCCTAACCAAAGATCATATAATTGAACGCACATGTATTGTAATCTTTAGCAACATCTACGATAACTGAGAACATGTTAAAAATGCTTTCCTACAATCCATTCAATCATTTATACCATATGAGATAGCATTGTTAATTGTTATTATTCCCCCCACAACTGAAGCTTAGGGGGTATACTGGAATAAGCCTTTTGGTCGGTTGGTTGGTCGGTCTGTTGGTAAGTTCCACAAAAATCTTATTCATAAAAATCTTACAACAGTTTCTGTCAGGTTTGCTTCATACTAAGCAAAAGCATTTGTTCATAGGGACCTGTAGATGTGAAACACACATTTTCATGAAAATTCCATCACAAATTATTGAGTTAAGAACCCTAATTTGGCTAAAAGACTCTTGTCTACACAACTCTTATAGTGTATGTCTAATTTGTTTTATACTTGGCAGAAGTGTTCGTTGGGGTGTACATGAGAAAGACAATCTCTTTCTTTTCACCATTTAGTCGTTGAAATAAGCTTTGACCTTGAAAATCTAACCATTCAGATCTTCAGCGCCCACACTTGCTGACAGCACAATGTTATAACTTTTCCCCCAAAATTCACTGTAAGGTGTGAAACTTTTATGGGACCACTGAACTATTATTGTGTTCCAAATCTAGAGACTTCATGGTATGTACTTCTTTACACGGCCATTTCCTCGAACAGTTCAGTCTGTTGTGTACAACTACAATCTCCAGAATCTGTTACGTACAATCATGCTTCATTTTGTGGTATTTCATGATCTTGACAACAAGTGGATAAAAGATGGAAATTGTGTCAAATATTTAGATGATCTTGGCAGGCAGGCTGTTTGACTTTAATAATGTCTGTCTTCTTCTGCTGTGCAGATTAATTCTTCACCTGAAGAAAAACACAAAGGTAAATCATTTTTAATCATCTCTTTCATGCAAATATTTTTTCAAGAATAGAGGTCGAGGACTTGATACAATTAAATCTTAACAGATAGACATCAGGGCAAAAAAGAACAATATATGAAACAAATTCAAACAGCAAGTATGAAGAGCAATATGGCTAGATCATTCTCAATGAGGTAGCCATCCAGGCTAGCAATAACTAGAGGTAGCAGTCTGGTGTTACAATCAACTTAAAATATAAATGATCAGTAAAAAAGACAGCAATATCATGAAATCAAAGCATATAAAGCAAATTTTGTTGCACACATACCTGTCTGGTATTCAATTTCAGGACAGTTACATAATTTCAAGAAGAGATTCTACATCATAAAGGGCCACCGGTACAGAGCCATCTGAAAGTAAATAAAGAACAGACTCATTATCTCAAAGCAAGAGGAATGTCACTCAAATGACATTGAGATACATGACAGTTTGAAATTTATGGAACTTTGTTAAATTGCATCAAGAATTAATCTTAATTTTAAAAAAGTTTTGCTCATTTTATACTTCAGAATATTTCTGAAATATTCTATTATTATTTTTATTTTCTCTTGACAAGATAGGATCTAGATTTTCAATTTAAAAAAAAGCAGTAATACATGATAACCAGTGCCGAGACAAAATGATTATATCATATGCATAACTCAACTTCAATGGTGGTGAAGAGCGCTTTGCTTAAAAATATAAAAGAGCCAGAATATGGAATAAACAGGCCCATAAGGCTTTTGATGCTAACAATAATATGGATGCAGATGTCAATGCATGTGACGTCAAAATTTTGGCTGAAAGCTTAAAGACATAAGTATGCATGACTGTCATATTGTTGGCTACCAGTATTTTCTTCTTTCCCCTAAAAGTTTTCCTTAGCCTTTTCTATCAGGGACATCAAAACCTGGTCTTGTTTGGGAAAGGGTTAAAATTAAACCAGCCCATACACTCAGAAAAACGGTAAAACCGGCCCCAGAATTGTCAAACTGACCCCATAAATATAATCATTACTGATAATCATGATAATTGTAATAGAAAATTTGGGGCCAGTTTCACTGATAGAAAATCAAGTATGAGGCCAGTTTTATCGTTTTGGGCTGGTTTAACCAGGGACCTCTTTTACCATTTTGGGGCAGGTTTAACCATGGGCTGGTATAACAAGGGGCCGGTTTGACAGTTTTTATTATGGAAAAAAAAATTACGTGTAATTATCAGTTTTCTCCAAATTTCAAAGACTTTTGGCAAAATTGTTTAGATACATGTGGAATGATATTCAGATTGTAAACACTTTTGAAAATAACAAAGCTATCAAAACCATAGGGCCTATCGAATCCATGGGAGGAAAGGATATTTCTGTTTTTCTACTTTCACTTTGAAAAACCCTTTTCCATCATACGCATTTGACTGAATTACACAATCATGAGTTACCAAACAAACTATGATGTATTTCAAGTGGTGTGAGACTAAAACAATTCGAGCTAGAAAGACGTCCACACTGCACACTTTCCTCCTTTAACCTGCTGCAAAGGCTTTTTAAAAAAAATCAATTGTAAACAGCGAACAATGTTGGTTTTCTCATAAAAACTGTCAACCTCATTGATACAGCACACAATGCCAGACTTGCTCTGATCATATTACTAACCTCTTGTGTCTTTCCTTGTGTATAAATACATAATCATCTTGTGAAAACCAAAATAATCAGATTCTTCCTGGTAAGACCATACAAAGCCGCCATTTTGGTCAGGGGTTAATCAAAGTATTCATGATAATTAATCAAAGTACCTAAAGTACTACACAAATATCACACATATTTTTGCCCTTTACCGTATTTTACCTAAAAAACACACGGGTTTGACTTTTGATATTTGAACATAAAGTCATTTCTCACATAATAGGCATAACACTTTTGTAATAACGTTCTGGTCTTGAGAGAAAAAAACCTTCAAATTTTACAATGTAAAGCAATGGGATTTGAGTAAAACATGTAAAATTTAAAATCGCTCTGGCAATCATAAACCAATGTGCAGACCAAAAAAAATGGTCATTTGCTTTGTTTTATGACTAAATCAGTTGGGAAAAATAGAAAACATGCATTTTCTTGACATGTGATGTACCGCCTTTTGCAGGTTTTGCATGGTTCTTAGCCGGAGCTGTACTTAAATGTACTGGTATATAAAATTCTTTTTTCATATGGCCAAATTTTATTTAGCCAGTAGTGCTATGACGTAATGCAATCTGATCAGGATCCATACTGCTCTCTGACATTTGCTACAGGAAATTAAAGAAACTAAGAGGATAACTGAAGCATTAATCAGACAATACTTTTATGTGTCAACTTGTTTATTTGAATAAATATTTGTCTCAATTTTCCAAACAAGACTACTATATATAATTTTGACATCTCATAAAGAATGTTTTCCAAAAGATAGAGAGGAAAAAAAACCTTGTAGACAAGCATTTCTTTTCCATTTCCCTCAATAATAATTTTTTGTACTATAATTTATACATGAACTACCCAGTCATTTCCTGCATTTTATTATCCGCATCACACATTAACCCTTTCCCAAACAAGACCTGGTTTTGACGTCCCTCATAGAAATGGTTTGGGAAAACATTGAGACAAAAGAAGAAACTGCTGATAATCAGCAGTTTCTCCTTTTGTCTCAATATTTTCTATGCCATATTTAACGCAAATCTTGTCTTCAATACCATCAATTTTGTCATTTGAGGCAGTTTTTGAAGTGGATCACCCTAAATTTTTGTCGTTTGGGAAAGGGTTAATTTGGACCAGCACAAAACATTGACGCCAAAAAAGTAAATTGATGCTTAAAACAAGCTGCAGTTACAAGGTTTTTGTTGAAAAGCGACGAAATGCAACACTATGGGCTAAATCCCCGGAATCGCCTTAGTATCCAAGTCCTCAGATTTATCCGGCCGTACATCGATCATTTCAAACCAGTTTCCGCATTCACAGCGTTTCTTTTCTCCTCGTTCTACACGCATCCATTTTACTTCTGAAAGGTCTTTTTCACCTGAAAATCAAAATGCATTTGTAAAATACAAATGAGCCATTTATGCTGTGATTTCATGTATCAATGTAAGACTTGCGTGTCTCATTGATTTGTTTGAATTTGTGAATATTTTTACTCTATGTAATATTAAGGATGACAAAACCAGGGCCCAGTTTTACTAAAGATCTTATGACCATTGATTTAGTGTATAAATTGTGTAAGAAGACATCTGATTGCACCAGAAATCAGATCGGGCTACTCAGGTTTGTCGTTACATTTAATTAGTTATTACACAAAAAATAATCTTATATTCTTTAGTAAAACAAAGCCATGGTCTTGTTTGGGAAAAGGTTTTAAAATATCTATTTGGATGACATTTGAGTGGGCATCTAGAAAAAGGTCCCTTTTAGCATTAGAGACCAACATGGATCAAGATCAGACTGTGCATACACACAAAGGGCCGATCCATGTTGCTC
The DNA here is from genome assembly GCA_963680895.1 of Fragum sueziense. Classification (NCBI taxonomy): domain Eukaryota; kingdom Metazoa; phylum Mollusca; class Bivalvia; order Cardiida; family Cardiidae; genus Fragum; species Fragum sueziense. The sequence goes on along the minus strand of OY804594.1, from coordinate 62,669,696 downwards.
TATTATTTAGACTCTTTTAGTTTCTTCATGATGTGCAGCAACTGCACATTAGCAGAATGAATCCTTATAGGTCTGCAATTGACAATAGGTTGATCCTGAAACTCATTTTTCCAAAATGCTATAGGGTACCTGCTCATTTGTGTTCTTCCCTTTACAATACATCAAATAAATGATACAGACTGGCTTCAATTTATACGAAATAGAAACATGAATTGTATCTCTAGCTTCTTTGTAGGCAATGTACAGCAAAACAAAGTTCTATAGTGACATGGTGTAGAGTGTAAGCTTAGAGACAGAGGTGTCCTGGTTTCAAATACCTATTTATGAATTAACCCTTTCCCAAACAAGACCTGGTTTTGACGTCCCCATTAGCAAAGGCTTGGGAAAACATTGAGACAAAAGGAGAAACTGCTGATAACCAGCAGTTTCTCCCTTTGTCTCAATATTTTCTGTACAATATTTTATACAAATCCTGTCTTTGATAACATATATTTTGTCATTTGTGGCAGTTTTTGAAGTGGACCACCCTAAGATTTTGTCGTTTGGGATAGGGTTAACCCATTACCAATCAACAAAATTTTAGGGTGATCTAATTTGAAAGCTGCCACTGACAAGAAAGATATTGTTACAGATAGAAATTTTGTAAATTACAAGACGGAAAATATTGAGACAAAAGGAGAAACTGCTGGTTATTAGCAGTATCTTCTTTTGGTTCAATATTTTTCCAGGCCTTGTTTGAGAAATGGTTAACTCTATCCCAAACAGGACCTGGTTTTGACACCCTTAACCCTTTCACTGCCAAATATTGAGCTTTGACACGTCTCTCACCGCTGAATTAATTCGAAGAAATTTCCAAGAATCGATACCCTGTACACAAAATCAAGCATAGCTTTTGACTCATTTGATGGATTCTTTTCAAATTTTCAGGACATACAGACAAATGAAGCATCTTTATGTTACCAAAATTTCAAAGTTATTCATGAAATGACAATATTTTTTTCTTTTTTATCTAATTCACAAATTGTTACAATCTAGTAGAACAATGGAAAACAAGAGGGCCATGATGGCCCTAGATCGCTCACCTGAAATTTTTTGCCTTGTTGAAATAAACATTTTGACCTGTTAGACCTTGAGCCACCAATAACCCCTGCTCCCCCCCCAGGGGGAATTTTGAAGGGTATGATTTTCTGAAAGCTTATACCAAATGCTACAAGATGAGCGTTGTTTGCACTCTGGCCGTTGGGGCTTTTGGCTGTAACCCTTATCTAAAACCCTTAACCCTTTTAAATTTTTTATTTAAATATATAAACATTTATTTGGTCATATATTCATTGAATTTTGACCTACATATGTCAATATGGTATCAAATGAAAGCTTATGATTTGCTCTTTCATTTGTAGTTATTTTATGCAAATTAGCTCATTTGCATATTAATGAATATTAATGATTTTCCTTAAAATTGTCAATTTTTGATTAAAATTTGGTTAATAATTTCCAAAACAAGGCGTTTCTGTCCAGGGGGAATCTTGTAAACATGGTTTATCAGTACGAACATTTTATAAGAAACATTTTGAGCCTTGTTTGAATTCTGGCGGTTGGGGCTTTCCGGCGTGACCCTTATCTAAACCCTTAACCCTACCAAATTGTTCATTCAAATTTTGAAAATGAATTTGGTCATATCTTGGTTGAATATTTACACACATATGTCAGAATGGTATCAGATGAAAGCTTATGACTTGCTCTTTCATTTTAAGATATGTTATGCAAATTAGCTCATTTGCATATTCATGAATATTAATTATTTTTCCTAAAATTGCGATTTTCGACTAAAATCTGGTAAATACTTTCCAAAACAAGACATTTTTGTGCGGTGGAATTGTGTAAACATAATTAATCTTAAAGAAAATCATGTAAGAAACATTTTGAGCGATGTTTGCACTTTGGCTGTTGGGGCATTTGGCCAAAACCCTTATCTAAACCCTTAACCCTATAAAATAGTTCAGTCATTTCAAACCGTTTTTTTATCATATCTTGGTTGAATATTGACCTACAGATGTAAGAATGGTGTCAAATGAAAGCTAATGACTGCCCCAATAATTTGTTATAAATTTTATGCAAATTATCTCATTTGCATATTCATGAATATTAATGACATTACTTAAAACTTAGACCTTTTTAGCGGGTATTTGGTAAATACTTTCAAAAACATTGTGTTTCTACTCAAAGTGAATCATGTAAACATAGTTTATCTTAAAGAACATTTTATTAGAAACATTTTGAACAATGTTTGCAATCTGACGGTTAGGGCTTTTGGCCGTGACTCTTTACTTAACCCTTAACCCCATCAAATTTTTTATTTGAATTTTCAAAACGTTTTTGGTCACAGCTTGATTGAATATTGACTTGCAAATGTCACTATGGTATCAAATGAAAGCTTATGGGTGACTCTTTCATATGCTATTATTTTCTATGCAAATTAGTTCATTTGCATATTCATGAGAATTAATTATTTTCCTTAAAATTGTGATTTTTCAGCGAAAACCTGTTAAATACTTTCAGAAAATACTTTCAAAAACAAGGCGTTTCTGTTCAGGGGGAATTATGCAAACATGATTTATCTTAAAGAACATTATACAAATAACATTATAAGCGATGTTTGCACTGTGGTAGCCAGAGCTTTTGGCAAAACCCCTTATCTAAACCCTTAACCCTATCAAATTGTTCATTAAAATTTTCAATATGTTTTTGGTCATATCTTGATCAAAAATTGACATACAAACGTCATAATGGTATCAAATGAAATCTAGTGAATTGCTTGTATATTGGCAATTTTCTCATTTGCTTATTCATGAATATTATCAATTCTTTAAATGTTTGGGATAAAACCACATTTATTGTGGAAAATCCATAAAATGTATCCCATTTGACAGTGCTAAAGTATGTGTTATATAGTAACCCTGTAATGTTAAGCACATAGTAACCCCGTTATGTTTAGTACAATAAATGCTGATGGTTCTTTGCATTAAATAGACATTCTAGTGTTGATCTATGTTGGTTTCCATTATGATAACCTAGCCACACTCCCAGAGTGTAAGTAATTCCAAAATGTCACCAAGTGTGATGTTAATCATTTTTGGTCAAATTGTCCTAAAACAGTGCAAAAAGTCAGTGTCTTAATATGGGATTTCATATGCTGATCTAAACCAGGTTTTAGTTGTAGCATTTAAATATCAGGAAAGAATTGAACTGAAAATATCTATGGCTATCTAATGCCATCCTTGAAAACATATGCCATATTGAAAGATATTGTATATGTATCACAAGGGAACTATTTTCATTCCATTGTGAGGTTATACTATGCTGAAAGCACATACAAGACATATGTATAGGTTCAGAAGAATTTGAATGTACATTCAGCATGGGCTGTCGGTAGTATGGATCAGTTCACATTTCACATCTGTTCTGATCTGATACAGACAAATAAATGCATTGTAAATAATTGATCACAATCGGTTATTGTCTGTACTCTAGCTACATACGTACAGCGAGTACATGTTTTGATTTATGCATCTGATACATAGGCTTTACATATGGCACCCCAAGCTTAAATCATCTGAAGTTAAAATATCTCAATAGAGCATAAAGGAATGGTAACACCAGTGTCCCTGATCTGTCAGCCACATATCAAAAACACTTACGGCCAACGCATTGACTTGGCTATGAGGAATACACAAGGAAGGGCTCTCCAGATTGAACAAAATCATGCTGTTTTCTCCATGTGAATGGCAAAAAATGGGACTTGATAATTGATTAACAATGTTATCCTGCTATATGTATGCAATTTGTCTACATTCCAGGATCTCTATTCAGGCATAAAAAAATACAAAAATAATTGAAATAACTAATTTTATATGTGTATTAGGATAAAGTCCCGCAGGTTAGACACCTTTTGTATCATTATATGGCATTTGATAAAATGTTTATGTTCAAAGTCCTATTTTGAGGCAATTTTGGATTCATCAAAGGATAACATTCTGTCAACTAAACTAGATATAAGCAATAACACCAGTACAATACATGGAATCAATTAAACTTATTTGCACTTAAACAATAAAGATTAAAAAAATCAATTGGAAACTAAATACATACATTGATAATAAGATTTATAGGAACAAAATATGATGTGTTGCACACTTTAAAATCGCAGTTACTTCTAAACAAAACAACAAATAGATCTCAAACAAGGCTTATATGTTGTTAAAAGAGTGAACATGGATATCAGATGGTTAAAAACTCATGAGAAAGAAAAAAATCCCACCTTTTGGTAGGCATTTAACTCTAAAACAATCACAAATTGTAGATAAACCATTAATATACATGCATATGCAAATGAGCCAATTTGCATGAAATAACTGCAAATTAAAGAAAAAGTCATTAGCTTTCATTTGATACCATTCTTACATCTGTAGATCAATATTCAATCAAGCTATGACCAAAAACGTTTTGAAAATTCAAATGAAAAATTGATGGGGTTAAGGGTTTAGATAAGGGTCACCGCCAAAAGCCCCAACCGCCAGATTGCAAACATTGCTCAAAATGTTTCTGATAAAATGTTCTTTAAGATAAACTATGTTTACATGATTCCCCCTGAGTAGAAACACAATGTTTTTTTTAAAGTATTTACAAAATACCCGCTAAAAAGGTCAGTTTTAAGTAATGTCATTCATATTAATGAATATGCAAATGAGATAATTTGCAAAAAAAAATATGGCAAATTATTGGGACAGTCATAAGATTTCATTTGATACCATTCTTCCATCTCTAGGTCAATATTCAACCGAGATATGATAAAAAACGTTTTGAAATGACTGAACATTTTTATAGGGTTAAGGGTTTAGATACGGGTTTTGGCCAAATGCCCCAACAGTCAAAGTGCGAACATCGCTCAAAATGTTTCTTATATGATTTTCTTTAAGATTAGTTATGTTTACACAATTCCCCTGCACAAAAAAGTCTTGTTTTGAAAAGTATTTACCAGATTTTGGTCGAAAATCGCAATTTTAGGAAAAATAATTAATATTCATGAATATGCAAATGAGCTAATTTGCATAACATATCTTAAAATGAAAGAGCAAGTCATAAGCTTTCATTTGATACCATTCTGACATCTGTGTGTAAATATTCAACCAAGATATGACCAAATTCATTTTCAAAATTTGAATGAACAATTTGGTAGGGTTAAGGGTTTAGATAAGGGTCACGCCGAAAAGCCCCAACCGCCAGAGTGCAAACAAGGCTCAAAATGTTTCTAATAGAACGTTCTTACTGATAAACTATGTTTACAAAATTCCCCCTGGACAAAAATGCCTTTTTTAAGAAAGTATTTATCAAATTTTTGCGAAAAAATGGAAATTTTAAGGGAAATCATTAATATTCATGAATATGCAAATGAGCTAATTTGCATAAAATAACTTCAAATGAAGGAGCAAGTCATAAGCTTTCATTTGATACCATTTAGACATCTGTAGGACAATATTCAATAAAAATATGACCAAATAAGTATTGTAAATTTGAATGAAAAAAATGATAGGGTTAAGGGTTTTAGATAAGGGTTACAGCCAAAAGCCCCAACGGCCAGAGTGCAAACAATGCTCAAAATGTTTCTAAGATATTGTACTTTATGAAAAACCATGTCTACAAAATTCCCCCTGGGGGGGGAGCAAACATGTTTCTGGCTCAGGGACTATGTATAGCAGCAAATTAAGAATTTTGCAATAAAGCCCCTTTTCCTTAGTTTTTCAAAAGAATGAAACAAAATTCAGCCTTTTCAAGAGTTTGCTCGTTTGGCCTTTTTCTGATGCCGCTGCACTAAGAGCTTTGATATTAATCAAATTCTTATAACAACTTTGAAAGTTTCTTCACCCAAAGATCATTCATGTGAAGTTTTAAGAATATTGGCCCACTACATGTAGTAAGTCAGAAGATTTTTAAAAGATTTGGCAATTTTCCCCTTTTCTCATGCCGCGGCATGAAAAGGCTTTGATGGAATCAAAGTTTCTCAAAAACTTTGAAAGTCCTTCATCCAAGGATCATTCATGGGAAGTTTCAAGAAGATTGGCCAACTAGTTGAAGGCAGAAGATTTTTACAAGATTTGGCTATTTTCCCCTTTTCTCATGCCACGGCAGCCAAAGCCTTTGATGGAATCAAATTCTTTTAACAACTTTGAAAGCCCTTCACCCAAGGATCATTCATGTTAAGTTACAAGAATATTGGCCTACTAGTTAGGCAGAAGAAGGTTTTTAAAAGATTTGGCTATTTTCCCCTTTTCTCATGCCGCGGCAGCCAAAGTCTTTGATGGAATCAAATTCTTTTAACAACTTTGAAAGCCCTTCACTCAAGGATCATTCATATGAAGTTTCAAGAATATTGGCCGACTGGTTAGGCAGAAGAAGATTTTTAAAAGATTTGGCTATTTTCCGCTTTTCTCATGCCGCGGCAGCCAAAGTCTTTGATGGAATCAAATTCTTTTAACAACTTTGAAAGCCCTTCACTCAAGGAACATTCGTGTGAAGTTTCAAGAAGATTGGTCTACTGGTTAGGCAGAAGAAGATTTTTAAAAGATTTGGCAATTTTCCCCTTTTCTCATGCCGCGGCATGAAAAGGCTTTGATGGAATCAAATTCTTTTAACAACTTTGAAAGTCCTTCACCCAAGGATCATTCATGGGAAGTTTCAAGAAGATTGGCCGACTAGTTGAAGGCAGAAGATTTTTACAAGATTTGGCTATTTTCCCCTTTTCTCATGCCACGGCAGCCAAAGCCTTTGATGGAATCAAATTCTTTTAACAACTTTGAAAGCCCTTCACCCAAGGATCATTCATATTAAGTTACAAGAATATTGGCCTACTAGTTAGGCAGAAGAAGGTTTTTAAAAGATTTGGCTATTTTCCCCTTTTCTCATGCCGCGGCAGCCAAAGTCTTTGATGGAATCAAATTCTTTTAACAACTTTGAAAGCCCTTCACTCAAGGATCATTCATATGAAGTTTCAAGAATATTGGCCGACTGGTTAGGCAGAAGAAGATTTTTAAAAGATTTGGCTATTTTCCGCTTTTCTCATGCCGCGGCAGCCAAAGTCTTTGATGGAATCAAATTCTTTTAACAAATTTGAAAGCCCTTCACTCAAGGAACATTCATGTGAAGTTTCAAGAAGATTGGTCCACTGGTTAGGCAGAAGAAGATTTTTAAAAGATTTGGCTATTTTCCACTTTTCTCGTGCCGCGGCAGCCAGAGTCTTTGATGGAATCAAATTCTTTTAACAACTTTGAAAGCCCTTCACCCAAGGATCATTCCTGCCAAGTTTCAAGAAGATTGGTCTAGTGGTTTAGGAGGAGAAGATCTTTAAAGAAATTGTGGACGGACGGACGGCCGGCCGGACGGACGGACGACGGACAACGACCGATCACAATACCTCACCTTGAGCACTTTGTGCTCAGGTGAGCTAAAAATGGGTCAGCAAACCTCGACTAAATGTTTTCGCTGAAAGTATAATAATTTGATGGAACAGATTGTTGAATTGTCAACTAAACACAATTTCAAATTATCCCGAAGCCTTTTCCAGCAATTTTGGTGTCATGCATAGTGATATTTACAGCTTGTAGGCATAAATAGCGAGTGTATGATCTAATGGCAGCCATATTGTTGTCTTTTGTCTTGGAAAATTCCCCATAAAAATACCAAAAGCTTACCGATTGTAACACAAATTCTACTGTTTCACATGTCAAACGCTAGTACTTTGATTACTAAAACGGTGCTATAAGAAAAAGAATGTATGAAAACCACTTAGCTATAAAAAATATTCACATATTTCACCCCCATAAATTTGTCGACTGAAGTCGCCTATGGCAGGGAACGGTAAAGCGACAAAAGTCGCCTATGGCAGTGAAAGAGTTAAAAAGAATTGGCTTATGAAAACATTGAAGCAAAAGAAGAAAAGGCTGTTAATCATCATTTTTTTTCCTTTTGCATCAATACGTATTTTCAATGCTATATTACACACAAATCCCAGCTTTATCAATATCCATTCTGTGATCGGCAGCTGTTTTTCTATTAGATCACCCTGAAGCTTTTTCTCAAATACTGAGACTGTTCAAATTTGAAAGCTGCTACATATGGAACAAAATGGATGGTGATTATTTAAATGGGATTTGTGTACATAATATCACATAAAATATTGAGGCAAAGGGAGAAAATGATGATTATCAGTATTGTCTTCTTTTGCTTCAATGTTTTCCCAAGCCTTTACTATTAGTATTGACAAAACCAGGTCTTATTTGGGAATAGGTTAACCCATTACCTCTTTTTGACTCCTCAAAAGATAAATGCTTTGGAAAACTATGTGTAAAATGAGGAAATTGCTTGTGACAAGCAATTTCTTCATTTTTCACAATGTTTTATCAACTGAAATGGAATGATTTTTGAAATTTTATCAATTTGAAATTGTTGTCTGCAATGTCTTTCAAATTTGAACAGTCCAAAATTCTGTCGTTTGATAATTAGTTAAAAGAAGATAGACAACTTACAAACACAGCCTATAACCCTAGAAGGCTCTACAGACGGCACTAATATAGGCTGTTCTGGACCCCCTCTTTTTCCTTGTTCTTCTATTGCAAGATCAAAGGGGTCCTGGAATAGAATAATAGAGTATTGTTTTTCAGAACGGTATAATTTAGATGTTCTGAATTTAACCCTCTCCCAAACAAGACCTGGTTTTGACGTCCCTAATGGAACAGGCTTGGGAAAATATTGAAACAAAAGAAGAAACTGCTGATAACCAGCAGTTTCTCCTTTTGTCTCAATATTTTCTGTGCCATGTTTTACACAAATCATGTCTTTATTATCATCAATTTTGTCGTCTGCAGCAGCTTTCAAATTGGACCACCCTAAACTTTTGTCGTTTGGGAAAGGGTTAAAAGCTGGTGCTGAAAACAAATTTAGTAAAAATAACTATGGATTTTGTATTCGCAATAGCACAGAAGATATTAAAGAAAAAGAAGAAAATGCTGATAATTTGTATTTTCTTCTTTTTTTCTTTAGTTTTTTCTGACATTCTCTACTTCAGGGACATCAAAACCAGGTCATGTTTGGTTAAGGGTTGATAAGCATTTTTCACTGTAATTTGAAAGAAAATCAAATTCACAAAGCAATGTAAGCATGTTCATTGCCCATAATATATACCTAGTACAATCATGGTGGGGATTGTGCATGATGGGATGGATAACGAATACGGACAAAATAATCTCGATTCTGGTAATAACTTCCTTATTTGTGTGTCAATTTTCAAAAAGGTTTGTTGCATGTACCCCGCCTTACCGAGCTTTTTCATCAGATGTATGACATATCAGATAACTTGTGGTACTTTTTCCAGAATATTGTCCCAACCGACCAGAAAGCGAAATGGTTACGACTACGGCCAAATTAACCACGCTTCAGGTAAGCATTTGTGCAATAACTTTCTTATTTTAGCGTCAATTTTCATGCAGTTTGTTGCATGTGCTCCGTCTTACTGAGCCCTTTTCTCAAATGTATTACTTATCAGGAAACTCCTTATACTTTTCTCAAAAATCGATCCCAACTGACTAGAACAAGAGGACCATGATGGTCCTATATCGCTCACCTGAACCTAAATGATATGAGCAACACTTTTGTTCAATTCAATTAATATTTATTACTTTAAGACTGAAAAAGAACTTATGGTCAATAAGGTTGTGAAAATCTAACTCATCCGAGACCTAAATTATTGTGCCAAACATTGTACAGGGCTCCAGATAAGAGGGGGTGGTGACTTTTCAAACTGCAATAATGCTGTCAGTGATCATCAAACCCTATGTTGTAGGTACTCATTTGTATCGTCTCGTCGAGACGATTCAAATGAGTACCCACAACATAGGATTTGAATTCGAAAAAACAATGTTAGTATGTCTTCACCTCCACTTATCTTTAACCCTGATTGTATCCAAGTTTTGTCTTGATTGATAAATAATTGTAGATTCTAGAGTATAAACAAGGTCGAAAACAGCCGAAAACAACAATTTTGTCAAATTCAAGGGCACAAAACGCTCGACTTTCTGATCAAATCAGACTGAAAATCAAACTCAAATGAGATCTTATGGTTCCCAACATTGTGTCCAAGTTTTGTATAGATCGATCAATAATTGTAGATTCTAGAATGTAAACAAGGTCGAAACCTGCCAAAAATGGCAATTTTGTCAAATTCGAGGGCACATAACTCTCAACATTCTCATCAGATCAGACTGAAAATCAATCTCATCCAAGATCTTATAGTCCCCAACATTGTGTTCAAGTTTTGTCTTGATTCATAAATAATTGTAGATTCTAGAGTATAAACAAGGTCAAAAACAGCCAAAACAGCAATTTTATCAAATTCAAGGGCACATTACTCTTGACTTTCTAATCAGATCAAACTGAAAATAAAAGTTACCTGAGATCTTATAGTCTCCAACATTGTGTCCAAGATTTGTCTTGATTGGTCAATAATTGTAGATTGTAGTGTGTAAACAAAGTCGAAAACAGTAAAAAACAGCAATTTTGTCAAATTCAAGGGCACATAACTCTTGACTTTCTGATTAGATCAGACTGAAAATCAAACTAATCCCAGATCTTATGGTCCAAAACATTGTGTCCAAGTTTTGTCTTGATTGAATAATAATTGTAGATTCTAGAGTGTAAAAAAGGTTGAAAACCGCCGAAAATGGCAATTTTGTCAAATTCAAGGGCACATAACTCTTGACTTTCAGATCAGATCAGACTGAAAATCAAACTCATCTGAGATCTTACAGTCCCCAACATTGTGTCCAAGTTTTGTCTTGATTGACCCTTTCCCACACATTGGCGCTTTTGGATGCTCCACAAAATAAAGGCTTTGGAAAACATTGTGACAAGCAATTTCTTCATTACCCACAATGTTTTCTACCAAGAAAGACCAAAAAATGTTAAATTTTGTTCAATGGAACTTGTCGTCCGCAACACCTATGATTTTGGACTAGGCTAAAATTTTGTTGTTTGGTAATGGTATATTAGAGTGCAAATCTATTTATATCCTCTATCAAACTAGATAACTCTACTTATACTGAATAAAAGTAGTGTCAGAGTTCCTTCCCTTAGATTAACTCTTTTGAATACAGCAAAAAAGTGGCAATTTTGCCCAATTCAAGGGCACATAACTCTCATCTTTCTGGTCAGATCAGACTGAAAATTGACCTCATCCAAGATCTTATGGTCTCCAACATTATGTCCAAGTTTTGTCTTGATTGATCAATAATTGTAGATGCTAGAGTGTAAACAAACTTAAAAACAGCATTTTTTGACATTCAAGGGCAGATAACTCCGCACTTTCTGGTCCGATCTGGCCCATAATCGAACTTGTCCAAGAACTTATGATCGTACTTGTTTTGGCCAAGTTTGATCAAGATTGAGTAACTTTTGTGGATGCTAGAGTGTAAACACCCCAAATGTTGACGGACGGACGGACGGACGGACGGACGCCGGACTAAAAGTGACCACAATAACTCACCTCGAGCACTTCGTGCTCAGGTGAGCTAAAAATGACCAGGATTTTTTGTCGTTTTTCTAATCGGTTGGGATCAATTTTTGGACAAAGTACAAAGATTCTATAAACAAGTCATATATCTAGGGATAGAGCTCAGTAATGCGGGGTACATGCAACAAACCGCTTGAAAATTGACGCAGAAACAAGAAAATTATTGCACAATTTCTTACCTGAAGCGAGGCAAATTTGTCCCTATTCATTATCCATCCCATCATGCACAATCCCCACCGTGACAATATTGATAAAATTAGTTGACAAATGATTTCCAATAGGGAACAATTTTATCTAGTAAACAGTGACATAACTTTGGACAAACAATAGTATTTCATTAGGTGATGTTATAAAATCTCGTAACTATGGCTCGATTCAATATTTTATACTAACCCAAACTGCCAACGCAACAAGATATTTTGTTGTAACTTTTTAATGAGATATGATAGAAAAACGAAACTTCAGATTTCATTATCCTATATAGTGATTTTATTGTCAACATAAAAAGAAAGTAAGAATTGTTATGCTTCGCTGAACACGGAGTCCGTGGTTCAAAACCCTATATCCGCGCTGCACGTGCAACAGTGCGTGTAATAAACCGGCGCACGTGCATTTTTGGATAGTCGCAAGATGACCCGATAAGATTAAGTAAAAAAATCTGTCTGGTAATCGACAAAAATGCCGCAATTTAGCATTGTCCCGAAAGGTGCAGGTGATTGGATTGCTCCTGGCTGACTGTGGTTACCCGGCTATTGGCCTTTGCGTGGTCTACGGTAGCATGACTATAGCGGAAGTTTCAGCAAACCAGTATGTTCAATTAATCTTACTCATTAACCATGTCTGAATGTGTTAGAAGTTCCATTTGAATTAAAAAATCCATTTTTGTTGTTATTTTCAAGGTCATTTATTTTTCTTGCCTACGTTTGTTTTGACGTTTCCGGTAATGTTTATGACATGCCAAGAGCCTTCAGAAGTCGTGTAACTACCAAGGTACATGACAACAGGTTGAGAAACCAAATTCTGGGAGACCGGTTTCGGCTAGCAACAAAAAGGCTGCTGCAACTGCTGGGAATCATGGTCGCCGTATAATTGCACAGACGCGTAACAGGTTACGTAAACGTTAGTTCCGACCTCAACGTCCTTATGTTGGTCCCATTTTACTATATATACACACACGAGTCTGTCTCCAGTGGTGCAACGCCCAAAAGTGATAATCTGACCTCCTGAGCAAATTTGGAACCTGCTTGACATGCGTTTACGTCAACGTCCAGTCCAACCACAGACCTTGCGTGAAATGGGATAAACATTAATTCAAGAGTGCCAAAATATTCCTATAAACGTTTGTCGACGTTAGTTACGTTCGATGTCACAGATAGGTTGTGCTGTGTTCAATGCTACAGGAGGACATATGTAATACTGATCTTGGTTTCATTTTTGAAACACACCCCGGCATTACGTTTGTAACGTTATTTGCGTTACGGAATCGATTTAGACCCATTTGTTTTTCCTGGTGATATCATAATGGTCAGCGGTCAAAATGAAGTCAAAATCAACGAATTCACATTTTCAATAATCAGAATATTGTAATTTAAAGTTCGTGTTGCGTTGGCTCTTTCGGTTAGTATATATTGATTTTGATTTTATAGCAACATCAACGGTTTATCAAAACATAACAGTAAACCCAGTCTATTTTTAGCTCAAAATTCTTTGCTTTTTTTTAAATTCCGGAGCTAAAGGTGATTGGGACTAGTAATGGCTTTTCAAAATACAGTATTTTTCTATTGCTCATCAAACACCCTATATTGTCACAATGACAATGACTGCGCATATGCGTTGTAATCATCTCATTAAACTGATTCATTTAATTTTAAACTACATAGGGGGATGTTTCAAAATAGCAAATTCAGAACGCCTTTAATTAACCCCTTCCCAAACAAGACCTGGTTTTGACGTCCCGAACAGAATTGGCTTGGAAAACATTGAGGCAAAAGAAGAAAATGCTGCAAATCAGCATTTTCTTCTTTTACTTCAATATTTTCCATGCTATATCTTACATACATTTTATCACTATTGTCATTTGGTTTGTCGTCTGCAGCAGCTGTTAAATTGGACCATCTCAAAATTTTATCATTTGGGAAAGGGTTAAGATGTACATTAAAGGGGGGGGTCTCACCCTATCAGAAATTCCCATAGGGTTGTGCCCACGCTCGGAATTTCATGAAATTTGGTATGAAGTTAGTATTCTTTATTACGGCGTTATTCCCGAAATATTTTTTAAAAATCTATTTTGGAAAAAAAATTCTAAGAATTTTAAGATTTTTGCTTAAAAATGGGGGGGTATCCTAACTTAAAGAGGCCATATACACCCAGCTTTGTTGTATTCGAGCCAAATTGTCCCCAAAAATAATGTCTAATAATTTCTCATCGTGTATAACCCAGAATAGTATGTATTACTCAACAAAAAACAATTTTCTAAAAGATTTTGTATGACCTCATCGCCAATTTTTTTAGTTTGTAAATGTTTCGACCAAATTCAGGTCTAAATTTCACCTAGTTCCAGTTTTTGTCAACCTATGAAATTTACATTAAAATTGCCCTTATATATGCCCATGCTTATGGTAAAATATTTAGAAAAAATAAAACCGGTAGTAGTGTTGTTTTTGAATTTAAGTGTAAAGGGTCCAGATTTCTAAGAATGTAAAATCTAAGATTTTACTTAAATATTTTCATATACATTTGTAATTACAGGGTGGATCATCACGTGATCAAAATGGGTACATACACGTACGCAAGATGGCGGATAATTAGCGATTTTCGGAAGATTTCCCTAAATTTGTAAGTACTGCTCCATTCATTTGACTTACCATGTAGCGCAGTCTATGCGCATTTCCGAGCGCTTTTCAGTGATGTCTGTCTCGTCTCTAGGCTTCATGTAGTTTCTGAGATACCCTCGAGGTTTTGAGCCGAATCGGAACGATTTTCGAGGGAAATTGGATATGGTACGTTACACGTTCCCCGGTTTTTTCATCAAAAATAGCGTTTTCTCTCAAAAAATCATACTTGATTCGATTCAATACTAAGGTCCTTCATGTGCAACAATCATACGCACTTTGCTTCAGCCTGTTCTTTCTTAAATTCGCGAAAAACGGGGAAATTGTAGAAACAGTACGGAACACGTACATGATACGCAACACGTGATGGTCATTTGCAATTATGGTACGTAACACGTAGCCAAACTATTTCAAATCCAACAGCTACAAAGTTTTATGAGTTTCCCACACCAATCGTGACGAAGCACAAGGTATCATCCATACTTCAAGAATATACTAGTAGAACTTAATACTATCCATTAACCAGAACGATTAAATTCATAAATAAAAAGAGTGTGCAGTATGTTTCATAATGCACGATGATTATTCAACTGAATGTGCCTTTGGACCAATAAATATTTCCCATGCTTTAATACGAAATCCTGTTACTGTCATCCACCTTTCTACCTACAAGAAAAGTCGAAATTAGTGTGACACTCTTCTAGAAAATTTGAGACCTAGAAATATTGAACTTTGTCACACTAATTCTGACAATTGTCGGGCCCAAAACTTCAACTTTTCTACCTAAACAACTTTCTAGAAAAGTCAAAATCTGTGTGACTCACGTCAATTGTTATATAATTATTCTATGTATCAAGTTTAGAAAAGTTGAAATCAATGTGATTAACTTCCACTACTCTAGCAAAATGGTAAGGTAGAAAAGTTGGTTGAAGTTTTGTCCCTGACAATTGACTGTAGTTACTGTGACAAGCTTCGTTATTTCTACTTACTATGTCCCAATTTTGCTAGAAAAGTTTATATAACTGTAACTAAATTTTCTAAAAAAAAAAAAAAAAAAAAAGGTAGACAAGTAGAAAAATCAAATTTTGCCATACTTACTTCTGGCAATTCATTCAAGAAAATTTTTTATCTTTTCTGGTTTTCTAGGTAACTTTTTCCCATGAAAAGTAGATTAGTCGACATTTCATGTTTTATTAGTAGAAAAGTGGATTGCTGAAACAGAATTCCATAACCTATTTTTTTACATATACGATTGTAACATTCGTCATTCGTTTATCATTACAGAACCATGGGGAAAACAAAGTCGAGACTCTCTCTTGGCAAGAAACCATGGACAGTGAAGAGAGTTAAGGCCGTCCATGTGCTGCCAGTGTTTATTTTTTATTTTGGGGGAAGGGGGTCAGGGCCCATAGGTGGGGGAAAATTTGGGCGTGAACGCCCAAAAGGGGAAATTTCAATACATGCTTATACTCTCAAATACAGTGTTATAAATGCGTTTAAGTATATCATAATGGGACCTTCAAACAACTATTAGAACTACTAGAGATGCCTAGAATCTAAATATGATTTGGATTTTTCTTTGCAACAAAAAATCTAGTTCCAGGAGGGGAAAATTTCTCTGAAATGGGAGAAAAAAGTATATTCCTCAGAGAGGGGAAAGGGGCCCAATAACGACCGTATTTTAAGAACAAGAGGACCATGATGGTCCTATATCGCTCACCTGAACCTAAATGATATGAGCAACACTTTTGTTCAATTCAATTAATATTTATTACTTTAAGACTGAAAAAGAACTTATGGTCAATAAGGTTGTGAAAATCTAACTCATCCGAGATCTAAATTATGGTGCCAAACATTGTACAGGGCTCCAGATAAGAGGGGGTGGTGACTTTTCAAACTGCAATAATGCTGTCAGTGATCATCAAACCCTATTTTGTAGGTACTCATTTGTATCGTCTCATCGAGACGATTCAAATGAGTACCCACAACATAGGATTTGAATTCGAAAAAACATTGCTAGTATGTCTTCACCTCCACTTATCTGTAGCCCTGATTGTATCCAAGTTTTGTCTTGTTTTGTCAAATAATTGTAGATTCTAGAGTATAAACAAGGTCGATAATAGCCGAAAACAACAATTTTGTCAAATTCAAGGGCACAAAACGCTCGACTTTCTGATCAGATCAGACTGAAAATCAAACTCATATGAGATCTTATGGTTCCAAACATTGTGTCCAAGTTTTGTATAGATTGATCAATAATTGTAGATTCTAGAATGTAAACAAGGTCGAAACCAGCCGAAAATGGCAATTTTGTCAAATTCAAGGGCACATAACTCTCAACATTCTCATCAGATCAGACTGAAAATCAAACTCATCCAAGATCTTATAGTCCCCAACATTGTGTTCAAGTTTTGTCTTGATTGATATATAATTGTAGATTCTAGAGTATAAACAAGGTCGAAAACAGCCAAAAACAGCAATTTTATCAAATTCAAGGGCACATTACTCTTGACATTCTAATCAGATCAAACTGAAAATCGAAGTTACCTGAGATCTTATAGTCTCCAACATTGTGTCCAAGATTTGTCTTGATTGGTCAATAATTGTAGATTCTAGTGTGTAAACAAAGTCGAAAACAGTAAAAAAACAGCAATTTTGTCAAATTCAAGGGCACATAACTCTTGACTTTCTGATTAAATCAGACTGAAAATCAATCTAATCCCAGATCTTATGGTCCAAAACATTGTGTCCAAGTTTTGTCTTGATTGAATAATAATTGTAGATTCTAGAGTGTAAAAGAGGTTGAAAACGGCCGAAAATGGCAACTTTGTCAAATTCAAGGGCACATAACTCTTGACTTTCAGATCAGATCAGACAGAAAATCAAACTCATCTGAGAGCTTATAGTCCCCAACATTGTGTCCAAGTTTTGTCTTGATTGACCCTTTCCCACACATTGGCGCTTTTGGATGCCCCACAAAATAAAGGCTTTGGAAAACATTGTGACAAGCAATTTCTTCATTACCCACAATGTTTTCTACCAAGAAAGACCAAAAAATGTTAAATTTTGTTCAATGGAACTTGTCGTCTGCAACACCTATGATTTTGGACTAGGCTAAAATTTTGTTATTTGGTAATGGAGTGTAAATCTATTTATATCCTCTATCAAACTAGATAACTCTACTTATACTGAAAAAAGTAGTGTCAGAGTTCCTTCCCTTAGATTAACTCTTTTTTGAATACAGCAAAAAAGTGGCAATTTTGCCCAATTCAAGGGCACATAACTCTCATCTTTCTGGTCAGATCAGACTGAAAATTGACCTCATCCAAGATCTTATGGTCTCCAACATTATGTCCAAGTTTTGTCTTGATTGATCAATAATTGTAGATGCTAGAGTGTAAACAAACTTAAAAACAGCATTTTTTTGACATTCAAGGGCAGATAACTCCGCACTTTCTGGTCCGATCAGGCCCATAATCGAACTTGGCCGAGAACTTATGATCGTACTTGTTTTGGCCAAGTTTGATCAAGATTGAGTAACTTTTGTGGATGCTAGAGTGTAAACACCCCAAATGTTGACGGACGGACGGACGGACGGACGGACGGACGACGGACAAAAAGTGACCACAATAACTCACCTCGAGCACTTCGTGCTCAGGTGAGCTAAAAACAAGAGGGCCAAGATGGCCCTAGATCGCTCACCTGAATTCATAGTTGAGATACTGGCGAGACCATGAAATCAATCTTTTAACATTAGAAGAATACAAGAATAACAATGGCAATTTTGCAAAATTCAAAGGCATAAAACTAAGGACTTTCTGTTCTGAAACAATTTGGAAAGGGCTTAAACCTTGGCTGGGAAAGGGTTTAATCTTACAACAGAAAAGAAATAGACTGTTCAAATTTGAAAGGAGTTGCAGACGACAAAATTATGTGGGTAAGAAAGGATTCATGAACAACATAGCACAGCAAAAGGAGAAAATGCTGATTATCAGCCTTTACTTCCCCAAGCCATTTTTAATAGGGACATCCTAGGAAAGGGTTTATGCATAAAGATTATCTGTAGCTCCATCCTTTATCAGATAAGAGCTCCATTATCAGATAAGGCAGCCCTTTATTATTGACTTTAGACAGTCTACATGTATTTACTTAAGCAGTGATTGCTGATAAGCTGATACCTGGTCAAAATAAATTTGTCTGAATTCCTTACTTGAAAATTCCAAAACCCACAACATAGGGCTTCTTTGCTTGTAAAGTGATGGTTTGAAGTATCCTTTTAGAAGTCCATGAGATGTAAACTCATGCAAAATTTCATGACTCTAGGCCAAACAGTCTTTGAGAAAACTGTCTCTGTGCAAAACCTCATGAAACCCCACAACATAGGACCACTTCTTCTTGTATTACAATAGTTTGAAGTATTTTGGTAGAGGGTATTGAGACAATGCCAAATATTTTGAAACAAGGTATCATCAAGTTAAACATTCCCAACAAATTTCACAATGATTGAGCAAATATTGTAATTCTTACAGAAAAATCAAGATTTGACCCAGTGACCCAGTTTTTGACCTCGCATGACCCAAGTTTTCAATGACCAACAGACATCATCAAAATAAACCTGAGCAATTTTCAAAATAATTGAGCCCAAATTGGAACTTCCAGAGCAAAAGGAAGGGATTCATTACATTTGACCTTGTGACCTAGTTTTTGGCCTCACACAACAAACTTTTTGACAGACCTAAATGTCCAAAAGAAAAACATTCTGAGCCATTTTAACAAGATTTTTGCCAAAATTGACACTTCTTGACTAATAAATGGAGTTCTTGATATTTGACCTTGTGACCTTGTTCTTTACCTCACATGACCCAATTTTTAACCGAACCTAGATATCCACAGGAAAAACATTCTGAGCAATTTTCACAATATTTGAGCCAAAAATAACACTTCTAGAGCAAAAAAGAAGGATTTTATATCATTTGACCTAGTGACCTACATTTTGACCTGGCATGACCCACTTTTTTATATGACCTAGATATCATCAAGACAAAGATTCTGGTCAATTTTCACAATGATTGAGACAATAATGTGACTCATAGAGCAAAAATAAG
The DNA here is from genome assembly GCA_963680895.1 of Fragum sueziense. Lineage (NCBI taxonomy): Eukaryota > Metazoa > Mollusca > Bivalvia > Cardiida > Cardiidae > Fragum > Fragum sueziense. Next base: position 62,650,143 of record OY804594.1, on the reverse strand, counting down.
ATTTGACCTAGTGACCTACTTTTTGACCCCATTCTGACCCCGATCCCAATTCTTTGAAGTATTTTGAAAAAGGATGGCCCAAGGATCACATCTGTGAAATTTCATCCAATTCTGCCCAGTACTTTAGCAGGAGAAGATTTTTTTATAATTGTGGGCGGACGGACGGACGGACGGACAGACAGACGGACGCCGGACAACAGACCGATCACAATAGCTCACCTTGAGCACTTTGTGCTCAGGTGAGCTAATCAGGTGAGCTAAAAATCACTGGCTGCAATGCCAACCAGACAATAATTCCAACAACAGAGTCTACAAGATGGGCACTATCTAGACCAAATTATGTTGATTAGATAAATTACCTTTTATTTTTTTTAGAAAGATCAATGATAAGTTGAATCAGAAAAAGCTCTCACCAATTAATGATTCAGAAAGAAAAACTTCTTCAAATACCCAAGGTCTAGAGAATACAGTCAAAACTGTGTTAGCGGCCACCTGTGTATAGCAGCCAAACTGTCGTATGCAGCCAGTCCAGGTTCTCCCATCCAATTTTACTCTTTAAATTTACTGTGAATAGCAATATACTGTCTAATGTGGTCAGTGGCCAGCTTTAATTGTCCCAATCGCTCTTTACCAATATCCCCTTAAGCAGCCATGCACAACTAATTGGTGGCAGGCAATGTGTGAAATATTGATAATGCATCTGGCAATTTGCCTAATCATGTGCATAAACCACGAAAAGGTGTGATAAACAATTAAATGTCATATAAAAGTGTACCCTTTTTACTTTACAACACTTGCCTTTACTTCATATGAATAGGGCCAGTCATACATGTAGATATTTACATCAAGTCTTCAGAATATTCTATTCTGTGTTTAGCAGCCAACTGTTGTATGTGGCCAATTTTGGTGTGTCCCTTGGCTGGCTGCATACGACAGTTTTGACTGTATATCCAATCTGTAATGCAACAATTGAAACTGAATTCTACTTCGTATTGAATTGTAGAAATTACATTAATTACAGGCCTGTAGGAACAGGGGGTGCTCAAATTTTCCTTATTTTACACTGAAAATTTATGGGAAATTCAATTAAGCCCCCCCCCCTCCAATACTCAGACAAAAGGGATTGAGCCCACCCAATATGAAATTGCTTCCTACGGGCCTGTAATTAAGGAAGTATGGACCCACTTTTAGTAAGAGAAATTATTTACGTTATTTTTTACCTACTTGAAAAAATGTACTTTTGTGCAATATAGCGTAGCAAACGTTCTAGGCAAAAGCACAAAATGTGATTATCTGCATTTTCTATTCGATCAATGTTTTTCCAATGCCTTTTACAGGTTCTGTTTGGGAAAGGGATACATTTGTCATATTGATTTTGTCTTAATTTTATAGTTGAAAATAATTTTGTATTTGTATTGACTTTGTTGTGATCCGATGGTTCCATACAAGGATGCCATTTTATTATAATTATAGTCTTTTAAGAGGCAAATACATCTAGGCAATACTGTTGACAATTACAAAGAAATAAATATTATGTTAATGAGCCCCGCAACTATACCGCCCTCGGAGAGCCGAGGTTATTGTTGATCAGTTTGATTGTGAGTAACGTTGGATGCTTGTTGACGTGTGTGGGGTTGGTATCGAAGTTTGGGTTATTTTCAACAGTGTTGGTAGTGTATAGATCTCATATGATTTAGATTATTGATATTCTAGATATGCATTTATATTTTTCAACCAGCCTAAAATGGGAGTCGCGTGTGCACGAGTTTACCTATATATTTCAATCTATTTCAAACAATTAACTCACGTGCACAATATAAACGGTACAAATCAAAACAGCTAGATGATTGGTTATGAAGTAGTAAACAAAGGTTTACACCACTCCAAATTAAGGCTTGGTAAATCCTACTATTCCACCAGCGAAATTTGAAAGTGGCGTATGATTGTGTTTATCGTTTACAACCAATCAACCTGTTCATTTATCACGTGCACATTGTAAACGGTAGGAATGAGAAGAGTTTATTGGTTTAGAAACAGTAAACACAAAACTACGTCACTGTCAATTTTTGCTTGTTGATTTGTAGTTATTGCACTGTTGTGTTTGAATGGACAAACTACGTTTCGTAACCGAGTTATTATATTTTTTAGTAAATTGCTTTACCCAAGAGGAATGAGCTAACATGCGAATCGCTAACGGGTTTGGTTGTCCTTGGTTTTTATATCGCATGTGGAACTTCCAGTAAAAACAAAAGAAGATCAGTATCTCTGCAAATATTGAAATATGAAATGGAGTTTTACATAAAATGTCTTAATGCAATCCTATGAATCCAAAGTTCTTGAAAACGTAGGTATGAGTGTTTTGCTTGCGCTTGCAGAAATGCGTGAAAAAATGTATATACATATAGCCTACCTTCGGAACAAATCGGTCCCATTTCTCTTTCTTTTTGAATATATATTTATCAAATTTGTCCCAATGGGCTCAGTCTGAAAACGTTATCAACAGAAGTATTATGTCCCCCCCCTGAATTCATACTTACTGTCTGCGCACTTAAGAAACAAGATCGACCATTGCCATTGAATACACGATTTTAAGCTTACAAATGACTAGCAAAAGCAAATTTATGAGTATCTTTTTAAACACGACAATACAGAAATTCTGCAAATTTCCCAAAGGCAGATTGAATTCACCTACCCTCGTGTTCAAGTTTATTTGTATGTCCGTTTAGTCTGCGCATGCCACTGTGCATAGTTTATTTACACAGTGACGTCATTTGGTGAAGTGATGACGTTTGCAAAGTAAAATGTGACTGAGTTTAGTCTTGTTTACTTTGGGTGTTGAATTTCTGCATTTCATCTTTTTTTTCTTTTTTTTTTTAGATTAGGCCTATTTCGCCTATATGAGGAGAATTTGTGCCGTATTTTATTACATGGATCTAGGCCTACTTACTTAGTTTTCAAGTCTTTGCAGAAGAGAAAAATGTGGAGAACGGGGTTCCCATTAAAAATAGTCACATGAATACCGATGAGTAAACTGTAAAATTTTGTTCCGCGAGTACGTTTTGTAGTTAATGTTGGATTTGAAATATTTACGTGTTGCGTACCATAATTGCAAATGATCATCACGTGTTGCGTATCATGTACGTGTTCCGTACCGTTTCTACAATTTCCCCGTTTTTCGTGAATTTAAGAAAGAATAGGCTGAAGCAAAGTACGTATGATTGTTGCACATGAAGGAAATTAGTTTTGAATCGAAACAAGTATGATTTTTTGAGAGAAAACGCTATTTTTGATAGAAAAACCGGGGAACGTGTAACGTACCATATTCAATTTCCCTTGAAAATCGTTCCGATTGGCTCAAAACCTCGAGGGTATCTCAGAAACTACATGAAGCCTAGAGACAAGACAGACATCGCTGAAAAGCGCTTGGAAATGCGCATAGACTGCGCTATATGGTAAGTCAAACGCATGGAGCAGTACTTACCAATTTAGGGAAATCTTCCGAAAATCGCTAATTTTCCGCCATCTTGCGTACGTGTATGTACCCATTTTGATCACGTGATGATCCACCCTGAATTAGCTCATTATGCTTTGTTGTGTCTTTATTTGACATAACCAACTTATACATGGCATTAATTTTAGCTTTTGCCACACAAAAACATGATTTTAAAGAATAATACGGGTTTTTCAAACAATTATCCCCCTTGCGAATTTCTTAGTTAAAAAATCGATAAATTGTCTCCCTTTGTCAGCGAGGGGGCATAGGTAAATTATCGCTCTTATTTGTTTGTAAAAAGCGCATTTCAAAATCCATTTAAACAGGATTTCCTGTACATTTTTTTGCAAAATGAAGCTTTAATATCTAAAAATGCCAAAACCAATCGAGTTTGCGAATTTTCATGCGAAGAATTAGTAAAAAAGAAGCATTTCTATACAGTGGTGCACATCTTTACGGGACACAATTGCACTTAGTGGAAATAAACAAATATCGCTCTCGTTTCTTTGCTAAAGGCGTCTTACAAAATCGGGTTTATTTATTGATAGATGCTTGATTATTTTAATTATTTTGAAATTAAGATTTAAGACGCGTAGCCTCAAAAGTAACATGTTTCGGGTATTTTTCATGCGAATGGTTAGAGAAAAAGACGCCTGACGGGACACGGTTTGAAGCATTGGGCATTTTAAAACGAAATAAATTATTTAAATTTTCTATCGGTTTCTTTTTATTTGATTAATATTATATTCACAGAGTTGTCACGTGGTTTGTTGACCTGTCTTCCAACGCATTTATAACTTATTAGTCGCTTTTTTTTTTCATTTTAAACAAATATTAAACAATGTACAAATATTTTATTTACAATTATAAGATTCAAAATCAAATTTAGATGTAGATAATTTCGTTTTCGTTTTTTGCTTGGTGAAATTCGAGCAAATAGATCTACGAATATTTAAATTTTGATTCCGAATGTAATGTTAAAAAAAACATCTAAATATCTAGGCATTAAATTTTTCATTGTGAGGAAAAAGAAAATAACTTTTCTGTCAAGATGTTTTTATCCATTCATGTGTCATATATAGTCATATATTCGAGTATAACAGACTTAACCCTTTCCCAAACAGCAAAATTTTAGGGCACTCCTGTTTAAAGTTGCTGCAGACGACAATATTGATGTTGATAAAGATCAGATTTTTGTATGTTATAGCTCAGAAAATATTGAGGCAAAAGGAGAAATTGCTGGTTATAAGCAATTTCTTTTTTTTGTCTCAATGTTTTCCCAAGACATAACTATAAAGGACGTGAAAACCAGGTCTTGTTTCGGAAAGGGTTAAACTCTTCTGTTTGGAAAAGGATTAAGCGTATATCACATAATTAAGCTCCCGTTTTAAATCTCACAAGTACCAATATGCATAACACGTGTCTACAGATGACACTTGGTCAATCTACAACTGACACCCTTATACGTTACATGATTTTACCACTATGATTGAAAAAAAAAAAATAATAAAAAAAAAAGATGAATAATAATATGATGCACGCGAGTCTGACCTCACCTCATATTTTTTAAACTATAGATTTTTACATGAGTGAACAGGTTATTTTGATCGTTTTATAACATTTACAAAAAAGTAGTTCTATTACAGATGGGCTTTCTGTGAATTTCAGATAAATATTGCATGATACTTTTTTTCTGAATAGTTACATTCTAAAATGAAACATTGGTGTATAATGTATTCAGCTTAGGAATGCGAGAAAAAAATGATTAAGAAAATAGTAATCATGCCGAATTAGGTATTTCCATATTTGATATAAAATGACTAGTCTATCTTTATTACAATCTTTATCAATTACCCAAACATTGACAGAGTGTATTTTAGACCTAACTCTTTCCCGAACTCTTTTCATACTTGAAAACTGCTGCAGACAATATAACCGATTTTGGTAAAGATAGGGATATTGTGCAAATTGACTAAAGAAGTATTAAGACAGAATGACGATCTACTCATCATTTTCTTCTTTTGCACATAACAAAAATCAAGTTTTCCTTTTGCAGACGTAAAAATCAGTCTTTTACGGTAGATGTTTAAGTCCGGTACATAATACCGAATCATGAATACGTCCACCTTTTAACACTGAATATTTAGGAAAATTGAAAAAAAAATATGTGTTTGACAGTTTTCCCATCTGAGTTTACATCCATTGAAGAAATAACAATATCCACGCATTTGAAGAAATTGGTTAATCAAAGCAGCTTATTAACCCGTCACGGCTACCAATTCCTATCTAGGATTAAGTTGATTGCCCCCTCATGTGTAAAGCCTCGTTTCCACACGGCTGACGCGCATGCGCAGCGTTATGTGAAAATCCTCTATTGGCACATTGTCGTACCCCACCCACCAATAATATAATGGTAGAAAAAATCCCAAACAGCGGAGTAAATTATGAAATGTGGGGATGAAAAATAAAGGAGATGCATAATGTTACATATCTAATCTATTATGTCACCTTTTTAACTTTCCTTTGTGGCTTATCAGCACTAAGACTACTTTCTTCTTCTTCCGGTTACAGTGCTGGGCCCTTACAAGAGCATTTTCGCACAGTTATTAAAAATATTAACATTTTTTTCTTTACTACACTGCTCAAGATAATAAAAAGAACACAAAAGCAGTTTTTAGTGTACATAAATTGTGCCTTTCAATGCAAAATTGCTAATATTTCTATTGTAATGATGAACTAGCCACTGCTTTGTTGACACATTAACTTTTTGATAATCGCAGATTTGAGAAGAACATGCATCATTTTGGCATGTTTGTATCAACAATATTGATACAAAAATGTTGTACGATGACTCTTCTTACTATTTTGATTTAAAATTGGGGACTGATATCAATACTATGTAGGCAATACTGAGCTTTTGCTAGATGGGTACCATTAAAATCCGGGAGCATTTTAGGGTGCCGTTGTTCACAATTCTCATTATTTTACGATGTTACCGGTTTCAAATTTTCACCAAATTCTGCATACGACTAGGAGACATGAATGGCTAACCTTTTTATCAATTTCATAGATTGACAAAGACGGGAACATACAAATAAAATTATTTGAATTGAAGGTTTTGAAAATTTCTCGGCTGTTTTTCTGACAATTTCTGACCAAATAAATTTCTGAGAATTTTTTTTTGCATGTTGGCAGCCACATTGTTGGTACCAAAATGTTCTTCAATGACCCCTCTTGCTATTCTGATTTAAAATTTGGGACTGATATCAAAACTAGGTAAGCAAAATTGGGCTTTTGCTAGACAGGGAACATATATGGCCAACTTTCTTATTAATTTCATATGTTGACAAAGACGGGAACATACAGAAACGTTTGATTGAATGTTAGGTTTTATATAATTTTCGAGGTTGTTCTTCTGACAAGTTCTGACTAAATAGATTTCTGAGAAATTATGTGGCATGTTGCTTTTAAAAATATTGGTCTGAAAACGTTCTACATGTTTTACAATAACTCTTCTTGCTATTCTGATTTAAAATTTGGGACTGATATCAAAACTAGGTAAGCAAAATTGGGCTTTTGCTGGACGGGAACCACTGAAATCAGGGAGCATCTTTAGGTGCCATTGTTCACAATTCTCATTATTTGACAACGTTACCGGTTTCAAATTTTCACCAAATTTTGTTTACAAACAGGGGACATATTTGGCAAAGTTTCTTATCGATTTCATAGGTTGACAAAGACGGGAACATACAAACAAAATTGATAGAATTTTAGGTTTTGGAAATTTCTCGGTTGTTTTTCTGAATAAATAAATTTCTGAGAATTTTTTTGTTCATGTTGGTTTCAACAATGTGGTACCAAAATGTTCCACAATGACTCCTCTTGCTATTCTGATTAAAAGTTTGGGACTGATATCAAAACTAGGTAAGCAAAATTGGGCTTTTGCTGGATGGGAACCATTAAAATCCGGGAGCATCTTAAGGTGCCGTTGTTCACAATTCTCATTATTTGACAATGTAACCGGTTTCAAATTTTCACCAAATTTTGCATGCAAACAGGGGACATATATGGCCAACTTTTCTATCAATTTCATAGGTTGACAAAGATGGGAACATACAAAAAAATGTGATAGAATTTGAGGTTTTGAAAATTTTTCAGCTATTTTTCTGACAATTTTTGACAAAATTAATTTCTAAGAATTTTTTGCGCGTGTTGGTACCAACAGTATTGGTATCAAAAGTTTTTACAATGACTCCGCTTCTTATTTTTATTAAAACTTGTGGATTTATACCAAAACTAGATAGCCAACATTGAGTTTTTGTAAGACGGGTATCAATGAAAACCGGGAACACTTTAAGGTGCCGCGCATAGACCTATATGCACTCTTTGAGTAAAAGGAATATATTTTTGTAGTTCATAGGTCAGAGGCATTTTATGTGTAAAGTTACAAGAAAATCTGTGTGTGGGCGCAAATGAGACCCCCCCCCCCCCTTTAAGTACTTATTTTGGTATATTTTTCTACCACCCTTGGGAAAAAAATAAGCCTTTTTCTCTATTGTGAAGTTGCCTGTTACAGGCCTTTGCTAAAGAACAAAAGAAAGCCCATAAATACTATTGAATTTGATTTTGTATAAAAGATTTGTTAGGTAATGGGTTAGAGATCTCTTATAGATCTATACCTTACCATTAAACCTCCTCGTCCAAATATGTCATATTTTTCAATCTCATAGGATTTATCTAAAGCTTTAACTACACTGAACTCCACTTCACCTATAGTTTTGGCTATCTTCTTTTTGCTCTCCTCAATTTCTGGAAAAAAGAAAAGACAATATACACCCTCATGTACTGATCAAATATGCAAGAGAAAGTATGTACATGTATTGATTTTTTTAACCCTTTCCCGAACGACAAAATTTTAGGGTGATCCACTTCAAAACCTGCCAGAAATGACAAAATAGAAGTTAGTAAAGACAGACAAGAGTAAAATATGACATAGAAATACTGAGACAAAAGGAGAAACTGCTTGCTATTAGCAGTTTCTTCTTTTGTCTCAATGTTTTCCCAGCTATTTCTTTTACGGATGTCAAAACCAGGCCTTATTTGGGAAAGGGTTAAATAGATCTAATAAGGGCAAATAAAACAGGAAAGTGAAGAAACAATGAAGTTTCAGATCTAAGACTAAGTATATGTGTCCCGTCACACTAAAAGAAGGAGACTGGGTTCTATTGTGGAAATTTTTCACGGCAAAAATCAATATATCTTTATCAAATTTTATGTAAACCAGTCACATTTTAGAACGGTTAGGCTAGACTGGTACTAGTGTTGTATATCGGACAGCAAAATCACTATCGATAATCGGAGAGCCATACTGATTGATTATCAATTGTACAATCGTTTAAACTAGAAGACCTGAAGGTCTTGAATCGCTCCACAGGCCTGAGATTCTTTAAATATTTAATCCAAGTGTTGATTAGCTAGTGAAAACAATGTCACAATTAGCATTTTTTTCAAATTGAAAGGCATATAACTGAGGATTTATCTTCCTATCAAGCTAAGAATCACACTAATGCAAGATCTTAACTTCGTCTACATCATGTTAAGTTTTGAGGTGCTTGTTCAATACTTGTAGATATACAGAGAGTAAAACGAAGTCGAAAATAGCAATTTTGTCAAATTCTAGGGCACATAAAACTGGATTTAAGATTCAGATGATGCTGAAAATTATATCCATGCATGATCTTTTAGCCAGTAAGATTATGTGAAAGTTCCATATTGATTGGGAGATATTTATGGCTGTTTGAGTAAAAATAAGGTCAAAAATGGTAATTTTGTCAATTTCAAGGGGACATTTAACTCATGATGTAAAGTTCAGATTAAGCTGAAAATTACACTCTGGCAAGAACTTATGTTCACAAATATTGTGTTAATGTCCTGTCTTGATAGGTCAATATTTGTAGTTGCTAGAGTGAAAACAAAGTCAAAATAAAGCCGAAAATGACAATTTTGTCAATTTCAAGGGCACATAACTCATGATATAAAGTTCAGATCAAGCTGAAAATTATATCTAGCACAGATCTTATTGTCATCAACATTCTATTAAATTTTTGTCTTGATTGGTAAATATTTGTAATTGCTAGAGTGAAACCAAGTAATAATTGGGCCGAAAATGACAATTTTGTCAATTTCAAGGGCACATAACTCATGATATAAAATTCAGATCGAGCTGAAAATTGCACTCAGTCAAGATCTTATTGTCACCAACATTTTTACCAAGTTTTGTGCTGATTGGTTGATATTTGTAAGCGCTAGAGTGAAAATAAAGTCAAAACAGCCATTTTTTTAAATTCAAGGGCAGATAACTCAAGACTTTCTAATTCAATCAGCATTAATTTTAGGAATCTGATAGAGGACCACCCAAGGATCATTCCTGTGAAGTTTGATTGAAATCCATCCAAAAGTTTCTGAGGAGAAGATTTTTAAAGAAAAAGTTGACGACCGGACGCACGGACGCACGGACTGACGGACGGACCCACGCACGACGGACACAGAGCCATGACAATAGCACGCTGGCCTGAAGGCCAGTGGAGCTAAAAACAACAACAATTTAACCTAGTGAATTACAAATAATTTATCAAGATATATATGATCATACATATATATCAGAGATACATAGAGGTATATTTTAGTAAAGAATATTGTTTAATCAGGTCAGATGCTGGAACCTAAACATCAAAAGTCATTGCTAAAGTCTGATTAATTTTACTGATTAAGCAAATGGCAGACTACAAATCAAGTCATACTCTCATGTAATTTACCTAGATTTACATTGTTAGCATTAACTCCTACATCTACTTTCCTTTCTTAAAATCATGGGATGAGAATGGGAGAGAATAAGAAAATGGTCTGGAAATTTTATTTATGTCAGGAAAATAGATATCTACTTTTGAATTTGGAATTTTAATTTGGAACCAAATGTCCAAAAAATACCTGCAAAAGAACAGCGCAACTATAGCGATTGTACTGATAGTGAAAAATTGCAATAGATTGTAGCCGATTTTTGGCTCAAACCGATAGTTTTTGATAGCTGGAGACTATCGGCACAACACTAACTGGTACCCATCGTAATAATAGTAATAGTAAACCAGTCCAAAGCCCATTGAAAGTTTGTTTATCTTTTGTGGGAAATCGGAAACCTCATAACTGTTTATTAGATTGTATGTAATTTTAATGTTTTTAACCCCGAGGACATTATATTGTTTGTTTACGATGATTTACGGCGAGATTTAAATGACCAGCGATTTCAAAAGTCATGTCTACGCAAATTTAAGGTACTCGCGATTGGGAACGGCACACAGGATCGTTGGGAACGGTAGATTTGGAGATTGGGAATGGGCCAATCGTTACTTTGGGAGAAGACCGGTGATTGAATTGGGATGAAGCCGGTAGCCATTGGGAAAGCTTCCTTTTAACGGCACTAGTTAAAGAAGGAAATAAAACGCTGATTCTACAGGACTACATTTCTTGTAAGTTATTAATATTCCTGAATCCAAGTGCCTATGATAGAAATTTAAGTCCATAAATGAATGATCCTCAATTTGAGACTTTTTCTGAGTCGGCGAATTATCTACTGATAACAGACTTCCCGAAACTCCGTCGGACCTACGGACCTGACCGGTTAAAATTGGCTAGGTCTGATTGAATTTCTTACCTCGTCGGCCCTAAATGTCGGGCATAAAATACAGAGAACAAGGTCCGATTGAAAATCGTAATTCGTAGGCCCATAAATTTCCTCTAAATATGATAATTTTCTCATGGTTTTAAATGCAGATGGGTTTTCCCATCACTAATTATAGGGAATATCAAGCGTATTTATAGCACAGTATGCAGTCTAAAATTCTAAATTGTACCTCTACACTTCTTAGCTCACAAAAGCGAGGGAAATGGGCAAAATAATCACTTAATTTCCAAAGATTTTGCCTAACTTGTTCAACAAGTTGTTGATCAAAGCGAAGTCTAGTTAGCCTGGAAAATCGCCGTGGAAAAAGCCAAAATTTGGGACCTTATCAACATAATGAAGAGAAGAGTAAAACATATCTTACTTTGAACAATAATCCGATAATTAGCAACTGCTAATTGTTTATAAGTATCAATTAAAAATTCCAGGCAGACATCATAAAACACGTGACCTGTGTAATCTTTCAGCATATAACAATTAGACTTTACAATGTCGGTGTTAAAACCCTCTAACGTAATTATATTTGGTATGTAGATAAGGCTGTTTTTACATACTGGCATTATTGATTTTCTCAGTCTCCCAGGGTTACGTAACGGTTCATCGCCTCTGCATTGCTTAACCTTTTTTACCCTTTACTAATATTTCACAACAATTCGTTCTTTTTGTTCTCATAATATATTTAGAGTTGATTTGTTTTTACCGGTCCAAATTTAACAGATTTCACTCTGAAAAAAAGATGCAATTCTAAATGTTTGATAGCTAAGCTAACATGAAAATGGATAAAACAATACTTTATCCTTTTTCAATTAGATCTATGTAGCTTTCCAAGCTAGAAATGGGAAATTGTGAAACTGAAAGTAGGATTTAGAACGTAGACCTGCTTTACTCCACAACTTCAAATTATGGAATAGTCTAATTTTAGATATTAACTATTAATATGATGATATTATAAGGTTAAAGGGCGACGGTAACAGATGGTCTAATTGCAAAAAATGAAATTTTTTGAAAAAATATGCAAAACTTTTGTGTTGACCACCTCGGGATGGTTAATAATATGCGATTCAGACAGAGAATGAGCCGAAATTACAAGACAGATAGCTGAATTTAGGGAGAATCCAAGCCTAAATTCAACCCCATCACTGATGGGGTTAGAATTATTTTTAAATTGTTGCGCATGCGTATACAGCGCGGACCATGATTCAAACGAGATTCATACTTAAATTTCAATATGACGTCATCATGTATGTTGTGACGTCATTTAAGAAAGTCGCATGTCCTACTGTTTTGACCTACTTTCGACATCGCTTCATGAATTTGGTATCAAATTGCGAAAAAATGAGTCGTTGCTTCAATAGTTTCTCGTAATCATTTAATCAGGTCATATAAAGCTTAAAAAGTGTACATTTCGTTTGTATTTGACAATTTTTGGGTCCAAATCTGGGAAATAGTAGCTTTAAAAACTTTAATTCTCTCCCAAATGCAAATAATTAGATTATCAAATAGTTAAAAAAAATCACGAAAAATCTTTGGTCTGACTGAACGACCTGAGGTCTGACAGAAAATTCTGTCCAGTCAGACCAAATGTCTGACAGAATGGTGTTGAGTTTCGGGAAGTCTGTGATAAGTTGGTATCCGGGGAATGACGAAATTCCCGGAAACGACCTGGTATGGTGCTTGAGGAACGCATCTAGTATACCGGTCCCTATTTACTAGGAAGTATTTATGGGGGCTTCCGCCCCAACATCCCGCTTTATTTTATTTTGACATTATTCATGGGGGCTGCTGCCCCCACACCCCCCCCCCCCCCGCTCATTTTCTTTTTTATTGATGAAAAATTACTCTATTATGTCACTTAACTGGCAACCATTTAGTTTGGGGACCGGCTAACTAGAAACTTCCCGTGCCCGGTTCGCCCCAAGGAGGGATCGTACCTTAATTTACTACAATGTGGTAGTGAACTCTGATGTAAAATTGTAAATAGAGAAACGTTCAAAGAGCGAAATTTGCATCAGAGAAGACTCGCATTATTGTCTTACGTGCAATAAAAACTTTCTCATTCTCGGTTGGAACTGGTTTCTTGAATCGCGGCTTCCATTTCTCCCACCGTGACACCGCTTCACATTTAGCTGTCGTTTGTAGAAGCTCTTTTCTGATCAGATTATGATAACTTTTACAAAGGGTTGTTGACGCCTTCTGCATATTGACAGCTGATACTTATTTTTCAATGTCACTTTTCACTTATGAAAGACGATTTCTAAAAATGACTTTAGAGTAGCTTGCTCTTGGTTTAGACTGGAAATTTCGAAAATTTAGACTGGCTAAATCGAGAATTCTAATCAATCGCGACCCTCGAGACTGTTTGCAACCTTTTGCCGCGTTGGAACGTGGTTGCAACATGATCTCGAGCGTAATACAGTGACCGCCATATTGAACGAGAAAGTAGACGCGCGTAAATGACGTCATCAAAACAAATCAATCCTTAAGCTAACGTTATATTTCAAGTGAAATATACTGTCAATAATCGGTAAATCACATCAATTATTTTATCTGGTAAAATCTTGTCACATTTAAGGATACAGTCGACTTTTGAACGCTGTTTGTTTCAAATATTTTTCTGGCGTAGATTTAAATGGTTGTTTGGTCTGCTTCCGTTGTTATTGACCTGACTACCGTTGTTATACTTGCGGAGAGATATGGGCAGGATCGGCTCATGGCGGCTACTGTAATACGTTCGAGGGGATCTTGAGTAACGATAAGATCCGAGAATATTTGAATGAATTCTAATTAGTAATATTACTCAGTTTTCTCCCTTTATTTTATTTGCAGACGAAAAAATGCGTAAGAAACTATCTTTACGATATTCTTTTCAAAACTTTTCGAATTTGGGAACAGTTATTATCATTATCATTTTCATTAGCCTTATAATAAAATGTAAAATGTAGTAAAATGTGCCACAAAGACTTCTGAGAGGAGCTAGAAGCTGCCAAATTGACCCATTTTACTATATATCTAATAGGCCCGTTTCGTTGAGGAGTGACACCAGTTATGTCTATGGGGGAGACAGTGTGTACCCAAATTTATAATATACCTTCATAAAATTCCCGCAGGCCCGTAGGAACAAGGGGGCTAGGGGGGCTTAGCTCCCAAAAGTTGGCTAAAAATGTCACATTACCTTATTTCACACTAAAAAAACGTGTGAAAATCCAACTTAGCCCCCTCCAATAATGCAATATTCAGACACATGGGCTTTAGCCGCCCCAATGTGAAATCGCTTCTTACGGGCCTTTCTCGTATTCTTTTGGTGCAGTGGCGGATCCATTGGGGTGTCAAACGAATCCCTGTAGCCGGATTATTTCATGTTCATGCAGAAATTCAAGGAACCCTCTCACACAAAACCTGAGGGGCCGTATTATCAATGATCTTACGACCACATTTTTGTGTAAACTGTGTAACAAAACATCTGATTGCACGAGAAATCAGATTGGGCCAATCAGGTTTGTTGTTATAGGCCTAAGTTATTACGCGAAAAATAGTCGTACGATGGTTGATAAAACAGAGCCCATGGATCCGCCGCTGTGGTGTTAACTAGTAATACATGGGTCAGAAAACTTCATAGGGCCTAATGTCACTGGTGGTGAACTAGCGACGTTTTTCGCTACAACATGGTATATATTTTGCGTTTAAATGTGAGTTTATAGATTTTTTTCTTATGACAATGAACTCGGTCTAATTACAGACCGAGTTTACCGTTTTGTATTGACAAACTGTCGGTGTTGTTATAAAATCTTGTAACTACGGCTTCGATAAAGCCGTAGTTACGATATCTTATAACAACACCGACGGAATATAACCCTATTGTTCGCGAAAAAACGTCCCTCGCTTTGGCCGAGTTCACCTCTAGTGAATGTAATATCACGGGCTTACTAACAAAACGTTAAACATTTTAAAGTGACATTTCAGAATTATTTTTACATAAATTACATTATTTTGGACTGGTCCAATATCAATTAAAGCTGCTGTGGATGACAGAATGTATTTTGACATAGGCCTAGATAGATCTAGCATACAAAACATTGAGGCAAAAGGAAACAAGTTTCTAGCTGATTATCACAAGATGAACTACAATGAATCAGTTGTCTCCACAAAGGATGGGTTGCAATAAGGGTTCAAAAATAGATTTTCTTTAAATTCTGTGAATTGATAGGGTTACATAATATCTTTAATTTGTATGTGTAAAAATTCTGATGAGGGCTTATTTTTGGAGATAATGACTAACAAAGTGGGTGGGGTAAATTGACACGAGAAGCATTTTTTTACTTTGAAGTTAAATAACTTTTTCTGTATGGATCAGATCGAAGTAAAATTTTGCACGTACTTTCAATGTACTAAGGACAGAATATTTTCGGAATAACTAATCATGTATATCAGTTTGTTGATTTTCTGTATTCGTCCTTCTGTCGATCTCAGATTTTGCTTATTTTTGATGCACTAACTTTACGAAACTATCTCTTCAAACTTTATTTTTGTATGAATTGACATGATATTTTGTGAACATGATCCTTTATAATGTAGCTAGATATGTGTAAACTTTGGGTCAAATCCATTCCATAGAACCAAAGTTATTTGACCTTGACCTTCAAAGGTAATTCTAAAAAGTCACTTTTTATATTTTTAAGCTATATCTTGATATAAAAATGGTCTTATAAAGTATATTTCTATAAATAAAGTCACAGGTATAATATTCTTACTGTTTTAAGTTTGTTCAATGTAAATTTTAAAGTAGAACTTGACCTTGACATACAGAACAATAATGACTTTTAAAAAGGAAATTGTCCACTTGCCCTTCACAAATCCTTGTTATTATGTGCAAAAAAGTCAGCATCAATCGTGAATTTTCCACTGAACTAAGTAATTACAACGAGGATATAATGAAAATAACTTTATTTGCTTAAAATTCACTTCATATACCAATTTTCATGATAAATTTTCACTCAAAATCTTAAAATTTAATATTTTAGAATAACCTTTGAAGGTCAAGGTCAAATAACTTTAGTTCTATGCAATGAATTTGACTCAAAGTTTACACATATCTAGCTACATTATAAAGGATCATGTTCACAAAATATCATGTCAATTCATACAAAAATAAAGTTTGTAGAGATAGTTTCGTAAAGTTAGTGCATCAAAAATAAGCAAAATCTGAGATCGACAGAAGGACGAATACAGAAAATCAACAAACTGATATACATGATTAATTATTCCGAAAATATTCTGTCCTTAGTACATTGAAATTACGTGCAAAATTTCACTTCGATCTGATCCATACAGAAAAAGTTATTTAACTTCAAAGTAAAAAAATGCTTCTCGTGTCAATTTACCCCACCCACTTTGTTAGCCATTATCTCCAAAAATAAGCCCTCATCAGAATTTTTACACATACAAATTAAAGATATTATGTAACCCTATCAATTCACAGAATTTAAAGAAAATCTATTTTTTGAACCCTTATTGCAACCCATCCTTTGAAAGGTTTAAAGATCAGCTGGGGCCCGTATTATCAACGATGATCTTACGACCAGTGTGAACTGTGTAGCAAAACATATGATTGCACAAGAAATCAGATTGAGCCAATCAAATTTGTTTACGTACCTAATCGAAAGGGAATAGAACAACATTGGGGCAAAAGAAAAAAATGCTGATAGCTGGCATTTTCTCGTTTTGTCTCAACATTTGCTTGTGCTATTTACACATATCCTTGTTTTATTTATCGATACTCGTTGTTCGTCTGTGTGAAACTATGCTACATTGTATATATAATTTGAATTAGTCTATGTTTACCGTTTTGGAAAGGGTTGACCCATTCCCACATTATGGTGCTTTTTGATGCCCCCACCAGATAAAGGCTATTTGGGAAACATTGTCGAAATGATGTAATTGCTTGTAATAAGCAATGTCTTCATTTTCCCACCATGTGGAAAGCATTGTAGGAAAATAAATACATTGCTTGTAACAAGCAATGTTTTCATTGTTCACCATGTTTTCTACCGAGGAAGACAAATATTGTAAACTTTCATTCACTCGAAATTGTCTTCTGCAACATTCTTAAATTTATACCAGTCTAAAATTTCATCTAGTGATGACTTAACATAACAGTTAATAACACATTCTGTTTTTCTTATTTTTATTCATCCATTTTTCCTGTACATATTTTCAAAGAAGTAAAATCAACTCCAAGCAAGTCTGTTCAAATTACACAGAAGGAAGAATTTCGCCTTTCAGGTGCTGAAAAACATTGGCTTATAATTTCAAGATATTAATCCATTACCGTATAATGACGCTTTCTAGTAAATTGTTTTGAAAAAAAAATGTGGAAAATTAAGAAATTGCGTGTGACAAGCAACTACTTCATTTTCCCCAAAGTTTTCTACCACAAAATACAAAAATAGTATTTCATTCACTTGAAATTGTCATCAGCGGCATCTTTGAATATGGATCAGTCTAAAATGCTTAAGTCTGGTAATGGGTTGTGGGAGACTGCAAACGAACAAAGTGAGAAAAGAAAAATCGAAATACCAAAATGACTTTCTTTCATAACAATGTTCTCAAATGTTCTATCGTGTAGGCCTACATGTCGTTTTTCTCTCTACAGTCCACGATATTTAAAATTTAAATTGTTAGCACATGTATTCGTATTAATATAAAAAATAATGATCTTTCAAAATTTGAAATTCTTTCAAGCCAGATTTGTAAATATCGCAACTCCGTAAACTGATTATAGGCTACATTATTTTTGTTTGTCTTACACAGCTACATTAATTTTGGACTGGTCTAAAATTTATGAACTATTAATATAGGTCTGGAAAAGGAACACTTCAACAAAGTGATATCTCGAAAACCTCGTAACTGCAGCTTAAAACAAGCTGCAGTTACGAGGTTTTCGTTGAAAACCGACGATATTCTACAGGGTGTCCCAAAATATGTGTCCCCATTTTAAACATCTATAAATTTGACAAATGTTGTCACTGAGTAAAATCAGTTACATAGGTATGAAGGGGACATAATAAAGTTTTGTTGGATATATAGAACATCTATATTTACTTTGATATTTTATTCCACATAACGTTTTAAGAAAAAGATCTATGTCATTTTCTAACATTTTCGCCAAGTGACGTCAACGACGTCATCTTTTTCATTTTTCATTTTTTCATGCTAAGATGATCAAATTGATCCTTTCAATTTTGTCTTCCATGGCCATTGTGGCTTAAGTAGATGCAGTGAATGTCTTAGCATCATTAAATTTTGAAGGGGTGAAAAATAATCACAAAAACTAAAGTTCGAAATGAGGAAATATGTTTTTTCACTGAAAGTTTGGATGATGGTGCAAATGGTGCTTTAAAGGGGATCTTTTTTTGCAGAGACAAACATTTTTTTAAAGCGTGTTTTTGAATATATTAGTAAAGTAACTATCAGTATGGATGATTTATATATCAACTAAAACTTTATCATGTCCCCTTCTTACCTATAGATGTAACTGATTTTACTTGATAACAATAGGTTTTCAATTTTATAGATGTTAAAATGTGTCTCCATTTAAAGCCCCATTTGCACCATCATCCAAACTTTCAGTGAAACAGCATCTTTCCTCATTTCGAGCTCTAATTTTTGTGATTATTTTCACCCCATCAAAATTTAACGACGTTAAGACTTTCAATGCATCTATTTAAGCCATGGAAGACAAAATTGAAAGGATCAATTTGATCATCTTAGCATGGAAAAAGAAACTTTGTCAAATGAAAAAGATGACGTCGTTGACGTCATTTGGCGAAAATGTTAGAAAATGACATATTTCTTAAAACGTTATGTGCAATAAAATATCAAAGTAAATATAGATGTTCTATATATCAAACAAAACTTTATTATGTCCCTTTCATACCTATGTAACTGATTTTACTCAGTGACAACATTTGTCAATTTTATGGATGTTTAAAATAGGGACACATAATTTGGGACACCCTGTACTTACTTGAGGAAGGTATTGTGAAAAATCATGGTTCTCTTTCATCGGCAGACCTGGAAAAGTTACAAATGTATTTACATGTACTTACTTATTAACGATTAATTACAGATTGGCTACATAAAGAGTTTCTGATTGTGGAGTTTGAGATCGAAAGAAAATCCATTTACTCACTACCACGCAGGAAAGGAAATATAGAAGGAAAAGAAGACATTTTGCTCATGGCTAACCAACATCCACTAAGGCTTTCTCTGCGATAGATTAACCGTCTTCTAGCTTCATTTATACACGTACGTGCAGGCTGATCTTGCTCTATACTGCCAGCCAAAGTGACCGTATTCCCGAAGTCAGCATGACAAGATTATTCTTTTTCCTTTTTGCCCCAGATAACATTTTATCTTACACAGTGCACACTCACGGTGGATTATCACGTGATTTTACAACAAACAAAATGGCGGCTACAGGAGCCAAATCTCCCGCTTCAGGTAAGTATTTCTTCAATAGCTTTGTCAATACTTGTCCGATCTAAATTTGGTTTGAAGCAGAGAAGGCGGAAAAACTCTGAGCATTCGATAGATGCGGTGACTATTTTCAAAACTAAGAGATAAAAGTTATTGAAGAAAAAGTTAATTATTTTTCCCTGATAGGGTTTGCGTCAAAACCAAATTTTAACACTTGTGACTTTGGGGCAACGCTTAATCATCGTTTGGAAAAAGAAAAGGATAAATAGAAAAAAAATCCCTCACTGTCCAATAACTGGAGGATATGTGAATATCCAACATTCTGTACGAAGGCCATAAGCTGGTGGTTTTCTGCTGCGGTGATCATTTTCTTGACAAACTCCTGATCAGTCGGCGATAAATTCTGGAACTCAGGGTTACCCATCACATTCTTCAGCACGGTGGTCAGGTCCCTCTTACCCACAGCCTAAAATAAGGTTTTAAAGTTTATTTACGAGGACCGTTCAATTAATTTTGGAACAGGGGTTCTGTATGCAGTTGTTATGTTGCAATTCAATCTTAATTTACTTCAATTCTTCGAAGTATTCTTCTTTGACATCCACACACTTTTAAAGTTTTGACATCCGCTACTTATATGCCAATAATCGGGCCTCTATTGGAACACCATGCAGACACTAGTAAATTGCACTACACTAGGGAACATCAAGACCTGTACCGACTGCCGGAGAGGGTTTTTGTCGGTATAGGGACGACAAAAGGGCTATATGAGCTTAGCAAAGGCTATAATGGTTTGTAAAGACGCCGTGTAGCATGTTTCTCTTTCATAAAGTCTTGGACAAGAGGACACCCGTGGACAGCTCCGTTGTCATGTATTAGACCCATGCCCTTTTAGCCTGTCCCAGACCTGCACTTTTCGTGAGATTTCTTCACTATCGCCGACATACCATTATTGTCTAGATGATCGCTAATCGTGTTGCTATATAGAACGACATTTGAACACTATGCTCTTCACATTTCAAAAATACCACGTACAAAACTTTTGCCGCGTTTCTTGTTTCTTTGGCAATGAAGTGCATTGCCTGATCTTTTCGCAACCATTGCATTGACGCACCAATTGTGTTCAACACAGTAGATCTGTGTTTCTTTAATGCTTTTCGGTGGGTTATTGAAAAATAACGGTAGATTATCATTTTGTTAAAATCACCGCCTATCCAGTGAAATTATCAAACAACTTGTGCCTCGCTTTCGTATTTCAAACGATATGATCTAGATTTTTTTCTGTTGACATCCTATATACTCAGCGATCGAAGGTAGCGATTTTCTTTCACATCGTAAGCTTTTCTTTTGGATCAAATAGTTTACGTATATTTACAACCTCACATGAAATATTCTGACGTCATTTGAATATGAAATTGGCCACTTTACAGAAACACCACTAGTAGTAGGCCTCATGCAATGGAGGAGTGCAATATTCTGTTTATAATCAAATACTCAATGTACAACTTCAATGGACAATGTCTTCTTAAAGGCCTGGCCCCGGTTTCTCGAAAACACTTAAGTACGTTCTCATGCTCAAATCTTAGCACCGTGCTCAAATCGCATGAAATCCACGTGAACTTCAATCGAATACCCTTCAACGTTGGAGAGTATCCCTTTGAAGTTGAGCATATTCTCATGAGAATATACTAAAGTTTTTTCGAGAAACCGGGGCCTGGTCACATATAACATTTCACGTTGATAATTTATCATGGTTGTAGCATGTCTAAAACAGGGGACCCGTGCAGTATAATATTGGACAGGATGTGGAAACGATATTTCTCGAAGATGCAGAATCGTATGTGATCGGGCTTTAATAGGCATAATTCAAATTCCAACCTGCTATCCCCCACCCCGCCAAATAAATATGGAATACATTGTAAACTTACTATTTAATTAATTACCAAACGGCAAAATTTTAGACTTGTCCAAATTCAAAGACATTGCAGACGACAAATTCAGGTGAATGAAATTCAAAATTTGTTGGTCAATTTGGGTAGAAAACATTGTGGGAAATAAAGAAATTGCTTGTCACAATCAATTTCCTTATTTTCCACAATGTTTTCCAAAGCAATAATCTTTTGGCGAGTCAAAAAGAGTCAGTGTGTGGTAATGGGTTAAGTGGAAGCTTACTTACACTCATGTGTTCCTCTTTCTGCAGCTCCTGAAATTAATGAGGTAATATTTTGTCAAATAGCATGAAGTAGCATTTAACTTTGTTTGTCTAAGTTTATTCTAAAAAGTCCGAATTAAAACGAATAGTAACATTAGAGGGAGATCAAAACTTCTTGAACTTTTCCCAAACAAGACCTGGTTTTGACGTCCTTATATAGACTGCAAACTGGTTTGGGAAAACATTGAGACAAAAGAAGAAAATGCTGATAATCAACATTTTCTCCTTTTGTCTCAATATCTTATATACGATAGTTTGCACAAAATCTCATCTTTATCAACTTCCATTATGTCGTGTAAAGCAGCTTTCAAATTGATCTAGTCTATAATTTTGCTGCTTGCAAAAGGGTTAAAACAGAGTGACAAATCTGGAGTTACTGGTCTTGACCTTCCACTGACGATATGTAGCTTCAGATTCAAAGCGGGATTGCAACGAAACACTTTGATTTGCACTGCACCACTTTCACGGTGGATAATCACGTGATACAACAATTTCTGAATTCGGTTTGAAGCAGAGAAGCTGGACAGACGTCACGCATTAGATGGACGTGATGGATTTTTGATAAATCAGCTGATAAAAAGTTATTGAAGATAAACCAAAATTTTGGTTAATCTTAAATAACTTTTTTATACGCTGATTCTTTAAAAGTCCACCACCTCCATCTAATTCCTGGAATTTTCCCACGTTCTTTGCTTCAAACCGAATTCAAATCGGTCCGATATTAACAAAATTGAAGAATTTCTGAAACTCTGAGTCACGTGATTATCCACCGTGACTTTGGTCAAACGGAAAACAGAATAATTATTGCGAGAGTTCTGAGCTTGTGACTCTCTGACAAAATGTCACCAATCAATGGTTTGATATTGTGAACATATGTGGGCGAGCAGCTGGAGGCTCGGTTAGGATGTTGTGGTAGTACTGGTATAAAAAACAACAGTAATTCATGGTTAGGTGCTCCAGCCGCCGCGATATGACCATGCAGTTGAAAACGGCGTAAAACCCCAATAAACATAAACTGATTTGTGATGTTTAACTAGTCTCTCATGATGATACATTGTACATAAAATGTAGTACTACCACGATCTACTACGAAAATGTGTATGAAAATACATCAGCAGAGTATCATATCACTATTTAGGTCAAAAGATGTCAATTTGATAACTATTTTGTTATTTTCATGAAATGAATGTTACTCAAACGTTTCTATCAGAGGCCCGTAGGAAATGGGAGGCGATAGGGAGGACTAAGCCCCACCCACGGCCCTAAAGTTGGCAAACAATGCCGATTTCTCCTTGTTTTACACTGAAAAATCAGGAGAATCCAATTTAACCCCCAAATATTCAGACACCGGGGCTTAAGCCCCCAAATCAAATGGCTTCCTGCGGACCTGTTTCATTAGAGGATTGTATTTTGGGTTCTCTGATTCATGCACACTATCCTTATTTGAGAAATGGTGGATACAAACCTGCGTCAATAAGCCGTTCAGTCTGTGTGCCTCTGTCGCCGGTAATTCTGCAAGAGATCACGTGATATTTAAACAAATATGGAAGCTCAGCATATCGGTATTGTGTGATCAAACCTCGTAATTACATCTTGACAAAGCTGGAGTTACGAGTTTTTGTCTCAGGCCGATAATTTTCCACTCTTTAACAAAATATATATATATATAGATTATACTATTTAAACAGCGGTCAATCCCGTCTATCGAACTATATACTCCGTAAATATTGACCTGGCCCCGGTTTCTCGAAAAAACTTAAGTATATTCTCATGAGTTCATGCTCAACTTCTATTCAATACCAATCAACGTTGATTGGTATTCAATTGAAGTTCACGTGGATTTCGTGCGATTTGACCACGATGCTCAGATTTGAGCATGAGAACATACTTAAGTTTTTTCGAGAAACCGGGGCCTGAACCTGTTGAATATACAATGAGTAATTGTAATGCGAAATAATCACTCTCAAACATAATGTTGGCACGAGAAGCATGTGCAGAATACAAAGTCATAATGCCTATGGAAACTATCGACTCTGCTCGACAGTGATGATTGCTGGCGACTATTGATCATTCCGTGTCACAATTACTCATTTAATATTCATCGGGTTCAGGTCAATATTTACAAACTATAGTTACAGGAATGTGTGGTTTGTCCTACTTTACATTGATAATTATTGTGATAAAATTGGAGTGCTTCGACATTGTTTAGAGCTCTTAAATCGGTGGAAATAACTTTCGGAAAATTACGAAATCAAAGAAATTGTTTAGGAAAGGAGATAATTATTATTGTTATATTGTTAAACAATGAGCACCATGTAATTTACTTTTCCCGACCAAAAATGTTTTTTAAATTATTCAATATTTTAAAAGCAATGCGTCAAAAGTATACCACGCTATTTATTAAACACAAATTTCAAAACAAAACGCTTACTGTCAATAACGGCAAGCACGTGATGAAACCCAACATGATCAATATAAGCTTTCAGCTCGCCGGTGTAATGAAGTAAAGTGACCCCCTATAGTAGAACGACTCCCCGGTCATTCTACTATATAGCAGAGTGACTCCCCCTTACGTGAAGTAAAGTGACCCCTCATATTGCAGACTGACCCCCTATAGCAAAGTGACTCCCCAAATAGGGAACATAATGGTATGCTTATATTATATATATGCTATAATTTTGCGTGACCGATCTCGCATAAAGGGACCATCTGGGTAGTTTTGAACCAAGTCCAACGGCGGATCCAGGATTTTTTGCCAGGGGGGTCCAAGCCCAAGAATTTTTTCCAGGGGGGGTCCAAGCCCAAATTATGCCTTAAAATGTAGTAAATATGCAACGTTACACTAAATTTATATAGTCAAAATTAAATTTTCGGCCAATGCCAGGGGGGGTCCGGACCCCCCCCCCCCCCCCTCTAGATCCGCCCATGAAGTCAGTCTGCGCTGACTGCCACCTAGGGTCGCAAGTAGTAACTTAAAAATGATTAAGTCAACCTACAATGTTTTTTCTACAACTAGTATTTTCATTTTAAAGCTGGGAAGTCATATCGGCCACGACAGCGTCATTTTTTCTCCATAATTATTTTATTGGTTTCTGGACTTCCCTGGTCTTTTTGAGTAGATTTAACATTGTGCTGCAGTATTGGGACAACAGTTTATCATCAAGTTCTACACTAATGGGTCAGTATGGTAATAAATAGTCCCCTAATGAGTTAACAATTAGACTAACCCAGCACGGGGTCAGAATTTACAACCCACCGTGATGTCAGAGGTAAATGTGCAAGTTGAAGGACCGTATTCGTTCTCCCTTTCTCATAAGCCAAACATATCTCGATTCAAAGAATCAAACCTCTCTTTTTGACAATAAATTTTATTCAAACAAAAGAAAGGGTTTTCGTTTCATTGAATACGCTACACTTTTGGCATAGTGCGTTATAACTTTACGTAGCTGAAACTATATACAAGTATAGTCCACCCAAATTAACCCGGGACAACTTATTTTCGTGTGCAAAGTCTGTTAGTTGAGCGTATCAACAAAACATTGCCCAAGTCATTACATAATGCAGATGTTCCAGGTTAATCTTGCTGGACAATAGACCTATAGGCCTACGACGTTCAAGGATTTTGGCTTTATTTACTGATAAGAGATCTTATTGGTTAAGTGATCAGGCTCTACCCTTTCCAATACAGAAAATCAGTCACTGGCCGTAAGAAAATTATTAGTAACACGGAGCCATATTGTCGCTTTTCAACAAAAACCTCGTAACTGAAGCTTGTTTTATAAGTTGCAGTTACGAGGTTTTTGTTGAAAATCGGCGATACGTTTGAATTTAAAAAAAACAGAGACCTTTGAACATTCCAAAAAAAGGTCTTGAATGCCAAAACTTTGTGACGCGGCCGAGATCTGTATGTCATCGCTTTTCTTCAAAACCTCGTAAACACAGCTTAAAGCCAGATGTAGTTACGCGATTATAAACGATATTGATGGACCAACAACACGCGCAGATCCAAACATTTCCCCAGGGGGGGAGGGGGGGGGGGCTAGACTGGTGTCAGTCTTTAGAAGCATAACATCATTTACATTAACCCATTACCAAAACGACAATGTTTTAGACTTTATTATTGGAAATGGAGAAATTGCTTGTCAAAAGCAATATCTTCATTTTCCACAATGTTTTCCAAAGCCATTATCGTGTGGGGAGTCAAAAAGAGTCATTGTGTGGTAATGGGTTAAGTAATATGAAAATATGATGCATAGATGTGTTGCTCTGTGTATGCGCATGAAAAAACCTCGAAAAAAATCACACCGATATTTTTTTTTTCAAATTCAAGGGTGGGCGCAGAGCCCCCTGCTTGATTCGCCATGTACGTAGAAAACAGGAATAGTTAATCACCTACAAATGATACATCTTCATGGTCATCTCTTTGTTGACTGGGTTCAGCCAATTTCAATTTCTACTTAAACATTTATGATTAAAGCTAGTAGCCAAACACGCTTCAAATTTAATTCATCATTATTAAAAGTAATAAGTTAATATATATATGTAAAAAAGAAAACAAATGAAAAATGAAAAAGAGGGGGAAGATGCGATATCACACTAACATATCATTACACAATATCATCACGTACTGAACTTGATGACGATTCTTTTTTAATTTAAAATGAGGGGAGTCAGTTTACTATAGAGGGGAGTCATTCTACTATAGCATGAATGTGAATTTTTATAGTAAAGTGACCGGGGAGTCACTCTGCTATATAGTACTATGACCGGGGAGTCACTCTACTATATAGCACTATGACCGGGGAGTCAGTCTACTATATAGTAGAATGACCGGGGAGTCACTCTACTATAGGGGGTCACTCTACTTCATTACACCGGCTTGAATTTCAGCAATGAGCTCCACAATGATGACCTGGTCTGAAGCAGTCAAGTTGTTGTAAGCGGCGTTAGCGTGAACGGCTTTGAGGGTGTCGAGAAGTGTCGCGTTCGTTACGACAAACACTGCAAACAAGGTAACGCAGGCTACTTTCTCGTACATGTTGGTATTGATTTAGTGCTGAAATATATACAAAAAATAAATTTAAAAGAAAACACGTCGCTGGCACTGAGTGTAGTGCTGAAATACCGGAATTATAATAATCGTCGCTTTTCAACAAATATTCTCGTAACTACAGATTGAAACAAGCTGCAATTTTGGAGGTTTTTGTTGAAAAGCATCAATATGTAAACTTTCAACACAAGCTTTCAGCTCGCCAGCTTGAATTTCAGCAATGAGCTCTACGGTGATGACCTGTTCTGAAACAGTCAAGTTGTGGAAGGCAGCGTTGGCGTGAACGGCTTTGAGAGTGTCAAGAAGAGTCGCGTTCTTTACGACAAACACCACCAACAAGGCGACGCAGGCTACTTTCACGTACATGTTGGTATTGAGTTAGCGCTGAAATATATACGAAAAATAAATTTAAAAGAAACATACGTCGCTGGTACTGAATATCGTGCTGAAATACCGGTATAATCGTCGCTTTTCAACAAAAATTCTCGTAACTGCAGCCTGAAACAAGCTGCAATTTTGGAGGTTTTTGTTTTAAAGCATCAATATGTAAACTTTCAACATAAACATGAGCTTTTAAGCTCGCCAGTCTCAACTTCGGCAATAAGCTCCACAATGATCACCTGTTCTGAAACAGTCAAGTTGTTGTAAGCGGCGTTAGCGTGAACGGCTTTGAGGGAGTCAAGAAGAGTCGCGTTCGTTACGGAAAACACGACCAACATAGCCTGATCCGGATTCGCGTTGTTAAAGTGCAAAAAATGTAGAATCTACTGTATATTTCTTATTTTAAATTCAAATATAGGCCTACCGAAAAGAAAATTAATAATTTACTAATAGAAATACGTGTTACCTGTTGGAATAATTCGTGAAACTAAAGGGCGGTTTACACGGTCTGCTTTAGCATATCTGCTTTAGCATGTATGTTTTTAGCATGTATGTTTTTTGCGTTCACACGGTATGTTTTAGCACATGTGCTTTTGGTGGAAGTTAGCTGACGTAGGTCAAACAGTTTACTGGTCAGTTGTAGAATGGAGGATAGTGAAATATTATACCTTGTGTGCCTTTATCCTTTTTGCTATCGCAAAACATTGCTGAGAAAAGAGACTGTGAATCGAAACCAATCTTCCATTACCTACTCTGATCTTAAACATAAGTGTCTATTAAAGTTCACTGGTTTAGCATGACAAATGTTATTGCAGATTTTCAAAATTTTCCTCTCTTGTCTCAATGTTTTGCCAACCCATTCCTACGAGACGTCAGAAACAGGTCTAGTTTGCATAATCTTGAGATTCCCGATCACAAAGATTTCAAAGATAA
The DNA here is from genome assembly GCA_963680895.1 of Fragum sueziense. NCBI lineage: Eukaryota > Metazoa > Mollusca > Bivalvia > Cardiida > Cardiidae > Fragum > Fragum sueziense. The sequence continues at coordinate 62,621,867 of OY804594.1, read as the reverse complement.
AAGTTAAAATCTGGATCAGACTATGACAAGAGTCATGCTTTACTTTAGTCAAGATCAGACTGACTAACAGATGATCTTTGCAGATCATTTATTATCATTATCAATAAATACATTATTAATATGAAATGAAAAATTGAAATTATTGACATCTTTTTGATAAAACATGTTTGTATAAAGACCATTTTTTAAGTCTGATCTAAACCTTGTCTTTTATATTCAACAAAAGATACTATTTAACCCATTCCCACACAATGACTCTTTTTGACTCCCGAAAAGATAATTGTTTTGGAAAGCATTATGGAAAATGAATAAATTGCTTCTGACAAGCAATTTCTTCATTTCCCACAATGTTTTCAATGTGACCCAGAAATGGAAAAAAAATCATTTTGAATTGTTGTCTGCAACATCTTTGAATTTGGACCAACCCAGGTTTTTGTTGTTTGGTAATGGGTTAAGGTAAAGATCAGCATGATATCATGATAAAGATCAATTAGTATCATGACAAAGTATCAAATATAATTAATTTAACCCTTTCCCACACAAGACCTGGTTTTGACGTTCCTGATAGGAAAGGCTCGAGAAAACATTGAAACAAAAGAAAAAACTGCTGATAACCAGCAGTTTCTCCTTTTGTCTCAATATTTTCTTACATATATTGTACAAAAATTCTTTCTTTTTCAATGTCCATTTTGTCGTCTGCAGCAACTTTCAAATCGGACCATCCTAATTTTTTGTCGTTTGGGAAAGGGTTAAAACAAGAACTAAGATTGTTGTACTAAATTAAAAAAAGACACTATGTTCAGATAATAATAAAAGATCATCATTTAAACCCATTACCACACAGTGACTCGCTTTGACTCCCTACAAGATGATGGCTTTGGAAAACATTGTGGTAAATAAAGAAATTGCTTGTGGCAAGCAATTTCTTCATTTCCCACAATATTTTCCATTCAAAAAGGACCAAAAAGTGTAAAACTTCATTAAATTTAAATTGTCGTCTGCCAAATCTTTGAATTTTGACAAGTCTAAAATTTTGTCGTTTGATAATGGGTTAATAGTTACCTGTAGAGATTCTGTGGGTTTATCATGATTAATGAGGGGGCTGACCAGTGTTTGTTTATTTTACCGGTCATATCTCTGGAATCAGATATCTGATTGGTCAATTTCCGTCTGCTTTTTCACTAGAAATAGAGCATGCTCTAAAACGTCTGCTTTAGCAGATATGCTAGCAGAAAGCCCATTATCTGGGGTTCACACGGTATGTTTTAGCACATCTGCTAAAGCATATATGCTAAAGCAGACCGTGTAAACCCCCCTTAAGTTTGTTTATCGGAGATCGTGACTATATACTCAGAACTTATCTATCTTGAGCTACGGTCGTTCCAAGTTCAAATACCAGTGTTATGACGACATTGGATTGGTATTGAAGGTTTCTTCGTATAACAGGATCGACCTTGTAGTATTAACCCATTACCACACATTGACTCTTTTTGAATCCCCACAAAATAATGGCCATGGAAAACATTGTGGAAAATGAAGAAATTGTTTGTGACAAGCAATTTCTTCATTTCCCACAATGCTTTCCATCCAAAAAGACCCAATTAAAATTAAAAGTTTCCTTTACTTGATATTGTTGTCTGCAGGATCTTTCAATTTGGACCAGTCTTAAATTTTGCCGTTTGGTAATGGGTTAAGGACTTATCCCTTTTCCCAAACAATAACTGGTTTTGATAGAAAAGGTTATGGAAGACATTGATACAAAAGAATAAAATGCTGACCCATTATCCAGCATTTTCTCTTTTTACAAGTACATTTTCCATGGAGTATTGTAAATAGAATGAAAAGTCTTGATGAGAAGTATTATGTGTAAAATATTAAGACTCTATCTGTAAAAGTACATGTGGTACAGAACAGATTTAAGTTTAGCCGACGTTAGGGCTATGACATTAGCTCCCCGTAAATGACGTCCCGGCTCGTAAAAAGGAGTCGGATTAACCGGGGGATAGTTGGGCAGGACTGGGGAGGGCGCTTAACGATGGTGATAGGTACAAAAATATTCATTTCTTGGACATTTGTGTTAAAAACATCTTGTTAACTTTGAATGCACTTCGATTGATATTGGTTTGCAAGAGCTAAACGTCGGGTTCGACATGTTGTCCCTAGAGTCTAGAACTGAAGATAAGAGGGAATGATGACTTTTTAAAATCCAATACATGTATTTCTTTTATTGTTAAACAAACTGTATGTTGTTGGTAATCATTGGAATCGTCTAACCGAGACAATCCAAATGAGTACGCACACCGTAGATTCAATGCATTTACCTCCTATTATCTTTTATAGTGTTCGTCCTAGTTTTTGGACCAATGAAATTGCAGAACATATATTTGAAAATTTCGGCGCTATATTTCACATAAACGCACTGCCGGTCAGTTTATGTCACGGATATACAGAGCCACTTCCCCATTTCCTGTGCAGTTATGAAAATGATGTAAATTTTCGGAAAATGATGTAATTCCAGTAAGATCCGCTCGATAGTAGCTCCGCTTTGAAGAATGACAGTAGAAGCGTATGATTTCATTGGTTGACGAAGATTAAGTGAGATAGAGTCTGTATAGTAGATTCTATGCGACATAAACGTTCAAAGGCTGCGCCTTTTGAACGTTTATATCGTGTAGAATCTACTATACAGACTCTATCTAATACGTAGCCTACATGCAGCTCTGAACTGGACGACCATCTCGTTCGCCTTTAGGTCTTCAAGAGTACATGTATGCATCGTTTAGAAAAGTTGAAGTAGATCTAACTTGTTAAAACAAAAGAAATATCAATATATTGTGCAATTAACTTTCCCGCCATAAAAGGTTTCATCCTGTCATTTACCGGAAGTTGAAATAGGTCAATTGATTCCGATAACATCCGTGCAATTTCCGGTGCCAGGTATTTCTTGCAGGAATAACTCCTTTTATAAACTATCATCATAATTGTATGTGAAATTTTCACTGTATTTTCCCTTTTTAGTATATTTGCGATTATAGATCTACCCAAATCAGCGTTTCGTAAAGAATGTCTTTTGTTGATAAGATGAGCGATAGTATTTCATTCCGGGCCCTGGTTTCTCGAAAAAAAACTTGGGTACATACTCATGAGAACATGCTCAACTTCAATTGAGTACCAATCAACGTTGATTGGTATTCAATTTAAGTTCCCATGGATTTCGTGTGATTTGAGCACGGTGCTCAGGTTTGAGCATGAGAACGTACTTAAGTTTTTCGAGAAACCGAAGCCTAGACATACGATAGGGATAGGCCAAATCACTCTTATTTACCTAAGGTTGAAAATATACTATAATCATGTGATGCGCAAACATGATATACCCCCGGTAATTTATTATAGAGCACCATGATTAACACAGAGCAACTGGTATCATGCAGTTGTCCTACGTTAATTCTATTGTACTGCAATATTGGTACAGTTGAATTTTGCTGTGTTGACGTCGTATATTATGTCATATTACCTAAAGATCTCTGGAGTTCGACTCTGATTTTCGTTTAGTCTAGAACTACAATATTTGTATTTAAAGTGACATATCACATTTTTTTCCATATATTTTTCTTTTAGGCCATTTTTATCTGAAGGAGCAATACTTTTAATGAAAATTCTGAAAATTTTAAGCCATAGTATTTGACCGTTTATGAGAGATATAGAGTCTACATTTTATGCTAAAATTAAACAAATTGTTGTGGACAACAGTTCAGATTTATATGGAATTTGTAATTTCTGTCTCAACTTTAAAGGCGTATTTTTCGCGTATAAATAACAACTAAAAAAACTGATAGCATTTCTACGCATAAGAATAACTCATTTTTTAATCAAGACATAATGTAAAAAAGTGAAATTCGAATGTTATGTCCCTTTAATAATTTTTGTTGCTTATAATGCATAATTATATGGAGTATAGTAGACAATGGAGAGAATTTGTCCAAGAAGCTCATTTTGTTAAATTTTGTTAATTAAACGAATTCCATTGATGAGTACATGAACTGTGCCCGTATTATCAATGACCTTACAACAAATTCACCATTGGTCGTTATACGAGGGTTGATTGATAAGAAGTGAGCCTTTTAAAGAAGGGGTAAAGCAAGTATGCTATGTACAGTAAAGAGATGGGTCGGGGAGTTCATGCGTGGTAGGCAGAGTCTTGAGAATGACGTCCGCGCTGGAAGGCCTGTCACCGTTGCAACACCAGAAATGGCCAATAAAGTAGAACACCCGCCTTATTCACTTGATCTTGCTCCATCTTGTTTCCACAGTTGTAAAGAGCTATTGCTGGTACCCACTTTCAGTCAAATGATGACGTCATACATGCAGCGGAGGCCTTTCTGAACGATCAGGAGAAGGAGTTCTACAAAAATGGCATTGAGGCCTTAAAACATCACTGACAAAAGTACATAGACAAAGAAGGGGGCTATGTTGAAAAATAAAATCGGTTGACAGTTGCAATTCAAACCTTTCTACCTTTCTGTGTCAGGCTCACTTCTTATCAATCAACCCTCGTATTGTTGATAATACGGACCCTAGATTCTGACTTAGGAGTTACGTATGAGTTCATTATATTTGATGTCGACATACCGAGTGTCAACTATAATTCAGAAATATTAGAAATGATCCTGTGATTTACGATTTTGTTTGTGTTTAGATGAGCCACAAAAGTCGATTATCTCTTCAATCATGTTAATTACAAAAATACGTTGTTTCTTTTATAATATATGGGTCTTGATTTATAATTTGCGTGCAAATGAATAAAGTAAATCATATTAATAACAGTTCACAATTTTTACATCGTTACTTGGATTGAGAAATATTGATTTTTGAAGAAATAAAGATCGATCATTTCTGTAAATTCACACAGAGTGACGATATACGTATGATGACTTGACTCCACCCCAATCACTCATAAAGCAGTGACAATAGATCTATTGGAAGACTTTTTTTTACAAAATTAATGCGATGTGGAATATCACTCTATGACAGAAAAGTCGTGCCTTGACTGTGTCAGAAATCTCCGGCTTGCAATAGTTTGAAGTCATACGGCCACACATACAGTTTTTCAAATTTTGTCTTCGGGAAAGATTGGGAAGACATTTCAAAGACCAATAAGAACACTGTTCATGTTTTAAAATAATGACATATAATGTAAAATTCCATTCACTCGAAATTTTCTTCTGCAACATCTTTGAATTTGGGCCAGTCTAAAATTTTGTCATCTAAAAATGAGTCTACATAACAGATAACGACACATTATGTTTATGTTATTTTTATTTATTCATTTTCCTGTAGGCCCTACATATGCTCAAAGAAGTAAAAATCAAATCCAAGTCTGTTCGAATTTAGACAGAATGACCCTCGGCTCTCAGGTGCTGAAAAACAATTACTGACAGTTTCAAGATAGGTCTACGAGGGTTGTTCGGAAAGTTTTGAGACAATATTTGTTTACAGTTCATAAAAAAGCATATTCACACAATGGCAGTGAATTTTGTGCTACAAATAGACTGGGTTTATCGTTATGTTTTGAAAGACCGTCGGTGTTGTTATAAAATCTCGTAACTACGGCTTGAATCAAGCCGCAGTTACGAGATTTTATAACAACGCTCACGATATATACTATTGTTTGTCCGAAATTACGTCACTGTTTACATGATAAGATCGTTCCCTATTTTTTTTCATATACACGTTTTCTTGTAATCTTAAATCTATGCCAACAAGAAATTTCGTGTAAATCGTACACCGTCTTCGCATAAACTTAATATGGATATCAAAAATAGCTACCGACTAGCAACGACCCGATAATCCAAATCTTGTAACAATAATTGCATTGATCTCGTAATGCTTTAAACTTTGTATAAACTTAAAATTAATAAGACATTCGCAAAAATGATAATGAAATGATGTTTGTCTCAAAACTTTCCGAACAACCCTCGTATATGGGGAGAATTCAAACGAACACAGCGAGGAAAGAAAATTTGATATATTATTATATATTATGAAGGTGACTTTCTTTCATAAGAAAGTTCCCAAAGACCTCTACGGATAAGGCGAGAAATCTCCCTAAAATGCTCAAATGGAAAAGTCATTTTTCAAAACATGCAAATTGATTATTATTTCGAACTGTATTGTTAGATATGTATCTAAATCATATGAAAACTGATTTTGTACGATCAAAACGATTCGACAGGTACAGATAACTCTTGGTTTCTGTACCTACCCCCCAAAATTACATTTTCTTACCCCACCGTTATTCATTAAACCAGAAGTTTTCTTTACTTTTATAAGCAAAAAAAAATTTTCTGTAAATGTAAGGACAATTGGTGTTGAAATCATAAACCATTTTTCGATTTGTCCTTAATGCACATGCGCATCATTGAAACGAGTTTAAAGGCGAAATCTTCCCGCCAAAATTATGGCATATGGTATATGAGTACAATTTTTAGTATAAAAGTACGTCCCCCCCCCCCCCCGTGACCCAGCAAATCCTTTTTACCAAGGAAGCCTATGATCCAGTTACACAACATATGTCAATGGGAAGCTGGGTCAAGGGGGGGAACGATGTTAGCCAGCCTTGGGAAGGTAGGTATGCCTCGGTTTTTGGCGGGAAAGTGCGCGTTTAAAGTTGTTTCAATGGTGCGCATGCGCAATACGGACAAAACCAAAGTTGCCATATGATGTCAATACCATTTATCCCTGTATCTGTAGAAAATAAATTGCAAATAAAAATAAAAGAATCTTCATTTTACCTCTTTGAATACCGGTAGTGTAAGAAAACGAAATCATTTAGGTGGGTACTAAAATCAAGAGTTATCTGCACCTATAGAACTTTTAAAATGACATAAAAATCGGTGTTTATTTCCTTTATTTGTCTACCTAACCATAAAGCTTAATTTTGTTTCTCAATTTGTTAGTTTTGAGAATTGACCCATCGAGCTGAGCCTTTTAGGGAGAATTCTCGCCTTATCCGTAGAGGTCCTTCGATGGCTCAGCGTGAAACCGTTGTAACTGCCTATATGTTTATAGGCAGTTACAACCGTTTCGTGCTGAGCCATCGAATTGTTCTCTTGTTAATGTCAATTTTCTCTCGACAGTCGATGATATTTAAAATTGTAACTGTTTCACATTCGATCGAATTAAAATGAAAAACGAAAAATAAATGTTATATGAATTTTTGAAATTCTTACACTGCTGTTTATGTTGTTTCATGACTTCTCAAATTGAATGATTGCTTTTGTTGTCTTACACAACTACTTTGATCTTAGACAGGTCCATATGTGACCCGTCGCGCTAAAAGGGACCTTATCCGATGTGTGAAAAATATCGACCCTAGTCAGTCTGCGCAGTCCGCGCAGCCAGACTAGGGCCGACACTTTTCACTTTTATGTAAATTTCTAAATCCGGAATTGTTTCCCTATCTTACTATATGTTCATTTTTCGCATACGGGATCTGGTTGACCTGTACCGAGTCTGACAAGTTTGTCAAAATTTGGATTTTCTGAGTTCGGATAAGGTCCCTTTTAGCGTGACGGGTCACATATATTAACCCTTTCCCAAACAAGGCCTGGTTTTGACGTCCCTGATAGAAAAGGCTTGGGAAAACATTGAAACAAAAGAAGAAACTGCTGATAACCAGCAGTTTCTCCTTTTGTCTCAATATTTTCTGTGCATATTTAACACAAATTCTATCTTTAATACCTTCCATTTTGTCATTTGTGGCAGTTTTTTAATTTGAACACCCCAAAATTTTGCCGTTTGGGAAAGGGTTAAAGGGAAATGTACAATGCAACAAAATGATATTCCACTTACTTGAGCAAGATAGTGTGAAAAGTCATGGTTCTCTTTCGTCGGCAGACCTGGAACAGTTGTAATTCCATATGGTTACTTTTTTTACTCGCATTATCACTGATTTAGTTCAGATTGACAACATTTTGTGTTGAAGCTTAAGAGATTCTGAAGCTTAAGCTTAGTGATCCGCCCCTAATGAGATTTGCGTGACGTCAGAATTATTCGGACGACGTCGAAAACATTCGGCAGTGGAACTTTCCACCGACGGAATGTTTACGACCGCGCCCGAATAGGTTTGGATACGTAACGACGCCGCTCGAAAATATCAGATGTTTTATGAATATCAAAATGGCCACATTACGGGTATTCTAGCATACTGGCAAACCCATTTACTAATTACCATGATAACCGTGAAAGGAAATAGAACACCCTTTCCAGAAACCTTTCCAATTTAGAAATTTCTGAAGAAAAATAAGGAAAATTTGAAAACTACAGATACAAACCAACATCCTCACGACCTGGTAAAATAGAGCAATGTCAGATCGCTTGCATGTGTAGTCTAACCGTGCTTTATGCTGCTAGCCAAAGCGACCGTCATTATCCGGGGCAGCATGACAAGGGTTATTATTCACGGTGTATAATCACGTGACTTAGAATTTCCGATAATCTTAAATAACTTTGTCAATACTTGACCAATTTGAATTCAGTTTGAAGCAGAGAAGGTGGTACAATGTCGGGGATAATCTGGACGTGGTAGATTTTTAAAAAAGCAACTGATAAAAAAAGTTATTGAAGATCAACCAAAATGTTGGTTGATCTTCAATAACCTTTTTATCAGTTGATTTTTCAAAAACCCATCACATCTATCTAATGCGTGACGTCTGCCCACATTCTCTGCTTGAAACCGAATTCAAATTGGTCCAGTATTTACAAAATTATTGAAGATTTTCTGAAAATATTGTATCACCTGATTATCCACCGTGTTATTAGTAACGCTTATTTTTTATTTTAGACTGCGACCCCTGTAACTTCAGACCAGGCTGAAATGTTGTTTTGAAAAGGGTCAATAGTAAAAAAAAAAAAACCCGTACTGTCCAATAACTGGAGAACATGTGAGTATCCAACATTCTGTACAAATGCCATAAGTTGGTGGTTTTCAGCTGCGGTGATCATTTTCTTGACAAACTCCTGATCAGCCGGCGATAAATTCTGGAACTCAGGGTTGGCCATGGCATTCTGCAGCACAGTGGTCAGGTCTCTCTTACCCACAGCCTAAAACAATGCTTTAAAGTTTATTTATTCATGTATTAATATTCGAATTAAAATAAAATCTATAATAAATTTCTTTTCGTGCGTAAATCTTAAAAGGGAGATCATGTTAGGTTGTCGAAAATGTAAACATGCAGGTAAAAGTAATTTGAAGAAACATCGTTTGGATTGGTCAACCTGTATGGGAACTTCAGGAAGGTCATTTCTGTCATGGGAAAAATTCAAATCAAGTTTATTTTATTCCAAATTCAGTCTATATATGACTTTTCTGATGGTTTTTTTTTAATATGAAAATTGCCACTTTGACGTTGGTCGAATATGAAAATGACCACTTTACGGAAACACCGCTTTAATATTAATCCAATGGAGGAGTGATTCCGTCAAAGACTATCTTTAATCAAACACTCCATAAATAATGATAATTTGATGGACATCGTATTATCAATAGGCATAATTTATATTCTAACTTGAAGTGTAGTTTTTTTTTTCACAAAAATATTATCTAATACATTGCAATACATGTCTATTGAAGTGGAATTACTTACACTCATATGTTCCTCTTTCTGCAGCTCCTGAAATGATGGGGGCAAGAACTTTGTCAAACAGCATTTAATATTTTACTTTTGCGTTCTCAATATGTGACCCGTCACGCTAAAAGGGACCTTATAATATTATGAAGTGTGAAAAATATCTAGTCCAGTCAGCGTAGCATCGGACCTAGACAAAATTGCAACAGAATTTCTTTTTGCACCATTTCGTAGATCGAGTATTGGTCATCACTCAGTAAAAAGTCCCAGAGTGTTCTCCTTGCAATAACATGGGAATTTGAGTTTAAAGTTTGTTAATTTTCCGTGTTTTTCAAATGTCACGAATGACACACCATACAATGCTTGGATGACGTCACATCGAAACTTTACATAGATACGTCATCATAACAAAATGGCAGCGCCGTAGATCTCGTGAAGGTCGGTGAAAGAAAATGACGTTTTACATCTTCGCTACTATTTTACACACTTTAACTGGTCCAAACACTTTACATAAGGTAAGTACATAATGATCTGTTACACAAAAAGTTTGTTAGAAGTTGAAAAAATGATTAATATTCTGCAAATTCCGATCCGAGTCTTTCGATTCACAGGTTAAAGACGCGGTGATTGGTCAGTGGGCTATAGCCCCCCCCCCCCCCTACCCCCCTACCCCCCCTTGAAAATTATAGATATGGGATGTCAGAATCACCTAAAATTATGTTTTTTATCAAATATAATCCAAAATAATAAAAATATTTTTTTTCTCATTTTTTCTATCACTTTCTTTTAGAAAGGTACTTGTCTTCAATCTCGGAAAACAACAGTGCCTCCACTTCTCCTATCATATCTTTTTTAATTCTCAACCGAGCACAAAAAGTTACATACAGAAATACGCAGCAGAGGTGTGGCCAAAACATGCCATAAACGGTTTTGCGAGATTTTCTTCCGTTCGGCAACGGCGAACGTCGGAATGACAAAACTTGTCAGAACGGACAAGATCTGATTCGACGGCAAACCGCCGATATTCATCACTAATGTGCATCATCTACAACGAACATGAACCTAAATAACATATAAAGTATTCAAAATGCTGTTTTACAATCACTTACCGCTAAGCAAAACATCAATCTCGGTCGATTTCGGTGTTTAAATTGAAAAAATACTTCCCGTCAAACAAATCTAAACTAAAAGCAGCCTTGATTTCACAAATTTGACCCGAAAGTAAAAATTCGCTTTCTGATTGGTCGAATTTGGGGGTGTGTACTTTCCGATAGTATTGGTTTCCCGATTGGCTCTATATCGCAGTCAGAAACGGGAACCAGCTCATTTTCTCATTAATGATTTCCGGGTCACCAAAATTAACGAAAATTGTATGAGTTTGGGTCGATACTGCTACAATCTTTCATCGAAAACTGGGAAAATCGACAGAAATCGATGTTCCGCTTAGCGGTTAGTGATTTTAAAACAGTATTTTCAATACATTATATGTTATTTACGTTGAAGTTCGTTGTAGATGATGCACATTAGTGATGAATATCGGCGGTTTGCCGTCGAATCAGATCTTGTCCGTTCTGACAAGTTTTGTCATTCCGACGTTCGCCGTTGCCGAACGGAAGATTATCTTGCAAAACCGCTTAGAATATGTTTTGGCCACACCTCTGCTGCGTATTTCTAGACCTTACTTTTGGTCCTCGGTTGAGAATTAAAAAAGTTACGACGTGAGAAGTGGAAGCGGCGTCGATCTCCGAATTAGAACATATTTACCTTTCTATAGAATATTGATAGAAAATGAGAAAAAAATCATATTATATTATTTTCGATTGTATTTGACGAAGAAAAATAATTTTAGGTGATTCTGAGGTCCCATATTAAATTTTCTAAGGTGGAGGGGGGTAGGTGGGGGGGGGGGGGGGGGGCTATAGCCCACCTACCAATCACCGCGTCTTTAACCTGTGTTTCGATTTGTTTACATTTGATTTGACGGAGATAATTCATGACATAGATTAAAACACACTGAAATTAATATTATGAATGGGTTTTCATTCGTTTTACTTGTTTGTGAACAATATATAAATATGACGACAAAAATGTTATAATGATTTATTTAACTAATTGCTTGTCATATTTCTTCTACGGAAGCCAATGGCGGCCATAAAACCGTATTTGGTTTGTATTTTTATCCAGATATCTACATCGTCATTTCTTGTATGAATGAGGAAGATTGTGTATTATATGCAATGTCTATGAATAATTATCATAATTCTACGTAGAATAACACAAAACCTTTTGAAAATTGAAAGCAAACGACTCTAATATTTGGTTCTATTGGGAGCTCTCTTCACCCCAATTATATGTACTTTAATATAATTAAACGCCCGAAATTTGCGTAGATAAGAATTTAACATTATGAATATTTGGGACACTACAGTACTTCTCTATCGTTTTTTATATTGAATAATCACTTGTCAACAATTATCTATAGGCCATGTTTAGTAATGTAGGTCTATGGGATAGACCCTGCACCCGGGAAGTGAATGTAATTACGATATAAACATGAAGGTAACAATATTTTTTCCCACAATTGTTGTTTTTGAAAATGTATTCACATGTAATATTGCATGGACTGAAAAGTTAGTTTTACTTAATTCTTATATGCACGTTTTCATTATTTTTGGTTGGTTCAGCCACATGATTTCAAATTGATACCTTTTCTTTCAGGGTGACAGTTAGCCAAACATTACAATGCACAACAACTGAGTGGCGTTCAAACCATATGGTAGCTATTTTTATATATATAAAGATTTGAGCCAAATCTTAACTTCATTCAATATATAAATATAAATCGATTATCTCTAGTGTCTGTTTACCAGGTAGGACTTACATTTAAAATTAAAGACAAATTGAAAAATACAATATCTGTGTATGTTTCAAATTTCCATCAACTTTCAAATCTGGGGGTAAAAACCACACTTATACAGTTAAATTACAGTATCCTTGTACCCCCTCTGTTATAGGCAAAGAAGGATTGCGAAAAATTGGGGTACACAATTTATTTTGGGGGTAAAAAACTATTTGGAGGTTTTTGGACACCCTGATGTTTAGACCAAGCAACAAGTCATTCCATAAATTAAATAATTTGTATAGAATGAATTCCTTGCAAAGTTCACAGTAAAGTGCACTACCACGTAAGATTTCAAAACTCGGGGCCGGTAGTTATTATTACATCGTCTACTATATCAAAAGATCGGGAACTTGTGTCATAAAATTCGATTTGTGATATATTACTATTCCACAATTTAGTGAGAAATTTGGAATATGTTTGCGTTCATATGTGGTAAACCAATTCTCTTATACATTTTCAGATGACCCAACGGCCGTTCGTCTAAGTCAAAAGGGGTGTGAGAGTACCATGGTCCATCAGTACCAACGTTAAGAACGGTCATGAAGTCAATGTAATAGCGGGTGATTTTGTCCATGGAAAGTGCCGTAAAGACTTTACTAGACGAGTTGAGCAAGTAGGTGTTAAAGACGACACATTAAGTGATATTGCTCGAGTATTACGGTCGGTACATTTTCTGTTTGACTTGTTACAAGTGGTTGTTTTGTCACTTTTGTGGTTTAGAAGCAAAGTGTTCTTTAAGAAAAAGATCACCTCATATTTCCTGTGCGTAGTTTTGGCTTCCAAGCTTCTGTTATGGGGGCATGTGGCAAAAGGAGAAACAAATGGGCTGGTGAAGTGCAAACACGTTTGACGCACCTTCCGGCAGCAGATGCAATATATCACCAATCATGCAGTGTTAACCCCACAACTGAGAAAGGTGGTCCAAAACTATTCATAACCAAAGCAGCCAACATTGAATTAATGAAATCCCAAAGAAGACCCGAAAATGATAAACAGATGGAAGCATTTCAAATGATAATCAAGTGCATTCAAAGTTGGGAAAGTTTTTTTCCACTAATTAATTGCAAACAAAGATGTTCAACATGTGTAATTATGAAAACTGTTATTCGTCAAAACAAAAACGGAACACCCTTAAGCACCTCGGCGATGCAGTGGTAGTGAGTAGCAATGAGGGGCAAAAAATCGACACTAAAACAGAATGTTTCAACCATTATTCATAGCCTTGATAAAGCCTGTAAAGACATTTCTAATGAAGAGGAGAAACAAGTATTATTGAAACAGCTGCAAAGCTTATTAGGTGTGATGTTAAGGACATTATTGTGCTCAAAGACAGTTATCCTTCATTTTCAGATGTTGCTTTATTACAAAGAAACATCGAATACTTGCCCTATATACTAGTAGATTGAAACACTTAGACAAACTTTTCAGAAGTAACAACAAGACAAAACAGCTGCTATCAGACAATGTGCAATTCAATCGTGTTCAAGGGACTTGTAGTACCACTACCACTTCAGCTAGACTTGGGTATTCAGCTACATCGCCACTCCGGTCCTCGATTTCTGATAGATACATTGAACACCATGGGATTTTGTACTTCATACTGGGAAGTACAGAAATATGAGACCAAGTGTTCTAAGCAAGATTGCCAAACCAAGTAAATTACAACACACCCGTGACCGCTTCTTCAATTTGTTGGAAATAATGATTATATGGACCATAACATGATCCGTACTTTAGATGCACAGAATGGGAATCATTGCATCTTCAACACCAGGTACAGATTTGTCAGAGATCCCAGGAAAGATATTTCACTGCAGGAAGTAGTAGCCCTTTGTAATATTGACATTAAATTCTTTTTGTATAGTACGCTGACAAAGCTTATGAAGCTGAAAAGCCGTGTTTCATCATGTAACCTGAAAAGCTACTAGGTAACCGTGGTTGACCACAAGACATGTTGTGTAAAAACATTAAATTTTGGCCTTGAGACAGAACAGACAGTGCTGGTCACAGTGGTCAGGCTTTATACAGATGCTTGTAACTCCGACCACGCCCTTTGATTTAAAATCGTCCATATCCTTCCTGACCATGATTGACACCAGTCCTAGTGGTCTGACACGCTTTAACTCTACTCTGCATTTTATCTGCATACAAGCCTAACGCTACAGAAAGTCACCGGTTTTAACCTTCGGCCAGCATATCTTTCAGAAAGCAACAGACATGTCACATAATAGTCCCTTAAAGAAGATTGTACTTCGCATTGGTGGCTTCCACAGGGATTTGGGCCTATAAAATGGCCCGCGACTCGAAGAAATACAGTTGTAAGCATATGCTTCAATGTTCGAGTTGTTTTTAAGAATGCCGATGTGTTTAATGCTCTAAGTCAGCGACTTTGTGGGAAATGGACGATCTCTTTGTGGTTCAAGACGGTATACCCGGTACATGGCATACAATTTTTCACAGAGTACTGGTTTTTGGACTTCTACATTATAAGGCACGTGAAATCATTGTGGATTGTGGGAAATTGCACAAAACACAATTTCTTCTTTTCCAACAATGTTTGAATTTTCTACACCATGGATTAGTGACACTTCCTTTAACCCTTTCCCAAACAGCAATATTTTGGGGTGATCAGTTTTGAAAGCAGTTGTAGGTGAAAAATTTGTGCTCAAACAGAAATAATTGTTGTACAATAAAGTTAAGAAAATATTGAAGCAAAAGAAGAAAATGCTGATTATCAGCATTTTCTTCTTTTGTCTCAAAGTTTCCCCAAGCCTATTCTTCCAAGGATGCCAAAACCAGGTCTTGTTTGGAAAAGGGTTAATTTGTCAATTGACTTTGATGCTTGAACACTGGTCAAAATATTTTGCATGTTTGAAAGGGTAAATGCATTTCCAACATTTGCTGGTTTTGACGTCCTTAGCAGAAAAAAGTTTTGTAAAGCATTGAGAGAAAAGAAAAAAGAATAACAATTGTTTTTCATTCTTTCTCATAGTTCTTCATGTTCCAATGTGAGGAAAATTATGCGTATTCAAATACACTTATTTTGCATCTTGTGACTGACTGTTGGAAATTTGGATGAATTTTGATAAAAGTCTATAATTTTGTTGTTTGGTAAAGGGTTAAATGTATTATCAAAGGATGTATAATGACTACTTTTCTCGAATTGAATTAAACAAATAATATGACTCCTTTAAATAATACCATGACAAGACAATGTTTCGAGTGGTCACAGAATAATCACAAAATAACGGAAAACGTGCTCATCTACGCGTAGATCTACATACGTAAATTAGCGTAGCACTAATTGTTATTCTCTTTAATATCAACCGCATTTAGGTAGAAATGAGTTTACTTAGTTTTATCTAGTAATATTTTCTTTTTAAAACGCTATAAAAGCGGACAGCGTGATAAAAATATTGAAACTTTGGATTAATTTTTGCAATTTCCATATAACCATATTAAGAGAAGTGGGTGGGGTAAATGAATATCAATTTTTTTGCTTCAAACCAATGAAATGATTATGAAACTTATATATTTATGTAAAATTGGCTTCTAAATAATCATACATCTTCATAATATAAGTGCAAAGTAGTTACAACGCTATAAAAATAATTTTAAACTAAAAAATAACAAGTCATGTGATTTTTCAATAATTTTCACCGGGTAAATACCTGCCTCAGTCAAGGGCGATTTTTACAAAATTGGCAACTGCAACAGAGTGGGACTTTTTTTGGGGAATACTACATATATTTATGATGTGAAAAATGCAAAAATAAATTCTGTTGCAATTTTGTCTAGGTTAGGCATGTTTTTCGGCTAGGCTTACTGGACTAATCGACCCTAGTCAGTCTGCGCAGCCCGCGCAGCCAGACTAGGGCCGACACTTTTCACTTTTATATAATTTTCTAAATCCAAAACGTTTTCCCTATCTTACTATGTTAATTTTTTTGCACACAGGATCTGGTTGACCTGTACCGAGTCTGACAAGTTTGCCAAAATTTAGATTTTTGGACTTCTTATAAGGTCCATTTTTTTCTTTAAAAAAATCCGAATACAAAGGAATGGTAACGTTATCGTGGGATCAAAAACTCGCATCTGCACATTGACAAACTTTGAAGTTACGAGTAATGATCCCCTACCGACGATAAGTAGCTTCAGCTTCAAAGTGGGATTACACTTCATTTGCACTACTTTGGTCAAACGGAAAGCAAAATATTGTAAGATTCTTGGAAGAACAACGAGCCTTAACATTTGTGCATATATGCTAACAAGATCTAGACGCACGAAAGACCATATTCCGTAATATTGGTCAAAAGATGTGAACTTGATCTACCAGATTTTTTTTCTCATGTCATTTTCCGTAAACTGACGGACAAACCTGTCACGTCAGACAATTGTGTACAAGATAGAATTAACAGAATTTGTTATTAAGGTAGAATACCCGTAATGTGACCATTTTAATTAAGATTCATAAAACATCGGATTTTTTCGAGCGGAGTCGTTACGTATCCGAACCTATTCGGGCGCGGTCGTAAACATTCGGCGGTGGAAAGTTCCACCGCCAAATGTTTTCGACTTCGCCCGAATAATTCCGACGTCGCGTGATTCTCATTAGGGATACACTACCTTAACTAATCTATAATAATCTGTACTAGAAGACAGTAGCCTAATTTTGTTTCTTTGATCCATGTACAATCACGAATGACCATGTTTGGGGAAATAGTGGAATACAAACCTGCGTCAGATAGTTGCTCAGTATATGTGCCTCCGCCGCCGGTAGTTCTGAAAGAGATCACGTGATAAAAACAAGATTGGTTGACTTGAAGCTTATTGTGAATATTGTTGAATTCGGAAAATTACAATTTCAAAGTCTTTGTTTAGAAAAGGACATAATTATATTGGTAAACACCATATAAATGTATTATGGACTTCTAGCTAAAATATTCTGTAAAAAATATTCTGTCTTTTAGAATTAATGTGGTTAAACCATGAACCATCCCACTTGAACACCAGACTAATCTGTATGGATCTACAAAACGCTTACTATCAATGATGGCAAGAACGTTATGAAATCCAACATGGTCAACGTAAGCTTTAAGCTCGCCAATTTCAACTTCAGCAATAAGCTCTACAATAAGGATCTGTTCAGAGGCTGTCAAGTTGTTGAAAGCAGCATTAGCATGGACGGCTTTTAGGGCGTCAAGTAGAGACGCATTCGTTACTGCAAACACCGCCAACAAGGCAACACAGGCTACTTTTGCGTACATGTTGGTAGGCGCTGAAATAACGGTGTATATCGTCGCTTTTCAACAAAAGTCACGTATCTGCAACTCCCAAACAAGACCTGATTTTGACGTCCATACGAGATTAGACTTCGGAAAACATTGAGGCAAAAGAGGAAAATGCTGATAATCAGCGTTTTCTCCTTTTGCCTCAATATTTTCTTAGAGCTTACTCGTATATTGTACAAACATCCTTTATTTTTCAATGTCCATTTTGTCGTCTGCAGCAACTTTCAAATTGGGCCATCCTAATTTTTTGTCGTTTGGAAAAGGGTTAAAACAAGCTGCAGTTACGAGGGTTTTGTTGAAAAGCCTCATTTCTCAATATTTTGACCATCAAAATATTTCTTTCAGAGATTACAAAAGAATATAATGAAAAAACTAAGACAGGTCCTGATAACTACTTCACGGTGGGGATTGTGCATGATGGGATGGATAACGAATATTGAGTATACGGACAAATTTTACCTCGCTTCAGGTAAGCAATTGTGCAATAATTTTCTTATTTCTGCTCCAATTTTCAAGCGGTTTGTTGCATGTACCCCGCATTAGTGAGCTCTTTCCTCGGATATATGACTTGTTTGTAGAATCTTTGTACTTTGTCCAAAAATTGATCCCAACCGACCAGAAAAACGACAAAAAATTCAGGCCCTTTTTCTAGTCGGTTGGGATCGGTTTTTGAGAAAAGTACAGGGAAGTTCCAAATAAATAATATATATGAGAAAAGGGCTCAGTAAGACGGAGTACATGCAACAAACCGCATGAAAATTGACGCAGAAATAAGAAAGTTATTGCACAAATTCTTACCTGAAGCGTGGTTAATTTGGCCGTAGTCGTTACCATTTCGCTTTCTGGTCGGTTGGGACAATATTTCGGAAAAAGTATCATGAGTTATCTAATATGTCATACATCCGATGAAAGAGCTCGATAAGGCGGGGCACATGCAGCAAACCGCTTGAAAATTGATACAGAAATAACAGAGTTATTGCAAAATGTCTTACCTGAAGCGAGGCGAGTTGACATCAAATTTTGTGCAAAAAATAGACTGAGTTTACCGTTATGTTTTGATAAACCGTCGGTGTTGTTATAACATCTCGTAATTACGGTTTGATTCAAGCCGTAGTTACGAGATTTTATAACAACACCAACGAAATACTATTTATTTGTCCGAAATTACGTCACGGTTTACTTGATAAAATCGTTCCCTATTGTCGGTAGTCGTTATCCATCCCATCATGCACAATCCCCACCGTGTACTTTATCCTGGAAACGGAACGATATAATAATTATATTGTGATGAAGTCGTAGGTAACTGCATGTATTACTATGCTGATGGCTGTTTTCAATTTAGGAGCAAAATATAGGTAAGTATGCTGAGTCGAAAAAGAAAGTGTGCATAAAGAATAACTGGAATTTCTATCGTAATGTTGAATCTTGATATTATAATATTGGTTTCAAATTAAAGTGACATTTCACTTTTTTTCATTTTTGAAAAGTATGTCTTGATGCAAAGATTGTTTATTCTAATGCTTAGAAATGCTATCAGTTTTTTAAGTTGTTATTTATAAGCGAACAATACGCCTTTAAAGTTGAGGCAGAAATGACAAATTCTATATACATCTGAACTGTTGTCCACAACAACTTGTTTAATCTTAGCATAAAAATATTTATTTCTCGTAAACGGTTCAATATTTTGGCTTGAAATTTTCAGAATTTTCATAAGAAAACATGCTCTTTCAGATAGAATAAAAGTAAAATTTATGTAAAAATGATTGTGAAGTGTCACTTTAAAGATAATTCATTCGCCTATAAGTGGGTGTCTTTTTAAATTGTGTGAAATGGAATATTTTTTTGATTTTCTTAACCCTTTCCCAAACAAGACCTGGTTTTGACGTCCCTAATAGAAATAGTTTTTGGAAAATATTGAAACAAAAGAAGAAACTGCTGATAACCAGCAGTTTCTCCTTTTGCCTCAATATTTTCTGTGCTATATTGTACAGAAATCCTATCTTCAATTTCATCCATTTTGCTGTCCACATCATCTTTCAAATTGGACCACCCTAAAATTTTGCTGTTTGGGAAAGGGTTAAGGTATTTGAGATAGGGGTCAATTTCAAAATTTACAGAACTTGCTGACGATGGTGAGAAGATACAATATTGTAATTTTCATGGGCTTTCTGCTTCAATTTCTATTGTTTCATGTCTTCAATGAATGACGGCAAACATGTGTGGTGTCACTGATCGAACATAACGTTTCATTGTCTCGTTTGGAATTTAATCGCGTTCATATTGCAAGACGTATTCCACGTCCTGCAACTTCTTTCACTGGACCCTAAATTAAGCGAAACTCAGGCGGAAAAGATTATCAGCCCTACACCACTCTCATGACTATTTTTTCACGCGTCCCGTGCCAATGACGATGTGGCTTATGCAGGCGTAACGTAAGATTTTGGCATCATAATAATGTGAAAAACATAATGGTCTCAAATCTTTTATGAGCCGTCTATCTGCATTCGCAGATTTCAAATGTTGCTTACATGTGAATGCTGTACTGAGTCGCCATAAATGGCGTAGTTTTGAAACGTTGACGTAAGGGTGTCAACTTCATGTAACGATCTTATCTAGTCATAACTGCATTCAGTTTTATCAGACTGGAGCCCATCAAAAGTTTATCCTCTCTTTGTGGAAACATGGTGGCAATCGCCTAATTTTATAACTATGACATTTAAACGACAACGATACCATTTACGTCGGTTCAAGTCACTAGTAAACTAACGTGTGAAATCTGTCGTGTTTACTAAGACGTAGCATCGTTGGCTATTCAAAATATTGAAATTTTATGTTTGATTTAGCTTTTATACACTTTGAAAACAGATTTAAGGTAATAAAATTTATCATGAAACGTATGTTTTGATAACCACGTGCAAAAAGGTGCTTACAACGTTTGGTGATATGCCAGACAATTTAATCCCCCAAAGTTGCTTCCCATGTCAATAGATATGAGAAAGTTGATAATTAATTCCCCGTAGAAGTTTGGTAAAGTTAATTGCAGCCGTTACGTAGATTTATAAGATAGAAGTATGCACACTTTCTTTTTTGACTCAGTATAGATTGATCGGCATTAGATTACATCATGAAATATAAACTAGATGAGCTATGAAGAAAACGTACGAGAACTAAACTTAAATGGGCCTCGATTGACCAGACTGACATTAGGCTGACAAGAATCCGTGTTGTTTAATTACAAACATAATATACTTTTTCTTATTTTCAGGCTTTTCAAGTAGCCCTGCAAATAAACTGGTAATAAAATTTATTGTTTATTAATAAAAACACACATATTTGTTACCTTTTGGAATACTTGGTGAAACTAACTTTGTTTATCAAAGATAGTGACTTTATACTCGGAACTTATCTATCTAGGGCTACAATCGTTCGAAGTTCAAATATTATGACGACCGTGAATTGAAATTTGGAGTTTCTTAGTATAAATGGGAAGACCTTGTTCTATTTAGGACTGAACCCTTTCCCAGATAAGACCTGGTTTTGACGTCCCTAATAGGAGGTTTTGGAAAGTGTTGAGACAAAAGAAGAAAATGCTAATATCCAGCATTTTCTCCTTTTGTCTCAATATTTTCCTTGCTATATTGTATATAAATAAAAGGTCTTTATAAGAAGTACCTTTATGTGAAATATCAAGGCTTAATCTGTAATAGTACATGAGATACAAACCACATTTTAAAAATGCGCTGTGACATTAGCTCCCCCTTAGCAGAAAGTCCCGGCTCGCTTAAGTGACATTTCAGATTTTTTTGTCATAAATTGTACTTTTATTTTTATCTGAAAGAGCATATTTTCTTATGAAAATTCTGAAAATTTCAAGCCAAAATATTGCGCCGTTTACGAGAAATTTATATTTTTGTGTTAAAATTGAACAAATTGTTGTGGACAACAGTTCGGATTTATATGCAATTTATCGATTATGTCTCAACTTTAAATGCGTGTTTCTCGCTTATTGGCAACAACTTAAAAAAACTAATAGTATTTATACTCATTAGAATAACCAATCTTGGCATCAAGACATACTTTAAAAAATTGGAATTGGAATGAAATGTCCCTTTAAAGCTACTATTTTCCAGATTTTGGACCAAAATTTGTCAAAAACAAACGAAATGTACACTTTTTAAGCTTTATATGACCTGATTAAATGATTACGACAAACTATTGAAGCAACGACTCATTTTTTCGCAATTTGATACCGAATTCATGAAGCGATGTCGAAAGTATGTCAAAAACAGTAGGACCTGCGACTTTCTTAAATGACGTCACAACATACATGATGACGTCATATTGAAATTCAAGCATGAATCTCGTTTGAATTTTGGTCCGCGCTGTATACGCATGCGTGACAGTTAAAAAATAAATTCAACCGCATCTGAGACGGGGTTGAATTTTGGTTTGGATTCTCCCTAAATTCGGATATCTCTCTTATAATTTCGGCTCAATCTCTGTCTGAATCGCATATTATTAACCATTCTGAAGTGGCCAACACAAAAGTTTTGCATATTTTTTTAAAAAAAAAATCATTTTTTGCAATTAGACCATCTGTTACCATCACCCTTTAAAGTACCCAGAATAACCCAAATGATAGTTTGGGAGGACTGGGAAGGCGGGCTATACAATGATGATACGAGAATCTAGTTCGCATTTTTTATGTCTTCAAGACTACATGGTGGTATCCACTCTCTTGCACACGGTTCATTCATTACATTCACCTCTGTAGTTGGCTCAGAGGGTATTGCGTCATCATCTACTAGATTACGTCACTTTATATCACATCAAAATGGCAATAACAAATATTTTTTTTCTATTCCGAAGTCCAAAATATATCACACTTCACATTGCTTAAAATTTAATATCATTTTCCAACGATAATGATTTAAAATCTTTAGATTGATGTCATTCATTCAAGGGCGCAGTAATTTTTCTGTACATTTCATTGTGATAGGGAACGATTTTATCCAGCCAACCGTGACCTAATAGCGGACAAACAATAGTATTTCGTAAGTGTTGTTATAAAATCTCACAACCAGGGCCTGATTCAAGCCGTAGATACGAGATTTTATAACAACACCGACGGCTTATCAAAACAAAACATTAAATTGAGTCTATTTTTAGCACATTGGTAAGGAGGCTTGAGAAAATAGTTCCATTTTATATGGGTAAATTCATTTTATATGGGTAAAATCATCAGTTATAATGCCTTTCAAATATACCCGGAATCACAATTTCTTTGCCTACTTTATTATGTTACACATGAAACAGTTAAACAGTAATAATATACGTTTTCCTCGGTTTGACAAGATTATTGTCAAACATGGCGTCAGCCCATTGCAGAGATGTATGTGAGAGTAACGAACGACAACTCTGCTCGGAGATTGGGTGGTATCGTCTAGAAAAGTCAAAATAATTTGAAAAAAACTATATATCAATAGATAGAAAGTGCAACTCGACTTTCTCGCCATGACAGGTTTCATCCTGTCATTTACCGGAAGTTGAAATAGGTCAATAGATTCCGATAACATCCGTGCAATTTCCGGAGCCAGGTATTTCAGGAATAACTCCTTTTGTAAACTAGTAATATCTTCGTATGTGAACAGTGCACTGTCTACTCATTTTGTATTTTTTTCCAAATCAAGGTTTCTCGACGAACTTACACATGCTATGATGGGATTTCATTTCTACATGTAGTTACTTATGCCCTTTCACTCTTATTTAGGCCTACCTATTGTCAAAATTATATTTTCAAAATAACCCAAAAATGCGTGAAGACAAAATCTACGTCTGAAAATTTCTGTTGTAACATGTTACAGTTATGTGGTCGAAACTCGCCGTGTTGAGGTCTTTTGGAACATCTATCACCGAGATGTTCACAGTTTGGACTCTGAATACAAAATCGATGTTTTTGATTTTGATGTTCGCATGGCGAAGTTGAAATATATTAGGCAAAGAAAAAATGCCTGAGGAGCTCAATTTATTAAGGTGATACATAATTATTTCGAAACAATTTTGCTAAACGAATTAAACAACAGCAGCCGCAACAACACCGACAAAATATTTCTATTGATTAGGATGGGCCAGATTTTGACTTACGTAGGATTTTAAATCATTTGATGTCGAGTACATAAACCGTAATAATTTAGAGATATTAGACAGGGTGTACAACGTTCGAACTGCATTATGGGTGATTTCGGCTCCGCTGTGGAGGAATTTAGTGAAAATTCTCTCGACTCAGGTAAGTGTTTATCAAATATTTCCGCCAATTCATGACCGATTTTGAAAAACTAACGTGGAGTGCCCCCGCCTTAACCAAAGCAATCGTCGGATATTAATTTCACGTCCCTGCACACAGTATTAAAAAAGTTATCGAAGAACGAAAATTGGAAAAGGCGTTTTCTGATGGCACCGCTGTGGAGTAATGTACAATGTTTATGAAGAAAGGGGGCTAAAATACCAATGTCCGAGTACGAAAGCATGCTGTGTGTTATCAGAACGAGCCTAACTGCGGTCCGCCTGTCCATAACCCTCAGAAATCTGATTGAAACCGTGAAATTTAAGCGATTTGCAAGATTGCTCCGCTGTGGAGGGTGCCAAAAAAGGCTCCGCTGTGGAGTCAAAACTTGTTAAAAGACATGCATTGTTCTTTGCCACCGATAGGAAACGGATCGAACCCTACAAATGCATCTTTGTATATCACCATTGTATTATCTTACTTAGATCATGCTTATGTATTGTCCAGCAAGATTAACCCGGGACATCTGCAAATGTTATGACCCCACTTCGGCTTTGTTTTGTTAAGACGCTCCACTAACGGACTTTGCGCACGAAAATTAAGTTGTCTTGGGTTAACCTTGTTGGACAATACGTAGTAAGACCGTAAAATGTACATTTGACATAACACAGTTGACGCCCTATTGTTTTAATGCTTTACTTTTAAAACGCTTTTGAAATAACTCGTAATCTAGAATAACTTTATATGCCCGCAATAACAAGATTTTAATACGCATTCGGTATTTCCCGTTGATTTTCATGCGTCTCTGTAAATGTACAATTTAAGTGGTTCTCCGTTAAAATGAATTGGTTTTTAACACTTTCCCGAACGACCCAATTTAAAAAACTGATATCATAAGAATGAAATGTGTATATTACATCATAGAAAATATTTTGGGAAAATGATAATCAGCAATTTATTCTTTTCCCTCAATGGCATCACAATATATTCCTACTAGGAACACCAAGCTTACTGTAACTTACTGTACCGAGGGCGAAAGAAAGCCTGAGGCTTGTGGTGGCCCATCTCTTTGTCTTCTTTCTTCGTTAATAAAACAGGATGGACTGAACGTTTGGGGTGGTTGCGCCAATGTTTTTTAAATTACTCTTGAATGCATTTATACTTTTGGAATTGATCACTTCATCCGTTAATGAGTTCCACGTGTCAACTACTCTGCATGTAAAACTTTGGTTTCTTATCTCTGTTCGTGAATACTGTCTGTATAGTTTTTTTTAGTTTCCTCTAGTTCTTGTTGACAGATTACGTTTTAGGAAATTTTCTGATGATGTTTTATCATAATCATTTAGGATCTTGTACACTTGTATCATGTCAGTTATAAGTCGTCTATACTCAAGGGTAGGTAGCCCCAGATGTCTTAGTCGTTCACTGTATATTAGGTGTTGAATGTTATTCAGTAACCTTGTTGCTCTTCTCATTTTCGATATATTTTTGGTGCTTTTTCAGATGTGGAAACCAAGATGTTGATGCATATTCCAAGTGGGGTCTTACAATAGCTTTATAGAGGTTTATGGGCTTTTTTTTGTCTAGGTATGTGAATGTTCCGTGGATGATTCCAAGATTTCTGTTCGCAAGTTTGATTTTGGCATTTATGTGACTTTCAAATTTGACCTCTTAGTCGATGATCACGCCTAGATCTTTTTCTTCTTTCCGATATATTACTGTATTTGCTTTGTCTTTGATCTCGTAGCTGCCGAACTCCTTTTTTATCGATGTATAGGTGCTTACATTTATTTGAATTGAACTCTAGGTCCCAATCGTCTGACCATTTACAAAAGTTATTGATAGTTGTTTGAAGTCTCTGGTGGTAGGGTGGTCACACCTTTTTCCAAAAGTATTCCAGCCCCTACAAAATATATACCAGCTAACAGAGAATATTGAGAGAAACATAAAACTGGTTGAATTGTGAAAATCGGACATTGCGTTATGGAATAATGCGTATTCAGATTTTTAACAAGAGTGCCATGGTCACAATATACGCCGCCACTTATAAAACTTGAGACAAAAAATGACATTGACAAGGATTTATAAATATTCACTGAAAAACATATAAAAAATTGTGTTCACAAAAAGGTTTTTATAAATATCCAGTGAAAAACCTGGAAGGAATTGCGTTCACGAGGCTGAAATATCATTAAGCCCCAGAGACTAAGATTGAAGGGGGCATAACTCTGGCAAAAAATCAATGAACCATAAAGGTAATAACATCCACCAAGTTTCATTAGGATCCAGTCAGAATCTTAGGAGGAGTTGCGTTTGACAAGGCATATACAAATAACAAATATACAAATAACTTTATTCAAGTATTTAGGCCTCTGGCCCATAAACATATACATGATGGTACATAAACAGTAGAAGTGACGTCATCATAAGGACAATTGTCATAATAATATATGAAAAACAGATAGGTAATATTAGACAATATAATATTGGATAGCGTCGCAAGGAAGTGCAAATACCATGTTGTACAGGGTATTTCCACTTAATTACCACGCTACTTGTTGGATCTAAGGTTGTCATGAAATCATAAAGAATGAGACAGCAATAGAACATACCTACTAACTTACTTACTGTAGAAGATTTGATAAGGAAGGGCAATGCTTAACAATTTTTTTTTTATTTAGACAGAATTAATTTGTTGAATTCGTTTTCTTTCTTCAAATGCTTCTTGTAGAAATTTGGCAACTCTTATAACAGTATCTCGTTCCTTTAACATCATTATATCATAGAATGTCATTTCCGTTCTGTTTGTTAACCAATAAGCTCTGAAATGTTTTTGTCTTATTTCCTCATAACTGTTGCATTCAAAAAACATATGGTATTCATTTTCAATAACAATTATATCATTTTTATGACACAATGGACAGTATCTTCTCTCTCTGTCTATCCCCAGATGTCTACCCCGTTCGATCATTAGATCGTGGCTAGAGCATCTGAAGTTAGACAGAGCTCTTCTGAGCGAATATGATATGTCAATTGATAGATAAAATTCAGGTTCTAAAGCAGATTTAAATGATTTGTACGTAAGACTCTTTGGACTGCTTTCAATATCTGATGACCATTTTTGCGTAAAGGAATCGATCAGTCTCTGAGAAAAAGCTTTTAAAAACACATCACTATTTCCAATGTCATGTGCAATCCAGATATACCCAAATCCATAACGATATAAAACATTTTTAATACAAGTTGCCCAAGTAAACCTTCCTGCTTCATCAAGCTGTTTTAGCATTAAATAACACGGCTTTGGATACCTCGAATTGTCCACGTGTAAAATCTTTAACCAATATTTTATACAATAAACCATGTATGAAGTGCAAAGTGGTAATCTGCCACACTCACCTAGTGCCATAGCGTCACAGGTGTTGTCTGACAGACCACACACTCGCTTACAAAAACGGATTTGAACTTTTTCAATCCTTTCTACTACACTATAACCCCATATGTGGAAACCATAGCAAAGTATGGGTTTTACACAAGAATCAAACAATTTAAACATATCTGTTATTTCTAAAAAACAAAACTGTCTACGTAGACGAAAAATATAATTCATTGCTTTTATAGCTTGAAGAGACAACATTTCGTGAGTTTTGGCCCATGATAATTTAGATGAAAAATATAAACCTAGGTATTTGTAGAATGGGACTATTTTGATTTCATTATCGTTTAGAATCCATTTTTCTGTGTTTTTAGCTCACCTGAGCACAAAGTGCTCAAGGTGAGCTATTGTGATCACTTTTTGTCCGTCGTCCGTCTGTCCGGCCGTCCGTCTGTCCGTCTGTCTGTCCGTCCACAATTTGTTGTTTACGCTCTAGCATCCACAAATATCAATCAATCTTGACCAAACTTTGTCAAAACAAGTATGGTCATAAGTTCTCGGATGCGTTCGATTATGGGCCAGATCGGACCAGAATGTGCTGAGTTATCTGCCCTTGAATGTCAAAAAATGCCGTTTTTGACTTTGTTTACACTCTAGCATCTACAATTATTGATCAATCAAAACAAAACTTGGAGACAATGTTGAAGATCATAAGATCTCGAATGAGTTCGGTTTTCAGTATGATCTGATCAGAAAGATGAGAGTTATGTGCCCTTGAATTCGACAAAATTGCTATTTTCGGCTGTTTTTGACCTTGTTTACCCTCTAGAATCTACAATTATAAATCAATCAAGACAAAACTTGGACACAATGTTGGGGACCATAAGATCTTGGATGAGTTTGATTTTCAGTTCGATTTGATCAGAAAGTCGAGAGTTATGTGCCCTTGAACTTGACAAATTGCTGTTTTTGGCTGTTATCGACCTTGTTTACACTATAGAAACTACAATTATCAATCAATCAAGACAAAACTTGGACATGATGTTGGGAACTATAAGATCTTGGATGAGTTCGATTTTCAGTCTGATTTGATCAGAAAGTCCAGAGTTACGTGCCCTTGAATTTGAAAAAATTGTCATTTACGGCTGTTTTCGACCTTGTTTACACTCTAGAATCTATATATATATATATATATTAATCAAGACAAAACTTGGACACAATATTTGGGACCATAACATCTCGGATGAGTTCGATTTTCTATTTGATCTGATCAGAAAATCGAGAGTTATGTGCCCTTGAATTTGACAAAATTGCTGTTTTTGGCTATTTTCGACCTTGATTACACTCTAGAATCTGCAATTATTGACCAATCAAGACAAATCTTGGACACATTGTTGGGGACCATAAGATTTTGGATGCGTTGGATGTTCAATTGGATCTGATCAGAAAGTCGAGAGTTATGTGCCCTTGAATTTGATAAAATGCCGTTTTCGACGGGTTTCTACCTTGTTTATACTCTAGAATCTACAATTATTTACCATTCAAGACAAAACTTGGACACAATGTTGGGCACCGTTACATCTCTGATGAGTTTGATTTTCACAATGTTATTGATCATAAGTTCGTTTTCAGTCTTAAAGTCATAAATATCAATTGAATTGAACAAAAATGTTGCTCATATCATTTTGGTTCAGGTGAGCGATATAGGACCATCATGGTCCTCTTGTTTACTATACCTCCATTCCTAAAGACTATAATCTTTGTTTTGTCAATATTAATTTTAAGACCAACAGAAGTCGAAAAATCAGAAATACTATTAATCTGTTGTTGTAGGCGAGAAACGGTATCTGCAAAACTTGATACGTCGTCTGCAAACATTAGTAAATTTAACTTATCGACAGTTTCAGATATGAAAATGCCTGAATCACTCGTCCTATTAACATATGCTGCCAAATCATTGATGAACAAAGAAAATATTTTCGGACTTCCACAACATCCTTGACGGGTGCCAACGTTGCAGTTGAAATAATCTGTTAAGGAGTCACCGACCTTAACGCATGATTTCAACTGTCCGTACATAGACTGAAGTGTAGATAAAAAATTGTTTTTGATACCTTTGCGTGTAAGTGCGTCCCATAACTTCTCATGGTCAATACTATCAAACGCCTTTTCGTAGTCAATAAAAATACAGTAGAATCGACCTTTTCTTTTTGATAAATATTTTTGAGCTACAGACATAAGTATGAAAATATTGTCAAATGTAGAATAGTTTGCACGGAATCCTGCTTGTGATTCATCTATAATATTAAACTTATCACACCATGCTGTTAATCTTGACGTAAGTATATTCACAAAAATCTTACAAATACAATCTATGAGGGAAATACCTCGATAATTATTAGGATCAGATAAACTCCCCTTTTTATGAACTGGCGTAATAATGCTCCTACACCAATTGAGCGGAATATTTGATTGGTCAAAAATTTCATTAAACAACAAATTCAAATACGGCAGTATTTCATTAAGAGTATGCTTGTAGATTTCTGCGCAGAGACCATCAGGCCCTGGAGACTTACAATTTTTTAATGATCTCACACTTTTAACAATTTCGGCATCCGTTATAGGAATATTGAGATCATCACAGCTATGAGGATGGCTCAGATTACGTAAAATCTCATTTTGAGTATTGTGATCATGCTCATTTGCATTAACCACATCAGCATCAGGATTATGCGATAAAACAGATTTAAAATGATTTAAAAAGTCAGTAGAACTTATAGGGTCTGTACTAGTGTTCGTTTTTTTCTCGGAACTGAGCATACCCCAAAACACTTTAGGGTTATTTCTATTTTTAACAAGCTCTGTCCTTCTTTTCTTCATATAATTTGATTTTTTCTCTCTGCATAGAGATTTAAATTTGTTTCTCCATGTTTTATACTCAATTAAATCTGAGAAGTGATTGTGGTTTCTAAATCTACGTAAACATTTGAATTTAATTTGTTTGACACTATCACACTCTCTGTCCCACCATTTGGGACCATTTACAACGTTATTAATTGACTTTTTTCGAATAGCCATTTTATCTGCAGAATTACTGAGAGTCTGTATAAAATCATTAAGGAAGAAAACTGCATTTTGATCTGGATTTCTATTAATCCTTCTCTTGAAATCATTAAAATACATAGAAAACTTAGAATTAAAATCGTCTATATGGAAATCATTCCATTTAAACTTTGTCCACAATGCATTATTAGTATTAACATTTTCTAACTGAGTTACATTTTCAGTTTTATAGAACTCTAACGTGCAACGCAATGGGAAATGAACAGATTCGTCATTTTCAAGGATAGAAAAGTTAGTTACAAATTTGAACAATTCAGTAGAACAAATCATATAATCTACTACACTTGCCCCTTGGTTAGCAGTACAAGTGTAGTTACCGACCATATCGCCAGAAACTCTACCATTTAAAATGTGAATGTTATGAGAACAGCATAAATCAATTAATGAAAGACCAAATTTATTGTAAAACATGTCTTTAGATTTTCTTGGTGTACAAAAATCATCAGAAGGATAATCATTGTCTCCAAAAATATATACAACGTCATCACTACTTATGTAATCACGAAAATTCTTTATTCGGGAATTTAAATCTCCCGCCAAAAATAGACTCGACTCCGGATAATCTGTACGTATAGTATTCAAATATTCGTTTAAGGTTTCAATTCCATTTTGATCTCTTTCTGTATAAATGGGTGAATATTCTGGTGATATGTAGGCAAATATAAAGATGATGTCTTTGTACAAAATATCAAATTCAGAAAAACAAAATAATAAGACAGCACAATTTTCAAAAGCATGATAAACTCGCCTAATTAAATTAGACTGGATGGTATTGTTATTAACAAAGACGGTTACTCCGCCTGACCCACGTGACTTTGACCCTTTTCTTTCTCTTATATAGCTATGGCCTTTGAAATCTGGCAATAATATATCATCGAATTGATTGACGATATATCCCCAGGTTTCACAGAAGCCAATAATGTCAAAAGACGAACAGAACTGAGCAAAACTTTTGTCATCTTGGTATTTTGATAACCCTTCAATGTTCCAACAACCAATATTTATACAATGCTTTGTTGTTGTTGTTGTTGTTGTTGTTTGTGTTTGTTTCCGAATATGTGTTAATTGTTCACCTGGAGGACCATGGCCTGTAACCTACTGTTTATTGGTAAGCAATTTGGGTCGGTTTTTATCGTAGTCATAGACGAATGTTTGTCCTTCAACAACCATTTTGTCAAACTTTAAATAGGCCTTCTTCTGTTTGTCAATGGCCTCCTTAGCGAATGGCCAAAGTAGTGCTCGCACCTTCCGGATATGTTCCGGAAAATCTTCACCGATCCTCACTGAGTCATCATTAGTCACTACGCCAGATTCTCGGTCTCGCTTAGCCTTCTCTCTATAAGTAGATAGAATTTTGTCTTTATCCTTAAAGAAAGAGAACTTAACGATAATCGTGCGGGGTCTATACTTTCCGGGTAGTCGGTGTGCGCGTTCTATTTTCACTGTACTCGAATCGATTTGTAGTTCATTATCAAGATAGTCCTTTACTTTGGTCTCTGTCTGATCCCAGGTCTCATTCTGATCTTCGGCAATGTTAAAGAACTTAAGATTCTGTCTTCTAGATTGACTTTCTAGATTGTTGCATTTATTTGAGAGATCAGTAACTTGGGTGTTGAGAGAGTCAATCTTTTCGGTCAGCACTTTGTTTTGTTTTTTTATTTGTCGATTTTCCTCTTTTAGCGATTTAAATTCTTTGCGCATATCGTCAAATTTGCCGTTTCAACCCTTAACATTTTTTTGTATGTCAAGCAGTACTTCCATTGTTAGACGAGATTGGGAATGTTCATTTGCAGTGGTAATTTGTTCGTCGCTTGTCAAAAAATCGTTATCTGAGTAGTCTCCTGTAGTAGACACAGATTTCAATCAGCCCGAAAGACTAAGTTTTAAGGGGGCATAGAAAAAATCAAAGAACCATAAAATCCTTCCTACATGCACATCTACTAATTGAGGTGATAACATTGACCAAGTGACATTAAGATCCAGCCAGAAACTTAGGAGGAGTTGCGTTGACAAGGCTGCAATTTCAATAAGCCCCAGAGACTAAGATTGAAGGGGGCATAACTCTGGCCAAAAATCAACGAACCATAAAATCCTTCCTTCATGCACATCTACCAATTGAGGTTATAACATTGACCAAGTTTCATTAAGATCCAGCCAGAAACTTAGGAGGAGTTGCGTTGACAAGGCTGCAATTTCAATAAGCCCCAGAGACTAAGTTTTTAAGGGGCATAACTCAGGCAAAAATCGACGAACCAAAAAATCCTTCCTTCATGCACATCTACCAATTGAGGTGATAACATTGACCAAGTTTCAAGAAGATCCAGCCAGAAACTTAGGAGGAGTTGCGTTGACAAGAAAAGTGGACGGACGTACGGACGGACGGATGGACGGACGGATGGACGGACGGACGGACGGACAGACGGAGAAGATGACGCCAATATACGTACGCCTCCGGCGGCGTATAAAAAGGGGAGATAATTCTGCCGAATTACGTTATTGTTTATTTTTCAAAGAACTTCAACAAATTATATATCATTGTTAAGGTCTGAATGAGAGGAACTCAAAACTGCTTACGTTTGTAAAATTGGACATTTAATAAAATAGTTACACCCCTTTGAAGTTTTACAAAGGATGAAATTATTCTACGAAACAATTTAGTTCTTCAATTCTAGGCTACCCAACAACAATTATATAAATATTTGTTACATTATTTCAACCCTTCCCCGAACAAGACATGATTTTCACGATCATATATGAAAAGGTTTTGGAAAACATTGAGACAAAAGAAGAACATGCCGATAACCAACATTTTCTCCATTTGCGTCAATAGTTTCTGCGCTTCGTTGTGCGCATATCATTTCCGTGCCATTGCCTCCGATAAAAACAAGATTTTACGACATATAAAATAGGAATTTCAAAAAAAAAAAAAAAAAAATAATTCAAACTTCAAGTGATCGATTATTAACATTATACCTCTGGTTCGTGAAGAAATAGGCTTTCAAAATATTGACCCAAAAGAGCACCATACATTTGAACGTGTCCATTTTGCAACCTCTAAATTCAATCTAATTTTTGGCTGCCTCAACCTTTCCCGAACAAGGCCTAGTTAGACCTGGTTTTGACGTCCTGAACGGATTTTATTGAAGGTGAAAAGATTAAGGCGAAAGAATCTTATTTTCTTTTACACTCATTCTGTCGCCTGTCACAGCTTTCGAGTTGGATGACCATAAAGTTTTACTGTTTGGGAAAGGGTTAAATGGATGTTTAGGAAGCCCATGAGAAACGCCGATTTTGTAAATCCCTTTGGACTGAGCACGAAGTGCTCAAGATGAGCTATTGTGGTCACTCGCCGTCCGTCCGTCCGTTCGTCCATAATTCCTTGAAACACCTCCTACTCCTGAACCATTGGGCCGATTTTGACAAAACTTTACAGGAATGTTCCTTGGATGACAATATTCAATGAATGTTCGCGATTTTTCGATTCGTCAAAAAATATGGGCGTGGCAGGGCAAGGCTTATCGAACTTTGAGAAATCATGATATCATTCATAACAAATCAACCATTCGGACAATTTCAACCAAACTTTGCAAGAATGTTTATTGAGTCACTGTCGTCAACATTTATGAATAAATTTAGGATGAATGGAGATTAGACAGACATTATCGATAAATCACGGGGAATTGAAAAACACTTCCCATTGTTAAAGCCTTTGCGCTTGAATGCGCTAAGCTAAAAGCACAAGATGTTTTATTTTTTGAATAGATAGGATGTTGAAGAACATATATAGGCTTTTCTAGGCTTTTCTGCCGCATAGTTCTTGCCATTTGAAGCCGAGTAAAATGACCTATTTTGAATACCTAATCATCTACTCATAATTCATCGGTTCATCGTATTAACATACACTGATGAATAGATCTATTTCCCTCTTTAATTTGATATAAGATTTATGAAAATCCGTTAAGAAATGGCAGTGCCAAAGCAATTTTATCACACATACCCACGCGTCCTTCTAAGGTAACGACCGAGTGCAAACAAAGAAACGCAGAGTTGACCCACTTTTTCAAATAGAGATTTAACACGAAAAGAACGTGTATAGGGTAAAAGCAATCTGAATGAATCCAGATAACATAATTTCATAATGTTACATCTGAAGATCGCGCATTAGGGGTCATCTTCTGTGACCTGGGGATTTCCATTTTTCTATTTTTACACCAACCAATCAAAACGCTCGTTGCAAACGCAGGTCTGTTGTCCATGACAACAACACCAAAGTGGCTGCGGTCGATAGACATGCGCTTGACGCCGAGCAAAGAGCAAAGTCCGTTAGTTTTGAGAGCAAAGATATGGCATTTATTAATGAAGTGGATAGGTTTTGGTATATTTTTGGCACTGTACTAAGTGGCAGTTTTGTGCGATCATTGTGCTAACCCGAAGTAGAGCGGTGTGTAATTTTGAACATAAATAAACTAGATCTATATATTGACAATTGGTCTAGAAGTTTAGCAATAGTCAGCTTAGCTCAGTTGGTAGAGCTGTTGACTTGGAAACCGTTGATTAGAGGATCGAACCTCGTGCGGACTTCATCGTTTTGTCCCCCTATTTTTTTATCATCTTTATTACTTTTTACCATACCAAATTATTCTAGAAATTGCAAAAACGAAATAAAAATACAATTACAATTATGTTTTTATATCCGTGATTTCTAGGAACTTTTAGTTTGAAAAATATAAAATACAAAGTAGGAAAAAAATATGAAGCCAAGGTGGGAGTCGATCCCTGCTTATCAGGTGCATGGGTCGGACGCTCTACCGACTGAGCTAATTAGGAATCTGTTTATGCTGATTCAAATTGCCAATATATAGTTTATCGTGGATGGGCAGTCAAAACCTCGTAACTACAGCTTGAAAAAGCTGGAGTTACGAGATTTTAACTCCCCACCGACGTTATGACGTAACGTCAACTACTGGTACTCATTCAGAAAATGCACCGTGCGTGGTGAATTAGTACCGGTAACACCTCTTATTTTGGAAAATACCACTTTGTATTATATATCAAACCGAAGCTTATAAAATAAGGATTCATGTGATATAACAATAAAACGCGAGCGTTTTGTTCCTAGCATTTCCGAGCAATCAGAAGTTGTAAAACAACGTCAATTCACAATGTCCCCGCGTAACAACGCGCTACATATTCTCGTTCAAAACATTGATTTATTTCAACACGGGTAACAGCAAACGTTAGATTTTCATGCAGACAGTTGCTATGACTCTTCCCATAACAGTCGTTGTGGTTTTTTGAGATAGAAAGCTTTATGTTGTAAAGTTATAGAGTTTTCGAGAAAAGCGCAAAATGTGTCCCCTTAAGTAAAAGCGAATTTATTAAATCGAGAGAAAGACAAAAATTCGACATGAAAAATGCAGCCATCAGAAATTTATTCTCGGAACTTATTTGTAAATATTTTTTCTATCGAAAGATAAAATGAAAATTGATGCTTATGAGCGAGGTAAAATAAAGTTTCGAATGAAACGGATAATTTTGACAATGTCCGCCGACGTTCATTTTCATTTTTAACTTCGCATTGAGAATTTTCTTTTGTGACTGTCGTGGTTTATCGACGGAGAATTTCTTTGAAAATACATTCCTAAATGCATATTTCTATATGCTATCATATAATGTGTAGTACTTGCAATATTGTTAAAGTAACAAATAATAAGCGTATTCGAAAAAGTTATGACAAAAATGTCCGCATGCGAAAATCGCAACGTTTTGAAAATGTAAAATTACGTTTAACTAAGAATTCAGACTTGAATGAATTTGTTGATGAAATTCCGATTCAGATCACCTAAATGTAAATTTAATTTCCAGTTAATGTGTAGAATTTCGCATCATTCGATACATAACTCATTTCGCAATCAAAGAATACCTGTGTCGCATTGTGTTAGAAAAATGACGTAAAAAGCCGTAAAATGTAGCAAATTTTTGTAAATTTCCGAGTTTTAACCAGAAAATTTAAATCAAATCCTGCATACTTTTTCTATGATTGTTATATAGAATGCGAGTAAATTTATTATTAAATATCTAGTTAAAATGTTAAGATGTGTCGGCTAGAAATGCGATCAAAATATCAAAAACACTGTGTCGAAAGCGATTTCGAAAACACACCGATTTTCCGACGTAACGTTATATTATGACGTTGCACATTCACTTTCATGTTCGTCTATTCAAGTCGTTTCTTTATAAATTTACATTTCCCCGCCTTAAAATGTTTATATTTGTCCGATTTCAAAATTCGTGCAATTGACAAAATTAGTGATAAATTCAGCAAGCAAACAAAAAACAAACAATATGCTCTTTAAATGCTATAACACATTAAATAAGTGAAAACAACTATGATAACCAGCATCTCCTTTTCTCACAAAGTTTTTTTTTAATGAACGGGCACCTTAAAATGCATAGTCAGGAAAAGTGAGAACACATTTTAGTCATCCGAATATTTTTGAATTTGGATCAGACTGAAATATTGTCGGTATTGTTTAATTTTGCTATCATGTTAGTCTACATAGAATCGTGATCTTTATAATACCGATAATTCCGAATGAAATACGTCAGACATCTGTTTTTTTTTTTTTTTTTTTTTTTTTTTTTTTTTTTTTTTTTCATTTATTTACTGATAAACCCAGTCACAACTACTGAAAACTACATGTAATTCCAGCTTTTGGAGCGGTATTTAAAATGAATATTAAAATGGAATACCGGTAACATGATAATCATTAGAATTTCTGTGTCGTTTCGGTACGATGTTATACCAGGGAAAAGTATTACATAATGAATAAATGATAATTTTGCATATTAACAAAACCTTCCTCTTCTCAACCGAATATAATTCTCATTATAAACATCCTCTAGTAGACAAAAACCTTCTGATCAACAGAAGATATAAAGCGGTTAACGTTAAAAGCATTTTGACGTCGTGTTACGCTTATGAGTACCAGTAGCTGACGTCGCGTCTATACGTTTATAAGTTAACATCGCTTTGCTTCGGGTTGGCGTGATGATCGTGTTGAACTGTTGCTGCCATGCAGAAGACTATCTGCTTCATAAATGCCATGTCTTTGCTCTCAAAATTAACAGACTTTCAGTTTGGTCTTTGTCTTTGTAGTGAAATCACCACACTGGAGGCGTCCATGGCTACTAGTTATCGTTAGAAACGGAAGTGTAGTGTGCACGGTAGTGCGCATGCCCGTGCGCATGCGAAAAATCTTTCAACTTTTCCAAAGTAAAATCTGATTGGTCCAAAGAAAGGTCACAGAGGATGACCCTCAACGGGTCGTCGTTAGATCCTACTGAAAGATAGGATCTATATTTCAATTAGATTGGGGTAAAAGTATTTTATCATAATGAAATATAACTATTTAGCTTGAAGTTTTTACACACTCTTTGGCAATTTAATGTGTTATTTAGGCTGAAAATGTCGTTTGTAAATTGCTCGTTTTATATAGAATCAGATAGAGGCAGTATTTTTAAAACGAGACTGTGACCACACTACTGGTGGCCGTCTTCTGTTTTTATGGAGTTAAAAGTTTTCGTGTCGTCTGCAAACAGTTTTACTATGGTTTCCGCCATATCTGGTAGGTCGTTTATGTATATTAGAAATAATGTTGGGCCCAAGACACTTCCTTGAGGAACACCACTCAATACATCTACTGGTAGTGACTTTTTACCGTTGACCACGACTCTTCAAATGACTTCTGTTACTGAGAAAGTTTTTGAACCAGTCTAAAACTTTTCATTGTATTCCAATTTGGTACAATTTGTGGATGAGCTTCTCATGGTTGATGGTATCAAACGCTTTCTTGAAGTCGAAAAAGGTAAAATCTTCTTTAGATTATTCCCAACAGGGGAATTAAAGTCAACATAAGGGTAACGTTTTAGTAAACGAAAAATGTAATGTTAACTTCCTCTCCTCTATCTCTGTCCAATTTTCAATTGATTTTAGTTGTAGAAGAGTTCAAGATTTTCCATTCATGAACCCATATTGGTGTTTCGAGAACAAACTGTTAGTGTCCACATGTTCAATATTTTTTTCTTTTATTATTTTCTGCATGATATTGGAACAGATAGAGCAGATGCTTATAGGTCTGTAATTTTCTGCAAGTTTTTTGTCTCCTCCTTTGAAGATAGGCAACACCATAGATTGTTTAGGAAATGGTTAAGGTCGTTCTTAAAGATTTTATATTATTTTACAATCTCGTTGATCGAGATGTTTTCAGGTATACCGCATCCGGAAGTCAGTCATATTGACGAACTTGGGCAGCTAGGGCGGATCAATGATTTTTTTTCAGGAGGGGGGGGGGGGGCGTCCAAGCCCAATTGGCAACATAACATATGTTATATTGCTAAGTTTATAAGTGAATGATAGCCGTTATTGCAAACTTTACAATAGATGCACCAGCTCTAGCCATTAAAAACATTTATTTTTTCCGTGAAAACACATTTCTAATATAGGATGAGCTACCCGGGTGAACGGAGTCAAATTGAAATTTCAAAGAAAATTTTCTTTCATACGTTTTTTTTTTCAGATTTTCAATTTTAACTTGCATTCTTTACTAAATCGCCATGGTTGACTTTTGAGAAGTTGATATAAAAGTAAAATAAAATAAAAAAAATACTATATCATCAATGTTAGAACATTGTGCGTGCGGTCAATGTCGTGCAACTGTATGTGTAACAACTTGCCCCGTGTAACAAATAGACCCGGTCTCCCCTACGAACATATTCATACATGAAAACATGGACATCGGTATAGGATTCTTAGAGTTGTTGCACTAGAAGTATGGATTGCATTTTTGAGACACCATGTTTAATTTTACGGTCTTACTACGTACATAGGCATGATCTAAGTAAGATAATACAAAGGTGATATACAAAGATGCATTTGTATGGTTCGATCCGTTTCCTACCGGTGGCAAAGAACAATGCATGTCTTTTAACATGTTTTGACTCCACAGCGGAGCCTTTTTTGGCACCCTCCACAGCGGAGCAATTTTGCAAATCGCTTTAATTTCAAGGTTTCAATCAGATTTCTGAGGGTTATGGTCAGGCGGACCGCAGTTAGGCTCGTTCTGATAACACACAGCATGCTTTCGTACTCGGACATTGGTATTTTAGCCCCTTTTCTTCAAAAACAGTGTACATTACTCCATAGCGGTGCCATAAGAAAACGCCTTTTTCCAATTTCCGTTCTTCAATAACTTTTTTAATACTGTGTACAGGGGGGTGAAATTAATACCCGATGATTGATTTGGTTAAGGCGGGGGCACTCCACGTTAGTTTTTCAAAATCGGTCATGAATTGGCGGAAATATTTGATAAACACTTACCTGAGTCGAGAGAATTTTCACTAAATTCCTCCACAGCGGAGCCGAAATTACCCATAATGCAGCTCGAACGTTGTACACCCTGTTAGACATAATTCGGTGATTTACGATTTTGTTTGTGTTCATCTGAGCTACAAAAAGTCGATTATCTCTTCAATCATGTTAATTACAAAAGGACGTCGTTTCTTTTATAAAGTATGGTTCTTGATTTATATTTTGCGTGCAATTAAATCTAGTAAATCGTATTTTCTACGACTGTTGTTTCACGAGTAGAAACATTAATGTCTTATCATTCTGCTTAGACAATATTTTGTTTAGGCTGTAAGAGGCTCATGTTAGGTTTTTCGCATAATATCGACAAGGGAGCAGTCTTATTGCATGCGGGTGTGTGTTTTCCTCCGCATTATTATTTCTAAATTCAACCAAAAACAAACAAACGAATATCCGTATGTAATATGTTTGTGGAAAGGCTTACATCCATTGAAAACAAAAGCTGTAATAAACTTTTAATATCTTTAATTCTCTCTAAAGCTATTCCTGGTTTTTTTTTTTAAGAAAAGAAATGAAATGGTGGCAAACAGTATTTTATTCTTATTCTTCAATGCCGGTATTTACTATTCTACAACTTACCGTGTTTTAATTTAAAGCAAGTTTGCAAGTATTTTTAAAATATGCTGAGTCAAAAAAGAAGGTGTGCACAGAAGATAACTTTCCACTTTCCACTTTTATTAGATTAAAGCTTAATTCCAACTTTGGAAGATATAAGCATTTACAATTCATATAATAACTAAATGCATAGACATAATGAGGGAGCAGCACCCTTTTTTTTATTTCATTGCTGGCAATATCAAATATTTGGTAAGGACAAAATATTGGTCAATAGTAGAACGAGTTGTTTATCTGTTAAAACATACATGGTTTGTTCATAATTATATATCTCAGCAGATATACCACCCATGTCATGGTGTAAGGTATCCCTGTATAAAGTGTGATCTGGATTTAACACTTATGTAGATATAACTATTATTTCTAGTAATTTGAGCCTATATCATAATAACAGTTGTGCATACATTTAGTATTTGTTTGAGACAAAGTCAAGTGTGTGCTCCCTCCTTATACTTTTCATCAAACAAGAAATAGTTATCCTGTTTATCTATTAACTTGACAGAGCAGTAATGGGGTAGAGAAACCACTGGGTTCAGTAGGTTTCTCTGCCCCCAATAATGCCCCATTTACTGTTATTCCTATAAAAGGCTATTAATCAAAGACATTGACTTATCTCTCTTGTCTTACTATTTCCCGAATGAATGCAGATACTATTTTAGTATCAAAGTGTTTCGGCATTCTGTCATTGTGGTAAAATAATTCCAAATTCATATTTCATTAACCCTCTCCCAAACAACAAGTTTTTTGAAATTCTGTGATAATTTTGAATATTGGTATTATGAAAATGAATATTGATATCAAATTAAAGGTAAATCAATTGCTTGAAAAAATGTGCATTTTTGAATAGTGTGAAAAGGGTTATTTCCGGTGTTTTCTTACGATATTTGAGCTAGGGATCATTTTCAAAATTCAAAGAACTTGATGACGTACGCGAGGAGATCAAATAATGCAATTTTCTTTCGACAACCACAATAGACAATAGCCCTCAGGTACTTAAGGGGTTATCATGATACTATTGTAAGTGCATATAAAATTGTAAGCACTTACAAAGTTTGTTTCCAATAATGATGAACTCCTTCATTGTTGAAGCCACATATATGCCTATATATACTACGCAAAAAAAGTTTAGCACACTCGGCAAATGTTTTTTCTAGTCAAAAACTATTCCATAATCCTTAAAAAGAAATCACTAATGTGTTTGAAAATTCAATTTTTTTGCGATTCCTGAAAATTTTGTTTCAAAATTCTTAAACGTTAATTAGTTATCTTACGTTAAAGTGCACAGTGGTCAGATATCGAAAGTCAAGCAAATGTCAATGACGCGAATGTCCAGCATAAGCAGCTAAGCATTCAATGTCATCCCATGTTGCAGACCAGCTTCCTGACCACACAGAAAGGAATTTTGCCCATTCATACTGCAGATGACGCTCAATGCCATTGACGTTACAGACGTCATTACTTTCTCTAGCCTGACGTCCAACAATGTTCTTTATGTGTTATTTTGCTGGTAATTAAGCAGTTCAGGCGTAGATCATTCTGTATGTTCCTTGGAGTAAGTCGGCAGTGATTATCTTATTGAAATATCACAACGTTGTGTCGTTGTAAGACGGTCCAGTGATAGGTTGGATAATTTCATTGCAGTACCCTTGCACCGTTTGGTTGCCATTAATTTAAATGAGGTATGTTTAACTGTTTTCATGTATTCCTGCCAATAAATGACGCTGCACTCGACG
This sequence comes from Fragum sueziense, assembly GCA_963680895.1. Classification (NCBI taxonomy): domain Eukaryota; kingdom Metazoa; phylum Mollusca; class Bivalvia; order Cardiida; family Cardiidae; genus Fragum; species Fragum sueziense. The sequence goes on along the minus strand of OY804594.1, from coordinate 62,579,494 downwards.
TAACAGTCTCAATGATGACGTTATTGGTATCAAGCCTTATGCATCCTCTCCAACCTCAAATCCTGCCGTCAGTTAATGACACGTACGAGGGTTGTTCAAAAATTATCCGGACTGTGTCAGGTAAAAAGATACTTGCCAAGCAATTTTACCGAATTTTATCTCATTTTATATCGGAATTCAATACACACCTGTCTATACCTGTTTGAGTCATTTTTCTAAAGAAATGCGCTTACAATTACGTTCTTAATTGCCATGGTTACGTGTACCCGGCGCAGCCCAAAATTATGATTGTTTAAGAATCCCGTTTGCTGTTAATACTTTTTCCACTGTAATAGCAAACAACGTGGATTTTTCACAGAATACGTAATTTTGTGCGTATTACATCTTGTCCAAGTTTTAAATCACTCGGTGAATAAATGCACGAGACATGCATTTTTGAATAGCGGTGGGTCGGCATTTTGACAGTCAAATGTGACGTCTATTGATTGTTTGGAAATTCGGTCTGTCATAAAATTCTGCAAATACCTCGAAGGAACGCCGACAAACTAATACAAATAGATCATCACGGCAAAGGGAAAAAGATTCGGTTTCACGGACCCTACTGTTTAATTGGTACAGACGTTCTAAGAACGCAGCGGAAAACATTGGAGCTAGAGATGAACAAGACCGGAAAAGGAAATAACGACGACGTCACTTACGACCATTGCGGATGCGCTATGTAGAAATCGGAGGATGACGGTACTGACATTGTCAGACGAATTTTATATTAGTGTAGGCATCATTCATTTGATTCTTATAAATGAATTGAAAATTACGAAGGCAATTTTGTTTTAATATTTTCAATTTCAAACATTGTAGCAATTTACTACTTTAATCAAACTGTCCAAAATTTCCGTAATATCCATTTACCGAACGGCGAAATTTAGACGAGTCCAACTTATGAATTTTCTACTGCACATGGATAGGCCCAGTGCTTATCATCCCCTATGGCAGGTGCTACCGATCTGTTATTAGCTTTACTATGACTCGAAACCGTATCCTATTCACCATATTCTCTAGATTTAGCACCATTTGACTTCGCTATATTCCCTACGATGAAAGCACAACTAATGGGTAAAAGATTTTCATCATTACAAGATGATTACCAGACAATGCGGGTCTGAGTGGTATGGTGCTATTTACAAACAATAGTTGCGCCGTCAACAACGCTGTATTGAACATGGCGGCAATTACTTTGAAAAAAGAATACGCAAAATTGTGTTTATACTTTCCGACGACGTCGTCGACGTCGCCCTGTGATAAGTGACGTGCGCCGGTCCCTAGTACCTATACGAATTTGACTGTTTGTAAATTGATCGGATTTTCAAATAATTTCACAGAAGTGTGCATACTAAATCTAACTTTCGATGAGTGAAGTATCGTTGTTATTTGATACCCCATTTAAATTCTATAGACACAATCCGGATAATTTTTGAACATCCCTCGTAAAATGAGATTCGTCCGGACATCAGTCAAATGTCTCCTGAATCAATATCGATGTGTCCAAACCCACTGACGCCTTGCCTGTCGATGCTTAACGTCATTGGCGTAAGATCGGAGGACCCTGATGCAAGTTGTTCGGAGCCTGTTCCGGACAGTCTGGTCACTAACGGTATACCATGTGACGTCCTGGAGGAGTAGCACTAAATTCTTACTAGACAGGAATTCGAAACGTCGTCAGGACGTCGCTGTGAAACGATCCTCCCTGAACGTCGTTTTACACGGTCTGCAAGATTTAGGTCGGCCGTTTGTGGCTAAAGTTGTATAAACCAAGTGCCGTAGGCGCGTAATTGTCAATTCGAGTCAATTAAAATGCAAAGCGACATCTCTAACAGACATACCTGCTTGGAGCATGCAAAGAGCTCTCTGACGTCGGACTTACGTCATCATTTCTCGCCTTCCCATAATCAATTTCAAAGAATTTGTAACAGTTAAATTGATTCTGCTAACAGATCTATGTAATCGTGTAGTTTTGGACAAGCTAGACATTATCGATGTCACTGCACACGTGCCGCACGTGACTTTTGCTAATCTGGACTTTGTTCAATGCACTGAATGTTCACTCTATACATGCACTGTATGCGTAATAGTTTTTAAAATGTCGATCGAGACAACTGTACAGCACAAAGCAATGTTTATATAACTATCATAAACTGAAAAATAATGTGCTAAAAACGTGCTAAACATTTTTTGCTCAGTATATTTAAGCATAATACTTATTTCATCCGATTTGTTAATTTGCTTAAATCGCCCATCTGAACATGAACAAATTCAGATGAACCCTTTTGAGTCACTGGAACTTGTTTTCTTACTTGTTATTTGTGGGTCAAACCCGTTTTTTGAGGCTGCTGCTTCTCTGGTTCGTTCTTTATAACCAAATTTACAACAAAAAAAAAAAACAAACAAAAAAACATATAACAAAAAACGTATATTCCCTGGGCATGCGTAAGTCAACTAGATTGCAGATCTGATGGTCTATTTGCAAACAGTTTGTGGCTTAGTTGTTTGATCTAAATCATTTAAAAACACAGCACATAAAGCTTGAAAAAGCACATTTTTGTTCGACCTTGTCGAATTTCAGAGTAAAAAATCGTCGAAAAGAAGTTTAAAGAGCACAATTGTCCATGGTATTCTTGTATTTCAAGCAACTATTTGTTATGTCCACCCAATTCAAAGAGTTGTAAAGGTGAAAAAAAATAATGAAAGAAATGTTTGAAATGCGCATTTTCTACTGTTCTCTTCTAGTTTGTGTGCTTCTAGTGATAAATATTTCTTGGTGTTTTTAGCAGCAGTTTTGACTTATCGCGTGAATAAAAGATGTGTCGTTTTTGTCCGTGTTATTCGCGTTAAGCATGATTTGTCGCGTAAATATTGTTGATCGATTTCACACACAGGTGAGCCGTCCCTATTTGACCATTTATTCCAGGTAAATCGGAATAACAAGTCGGTGTTACAATAATCTGTTTTCTCTAATGGTGATTATGGAATTACTGTATAAAAGTGTTCCTATGTGGTTTGTGACTGATTTTCCCCATTTATAGGGTTATAATTTCGTTTATATCAAAATTGTCAAAAATTACATGATCTACTTTTTTACTATTTCTTCTAGGTAAATCGGAATGATTAGTTGGTGTTACAATAATCAGTCATCCCTAATGGTGATTATAGCGAGGTTATAAAATTATTCCTACGTGATTTGTGACTGATTTATATGGTTATATAATGTTCCAATTATTGATAAGAATTGATAAGTCGTACGAAAAAAAAGAATAATAAGTGAAAAAATAACTCTAGGTGTTCTGATTTGATTTTTCCACTTTATTTGAAGAAAAATTCACATTTAGAGTTTCTAATCTACCGGTATCTCCGCGACTACATGTACAGGGTGTTTCATAATATCTGTTACCATTACAAATAAATGTTAATCATTGATTTTCCAACAATATAGTCATGTTATACATGTTTCTAAAGGTTACATAATGAAGTTTTATGTCTCGCGAAAATTAATGGAACATATTGAAGTCATGACGTCTAAAAAGATTTTGTCCGTTTTTCCAAGTCCTGTTGACTTGTGCACGGAAGTATTTAAACTGCTTGATTAAATATTTATCAATTTAACTGTCATCAGATCTATGAATTAACAATGCTCTGACAATTATAACTCAACACAGATGCTTATAAAAATAAGACTAAAAGAGATAATTTCATTCTAACAAATTTTGACGTATGGGCGGCCTTAAGTCCATCTGTAATAACTGGGGCCTCCTCTTTCGAGGACGAAAATTGTGACGTTGAGACAATAAATATAGTACGCTATATGCATTTATTAATTAAGAAATATGTTCAAGCATTCAGGTGAAAAGGTGCAGAATGTAACACCCTTTGATTAGGACAGGATGGTACGACGCCCTGCACTTCCCGTGGCTATTGCGTGGCGTGAGAAAACATTTTGGGGCACAATGGATTTCATACAGGTCAGATTATGTGTGGCTTTTGCACCCTCCAGATCTCAGTCTGCTTGAACTGTTTTATTTGATAATATCTGAAAGAGCATGTACGTATAACTATGTCGCAATATCCATAGATGAATTTGAATAGCATTCCATTTGTGTAATCGAAATATCGCAATGGAAACATGCATTTCTGCCCTTACAAACTTTAAGAAACCGGTTGACGTCATTTTGCAACATGGATGACGTCGTCTAGAATACTTTGTCGTAAAACTGTACTAATTTAGTGAGATTGAATTTGTGTCAATCCTGAATGCGAATACACTAGTGTTGTATGCCAAATAAAACCTTATTATGTCTATTTTCATATCGTGCATTTCATTTAAATATGCATTTCTTAATTTAAACATAATGAAGATTCGAAATGGTAACACGTATTAGGAAACACCCTGTATATCAAACTTATATTGAATAATATTATTTATTCAATACCATTTTATTCTAGATAAATCGGAATTCCTAGTTGCTTTGGTGTCACAGCAACCTGTCTTCACTAACGTTGATAATAATGTGATTATAAAATGTGTTTTCTTATATCCACTTTGTTGATAGCATTATTATTACTGGTCTTAATTTAACATATTTTTGTTACTGTAGTAGATAAATGAAAAAGTCGAATGCTTTACTCTGCATCCCAGCAAACATGCTTATATGGGTCCTATATGGGATGTGTATGGGTAAGCCCATGTGGGTGGGCCCATATTGGACCCAAATAGAACCTATGTAGGTAAGCCCATGTGGGTTTGATCATAAGGGACCCATATTGGTCCCATATTCCCAGCATATGGGCTGTGTATGGGCAAGCCCATATGGGTATGCCCATATAGGACCTATGTAGGAAAGCCCATGTTGTTTTGACTATGGGGGTCCCAGTTACAATAATCGGCTTGCGCCCATTCAAGTACAACAGAATAATTATGTATACATGAGCATATCTAAAATATCCATAATCTGAATCATGTAGCCTATAGAATTATAAGTTTTCAATTTGAATGACGATCTTATTTATATCCATCAAAATTAATGAACATCAAATCAATACAAATTGAAAAAACAACAACGTTAGATTCAGCAAGATAAGTAGCCTAAGGCAACATCAATAAGACATGTCTAATCCTTTCTCGAACAAAACCTGATATTGACTTCTCTAATAGAAAGGTAGGCCTAAATTGCCAAAAAACATAGGCCTAGAGATATTAAATAGCAAAAGTTGATAATCGGCATTTTCTTCTTTTGCATACGTTTTTTCTGCGCTATATTGTACAGAAGTACATTCTTTGTCAATATCGTTTTTTAAACATGGGCTTCATGTTGGATCATCCGAATTATTTTGTCGTTTTAACGGTGTTTAAACTGTAATTAGTCTGTTCAAATCACTAACATAATCTTATCAATTAGTGTGTTACAAGGAGTTTTATGTATATAAAAGGGAAATAATTTAAAATCTTGACAATAAATCATGTTTTTACAAAGCGTTTATGTAAAGAAAGCATTTGGCTTGATAATCCTATATGATTCTGTTAAAAGAAATTAAATTGTGTACACATTTTCAAAAAAAGATAGAAATAAATCTAGACATAAAAATACATCAAAAAACATATAGATAGTTATAGAAAGCCTCGAAAATGTTATGACAATTAAGACCAAATTCCAAGGTATCAAACCTTAGAAAATGTGTCAAGGTCGTCAGACATACCTGGCGAGACCTTAATCCTCTATGGTGGGGAATAATTACCCCTTCTGAGCGAGAAGCTCTGGAAGGTTTTCATCTTCGATCAACACCAAACGAAAGCCAATAGAAATGGATTAGATCAGGGCTGTCTATATGGGTCTGCCCATTTGGGACCCATATGGGTCCCATATTGCATGTATATGGGCTGCCCAGATAGGACCCATATGGCCCCCGGTTGCACATCCTAAATGGGTCCCATATGGGTTACCCTTATGGGACCCATAAAGTTGCCCATAAGGGACCCATACGGGACCCATACAAATTGTTTGCTGGGATAATGTTTTTTTTTTTTTTTTTCTTTTGCGGAAAGTTATACTGCACTAAAACAATAGCTATCGACGCATGTTGTATCTTTCTCCTTACTCCTATTTAAAATCAAAGTACTGATAGTACTGAAGGTCGGGAAACAGAGGATTCGAAATAAAGTAATTGGTCAATTTTCTTAAATTTACATTGAATTCTTAAAATATTCTCAATGTTGTTATCTGATGTTATCATTAAAATTAACCCTTATACTCTAATTCCCGAGTTTACGCAAAAATTTGATATAATTTCTAGAGAAGAAATCATAGTAGACGAAAGGGTAATTGTTAACAATATAGATCTACTCCATTACACGTCCCGCCGCGATATGACCCTATTAGTTGAAAACTTCATAAAACCCAAATAAACCAAATCCATTACACGATGTCGTATTTTTTCCGGTGATGTCGTAAACATTCGGTGATGGAAAGTGTCAATTTTTTAAGTCGTAACGTGTCCGTGTTGAACGGGTAACCGTATGTTAAAAATGTTTACGGTGTTGTCAGAAAAGATCCGACGTCACATGAATCTCATTACGGATGGACTGTTTTAATGAATTGTCTGGGTTAACAGTTTGTAAAACATTATATCATTTTGATATCCATTATAAAAAAGATTTCAGGAAACATGGTGGCAAAACGAATACATTTTGATATCCAACATTTTTTCTTAGTCTCAATCTATCTTTCAACAACTCTTCGGCTAAACTTTACATGAATATTTATCTAAATTATCAACACAAACTTGACATTAGCAACAATATTCCGATTTTGATGCAGTCCCGTAAGCACAGGTTGGAGCCACGGGAGGGAGGGAGGGGATAAGCCCCAAATGTTGGTCAAGAATACCGAATTTTCCTCATTTTACATAGAAAATTGAAGAAAAAGCCAATTTAGTCCCTAAATGTTCAGACACAAACCCGGACAGAGTTTTGAGCCCCCCCCCCTTTATCGAATTGCTTCCTACGGGCATGAGAGCATTTTTACATATCACTGTTTAGGAAAGGTTAAACTTTGCACGATGAAAAATATTAATATTATGACGGGAAAATTTCTGAGCAAAATTCAGAATGAGAAATGAAGTTAAAATTAAAGTGACATTTCACATTTATTTCATTTTTTGAAAGTATGTCTTATGCAAAGATTGTTTATTCTAATGCATAGAAATGCTATCAGTTTTTGAAGTTGTTATTTATAAGCGAAAATATGCTATTTATAGTTGAGACAAAATGACAAATTCTATATAAATCTTAACTGTTGTCCACAACAATTTGTATAATTTAAGCACAAAAATATATATTTCTCGTAAACGGTTCAATATTTTGGCTTGAAATTTTCAGAATTTTCATAAGAAAACATGCTCTTTCAGATAGAATAAATGTAAAATTTATGTACAAATAATTATGAATTGTCACTTTAACATGGTTCACAAAAGTGACATGAAAACTGACTAGATCTAGATCATTGAATTAAAAATATAGTACATTGTAAATAATGGTAAAGGTTAAACCATAAACATTGATCAACAATTCTAATAACATGTGTGTTAAACTCAGAATTTGAAAAAGTAAGCTCGTATTTTCTGCACACAAATCTAGATCTTGTTTTCTTTTTATTTTTGATGTCCTTTTTGCTTTTCGCATTAGCTTTTACTTGGGAATTGTTCTTTCTGTCGTTTGTGAAAGAGACAACTCTATCACCCCTTTTTTCTGCAGAGACAGAACATTACAATTAACTCATAAATAGCCTATATCTCAAACCCAGGTCGAAGAAAGATTACTAAATACCCGTTAAACCCAAGCCTGGATAAATAAGGATGAATATATCACGAAAATTACGTTGTAGGTACTCAGGACGGCCCAAAGTTCGTACAACGCCGTTACAGTAACACTTTGGTTGGTCAAAGCATTGGCCTTATATACTAGCTTTACACCGCGAAGTGTAAAACACGTTATTATAACCCGATGCAATGCATGTGTTGTAAATTATGCTAGGTTCCCACTGCCGATCTGATCAACTCGATCAACACGACCACCTAATTTAACCGCTCAAGCCCGACCAAATGTGTATACACGACTTCTTCTCGATCTCTAGTCGATCAAACTAGACCCCCGCCCGAGCACTCCCGATCATTTCCGAATTGAAGCCCGACCGTCTTTCCGATGTCTACCCGATTATCCCGTCCTTAATTCGAGCCCTACACGATCAATACCCGACCATCTCGATCTGTACACGACCAGATTGAGCTAATTCCATTCTAGGTGTTCTGAATGAAAATCTTTTTGCAGCGTCTGTGATTATCACATATTCATAATAAGTTCATAATAATGTCAGTTTAAATATGTACATAATTCAAATGTGACGTAAATGTACTTTTAGCTATTGACTCATCCTTAATCTGATTAAATATAAAGATTAATGCATTCTTTAAGGCGTTTAATACCATATATCAATCGTGCGTGTTATGTCTCAGAGCAGGGGAATCACGTGAAACGCAATTTCCAATAATTTTTAATATTTCTGTTAATATACTCTGCGCAGGATCTCGTGCTGTTTGTACACATTTATTACCACACGACCTAGTGTTCCCACTGCCGACCAGATCAACTCGATCAAGCGATCGAATACAGGTCGAGCTAGGTCTGCAAGAGTGATCGGGAGCGGTCGAGATGATCGAAATTGATCTGCATCGCTCGGGCTTCCTACTCGAGTTTTTTTGACATGCAAAAATAGTCGAGTGCGGTCGAGTACAAAAATGATCGAGAAGCGATTGTGTACTGATCGGGTAAAAGATCGACCTTGTCGTGAATCAGTCGGGTCTGGAGATCGAGTGTGATCGGGTAGATAATTTGTATTCCGACCTGCACCGAGCGTGCACTCGATTACCTCGACTTGTACTCGAGTAATTTCCGACCACACCCCGATCAACTCGACCTCTGATTCACCTGTTCACTCAATCAAATCGGATGCAGAGGTCGGGTTTGATCGACTAGAGATCGAGAAGAAGTCATATGGTCGGGATTGGTCGAGTGCACCTAAGCGATCGAGTAGATCGAGTTGATCCGCTGCCATAGAGCAGTTGGAAGCACTCGATCACCTCGACTTGTACGAGTTATTCCCGAACGCATTCCCGATCAACTCGACTTCTGCTCCACTTGTTCATCCAATCAAATCCCGGTAAAAGATATCGACTCGAGCGCACACAATCTCTACTCGAGTGATTGTCGATCAGCTCGGTCTTCTATACGATCGATAGTCGAGCATCTTCCCGATGTGTTTTCTACTCGACCGCTTCACGGATTTTTTTGACGTGTCAAAACAAGTTGGCAGGATTACCGATCGATGCAGACCAAACTCGACCATCTCGACTTATCCCGATCACACTTGCCGACTGACGTCGACCGGTACTCGATCGCTTGGTCGGGTTTGATCGAGTTGATTTGATCGGCAGTGGGAACCTAGCATTATGCGCATAGCGATTGAACAAGGAGGAGGACTTGACTAGACTCGGGATATATATAGATTTTCCGTGTCTCTACGAGTGCTTTACGGAAATGTCCGATTAAACGAACTGTGTCGCAGTTATTTGTTTTGGTGATGAAATTCTCGTCTGCTCTAGTCTGCCACACCAATTATCAACCTTTTCGCCAAAAAAAAAGAGAGGTTGATAGTTTTCGCACTTATGAGCAAACTGTTGCATTGTTTTGATGAAACAATTAGGAAATGAAAGTCTATTAACGATGATTTTGTTATTTGCGCAATTTTGAATTGTTCAAGGGTAGGTCTACTTTTTCGCGGCGGACTCAGACAAACGACTATGCGGCGGCCAGATGATATCGAAAACCTCGTATCCGCAGATAAAACAAAGCCGCAGATACGAGGTAAAGATAGAAAAAGATAGAAAAAAGTTACAAGCGTTGCGTAGCTATAGTTAGGAAAATCTCGAAGAGATTTCCCGACCTAAAAATCACAAGGAGTCAGAAGTGGTTTTCATTCGGATGATAATTATCATGGTAATTATTGTTCGTATTGTTATGTAAAGTTGAATTTATTTCCAAGTTAAATTTATACGTAGGCCTAAATTCAGATTAAGTCTGTTGTGGTATTTCAATGTATCCTATTATTTGGGATTGTACGGAATATGTGATTTCTGATTTGCATTAGTTTGATTCGTGCGATTATTTTCTTGAATGAAGAACGTGTATGCATCCGTTGTTTTGTGCAATATAGCGGGACAAAGGTTCCTGGTCGCTTTAATCGTATCGTGGCATGAAAAACTGAAAATAAGAAGAAGGGGCCGATAAAGGTCTCATTATTCTGCTTTTTTAATCGCTGTTTTCTTAGAAAAAAATAAACAAAGAAACAAACAAAACTAGTGATTTTAGCTTCCAACAAACTGTATTTAAGCAGTTTTTGATGAAATAGAGGCGACGTCGAAGCCCGGTACGTTTATATATCTACATTCAGACTTGGTGAAAATTTCTCTTTTTTTTTCTTTGGTTTAGCAGATTACAAGGGGTTACCTTTTAAATATATCACAGAAATGGTTTTAGGAATTAATCAAATAGGTAGAAACATTTTATAACTTTAAGCATGGGAAATCTACATCGCATAAAATTGTTTTATCACGCAAAGTAAAGCTAGGACAATCAGTTCGAATAAACTAATTGCAGATACATCCTATTGATAACTGATTATCCTCGTTCACAATGCTATTTTCTAATCTCACTGATTAAACAAATACCATTAACTTTGGAGAAATAATGACGCCTGACAATTTAGGCTAACGTTGTTGAGATCTTTTTTATACGCAAGTTTTACGTATTTTAACCTTAAGTTCTATCCATCCTGAAAGTATCAATTGATGAGCATACATTTGAATGATACTACGCCAAATTTCAAAATGCGGGACAACCAAAATAATTGAAAAGTGACTTTTATCGTTTGTAATATACGAGCTAATTAACTTATGAATTGCAACATCTCGTTATCATATTGCAATAACATTTGAACTTCAAAGCAAGGTACTTTGAGCTCTCGCAGATAATCCTGTATTTATAAATGTTCAAGAACCTTTTTATTCTGATATTATCAGAATTAAATTGGCATTTTACAGATATTTTTTTCGTAAATTTTACTTTTATTTTTATCTGAAAGAGCATAGATTTTTTTGTTGAAAATTCTGAATATTTCAAGCCAAAATATTGCCCCGTTTACGAGAAATATATATTTTTGTGTAGAAACGAATCAAATTGGTGTATACAGCAGTTCAGTTTGGTATTTGTCATATCTGCCTCATTTTTACAGGCCTGTTTCTCGTTTATCAGCAACAACTTAAATCAAAGTGCTGAGAGCACTGTAATTGGACGTCTCTGATTGATTGAGCGGGATTGTACATGAACGAAAGATATTTTATTCATTCTTCTGTGTTTAATTCTATAAGATCGGTTTCGGACATACGAAATCGGCTTTAATACCAGAAAACCCTTCTCAGGCTTCAAATTGATTTGATTGCCGTCTCAAGACAACTGATTTGTCGCTATGAATAATAACTATTAATTTGATTACCAAATTCAATTAAGGCCATGCGATTAGCACTTTTGTCTTCTTGTTTCGGTTTACTATGAGTATTGTCGTCAGTTATACTTTTCATTGATTTTATAAAGTACGCTACAAAGCAATTTATTCAAAATGTAAGCCAACGCGCTACATAAATGAAAGCCGCGATAGCTCACTTAGCAGAGCACTCACCTTGTACTCTTTACACATGTTATATCCGGAAGGCCCTGGGTTCGTATTCTACTCAGACATTGTTCTTTTTAATGATCTTTTTTATACGCCGCCGGAGGCGGACGTATATTGGCGTCATCTTCTCCGTCTGTCCGTCCGTCCGTCCATCCATCCGTCCGTCCATCCGTCCGTCCGTACGTCCGTCCACTTTTCTTGTCAACGTAACTCCTCCTAAGTTTCTGGCTGGATCTTCTTGAAACCTGGTCAATGTTATCACCTCAATTGGTAGATGTGCATGAAGGAAGGATTTTATGGTTCGTTGATTTTTGCCAGAGTTATGCCCCTTAAAAACTTAGTCTCTGGGGCTTATTGAAATTGCAGCCTTGTCAACGCAACTCCTCCTAAGTTTCTAGCTGGATCTTAATGAAACTTGGTCAATGTTATCACCTCAATTGGTAGATGTGCATGAAGGAAGGATTTTATGGTTCGTTGATTTTTGCCTGAGTTATACCCCTTAAAAACTTAGTCTCTGTGGCTTATTGAAATTGCAGCCTTGTCAACACAACTCCTCCTAAGTTTCTGGCTAGATCTTAATGAAACTTGGTCAATGTCATCACCTCAATTGGTAGATGTGCATGAAGGAGTTATGCCCCCTTAAAACTTAGTCTGTGGGGCTTATTGAAATTGCAGCCTTGTCAACGCAAGTCCTCCTACGTTTATGGCTGGATATTAATGACACTTGGTCAATCACCTCAATTGGTAGATTTGCATGAAGGAAATATTTTATGGTTCATTGTTTTTTTCTAGAGTTATGCCCCCTTAAAACTTAGTCTCTGGGTCTGATTGAAATTGCAGCCTTGTCAACACAACTTCTTCTAAGATTCTGACTGGATCCTTATGAAACTTGGTGGATGTTATAACCTTAATTGGTAGATGTGCATGAAGTAAGGATTTTATGGTTCATTGATTTTTGCCTGAGTTATGCCCCCTTCAATCTTAGTCTCTAGGGCTTAATTATATTTCAGTCTCGTGAACGCAATTCCTTCCAGGTTTTTGACTGGATATTTATAAAAACCTTTTTGTGAACACAACTTTTTACAGGTTTTTGTGTGAATATTTATAAATCCTTGTCAATGTCATTTTTTTTTGTCTCAAGTTTTATAAGTGGCGGCGTATATTGTGACCATGGCACTCTTGTTCGACTTCTATCTCCACCATCGTTGGCGAAAAAACGACCGCAGTGATTTAGAATCGATCTTAACACAAATTCAACGAAATAAAGTAATGAAACGCCGATCATTTACATACAATTCCGCTCAATCAATGAGAGGCGTCTAAATATAGTGCTCCAAGCACTTTGATTTTTATTCCTGTTTAGAGTAAAAAAAGAAAAAAAAAACACGGTAGCAGTTTTCCCTGGTTGTAGTTACAAAACAAATTCAATACATACTTTTCCTGAAACAAAATACCAGATGAATTGGAGCACCTAACCATGGATTCCTCATACAAGTACTACCGGAGCATCCTTACATCTACAGATGTGCATAAAAAGAAGAAATTGGGAACGTGCCGCCGGGAAAATGGCAGTGGAGTACAATAAGCAATTTAAATCTTCATATCACTATCAACGAACATTTGAGAATAGCAATGTCCCTATCTGTAAACATATTCATACGATCATCCAGGTACCATCTGTTGCAGACCCATTGCTTCATCTTCTTAGCTCAATACACGTAAACGGGTCTCTTAAACGAAATAAATACAGATCGCTGTCACTTAGTCTTATACTAGTCATAATCATTGTTGTCATGATCATCGATCAGTATGTAAATAGGTCATGATACTGTCGAATATCAGTGATACAGATGCTGGAGAAAAAAAACTCGTAAAAGCAACTATTTTTCTGAATAGGTGGATTTCACTAGTGTCTCATCTGAGGCTGTTCAGATGGAACCCCGATTTGTCATCGAGTCGAACCCGAGTTGCGAAATGAACTCACTCCCCGATAATCAATTTCAAAACCCTGGTTCCAAAGTACGTCTCGTGGAAACCCCGTTCCTTTAAATGTGTCAAAGACTTAAACAACAATGATCAAAGAAAAGGAACCTATCATACACAATACGTGCATTAAATTGGGTAATCATTCTAAAATGTGTGTTTTCAGTAAACACATCAAGAAAAACAAACGTTTTACAGAAGAAATAATCCGAACTGGTTTTGAACCAACGGCGTTCCAAATTTCAAACTGAAAAAAGGTTGCGAGGTTAATCCTTTCCCGTTTGAGCCATCGCTGCTGCTGATGATTTTGGGTGTCTGTTTACATTATAACCATAGTGTATGCATGTATCGCTTTCTAAAGATCTTACCCTTTACACAATAAATATTACGAAAGTCAAAAAACTACAAGAAAATGATTAAATCGAAAAAAGATCGTAAAGTTGGTTAAGACGTGGTATGAATTGAATCGGCCAATGAATCTTATAGTATTTGTTAGAGAACACATAGAAAGTAGGAAAAGATACGACAGTTTTCCTGTATGGTCGCAAAATCTATTTTGAATTCTGGTCAACTGGCAATTGAGTGTGAGAAAGGGTTTTTTGGTAATGAAAACCCATTTCGCCTGTCCAAAAGTGGTTATAAGAATTGTACGTCCTTTCGGACGTCCAATTAAAAATGAAAGCATTTATACGAATTAGAATAACCAATCTTGGAATCAAGACACATGTTAAGAAATGAAATGGAAATGTGACGTCTCTTTAACATTTTCACCCAGTAAAAAAAAAAAAAAAAAAAAAAACCTTATCACACATAATGAATCGGCGATGCTGTGTATATGCAACAATGCTGAATATTATGTGAGTTTTTTTTAACAAATCCATAAAATGTAATGAAGCATTATTCCTAAAAGTTTTGTATAGAAAAAAGACAAACATGGTAACAATAACATAATTTTGTTTGTGCGCGTTTACATGATTTAGGTAGCGCAAGTGAAAATAGTTCCGACAATATTTTTTCCGAATTTATAATGGAAAATTAATTTAATATGCAGATCAGAATATTAAGCAATCAGATGAGGTGAAAACAAGTTACGACCAACATTCAAGTGGTTACCTGTGATAGAAATGCCTGGAACTAACGAAACATTCTGGATTATGCAATATGTACTCCTTCCGTCCTTCATTAGTGTTGCTATGTGTAACACAAATCTCCATGGTAACGACCTTCAGATCGTGTTGCTATGCGACGACGAGATCGAGGCTAATTGTACAGAGATTGTTTATCAAGCGTTGCCAGTTGAAACTTCCATATTTGGTCAAACAGTGAATATAAGTGGACATGTACTGAAGGACCACGACGACTTTGCTGCAAACCTGGATGCGCTGGATCAACAAGGTATTATGAAACACAACATCGTCGCTTTTCAGCAAAACCCTCGTAATTGCATCTTGTTGTAAGCTGTAGTTACGAGGTTTTTGTTGAGAAGCAGCGATATGAACAGAACAGAACACACATTTTATTCTGACAAGTACAATGTCAAAACATAACACATTTTATTACCATATGGATCAGCCAAACAATGTCCCTTACAGAAAATGCCGGGTAGAGATAAACATCATTTTATCCTTTTGCTTCAATAGTCTCTATACCATAACATACATATTTTTTACTTTTGATGTCATGTATTTTGTCGTCTGCGACAGCTTTCAAATTGGATTACCCTAATATTTTGTCATCTGGGAAAGGGAAATCAGTTCCCATGCAAGCTTTAACCCTCTACCAGACAAGACCTGGTTTTGACGTTCCTAATAGAAAAGGCTTGGGAAAACATTGAAACAAAAGAAGAAACTGCTGATAACCAGCAGTTTCTCCTTTTGCCTCAATATTTTCTATGTCATACTTTACACAAATTCTACCTTTAATAACTTCCATTTGGTCATTTGTGGCAATTTTTGAAGTGGATCACCCTAAAATTTTGCCGTTTGGGAAAGGGTTAAGTCAATTTACATGTCACCTTACACAATATCTAGTGGAATTTCTTGCAATGTCACTTTGTTGCTATGGCGACATATGGTGACCGATTAGCTAAACTTTCGAACCGACCGAAATTGAAAGCACTTATTTAATCAATGTACAGAGAAAACAATATCTAAGCCACAGCTTGAAATGCTGTCCACATTAGGAATACCTTTAGTTCAATGGAATAGCGTTAATAGTTATGGCGTTTGTTTAGCTGTCGATACGCTATTGAAGATGCTCAAATATTGTCAATACAAATGGTTGAGATCTGACAAAGGGTCCTCCAATGCAAACCCGGTTCGGTCAATGTATACAGGTCCAATTGTATAATACATTCATGATTATGAAATTGTGAATGCCAAATGCCGATACGAAACAATAACCCGGTAGTTTTACTATACCCTTAGTCCATATAACCTATAAGAAGCAGTTTCTTTGGGCATGTGAGGACCACCTTTTCTGCACACCGCATTGGATAACTACTGACTATTTCAAAATTAAAGTAGAATGTTTTCGACGTCGCCCGAATAATTCCGACGTCGCGTGAATCTCATCAGGGGTTGACTACCTTGATTCATGACATCAAGCAGTTAACTTACTATGTATCGCCAAGAGGGACATCATATGTTGTTAAAATCAATTGAAACACTCGAAAATCAGTCCGGAACGCCTTTGTGAACCAATAAAATATGTCAGCAATTATAGTTACTGTATGCCATTTAGACGTATTCCATCCACCATTAGATACTAAACATTTCATGTAATTCAGTCTGCAACTTTTCTATGGTGTATAATCACGTGACTCAAAATTTCCGATAATCTTCAATATCTGTTTTAATACTTGACCAATTTTAATTCGGTTGTAAGCAGAGAAGGTTGGAAAATGCCAGGAATAAGCTGGACGTGTTTGATTTTTAAAAAAATCAACTGATAAGAAAGTTATTGAAGATGAACCAAAATTTTGGTTTATCTTCAATAACTTTTTTATCCGTTGATTTTTCTTTCTTCAAAAATCAACTACGTCCATCTAATGCGTGATATCTGTCCACATTCTCTGCTTCAAACCGAATTCAAATCGGTCTGGTATTTACAAAATTATTGAAGGTTTTCTGAAAATATTGTATCACGTGATTATCCACCGCGTTTTCCGTTATTCATGACAACGAAAATTGACGAAGTTACTCGGATTTTATAAAATCCGGGTAAACTCATCAATTTTCGTTTCCATGAATGACGACGAAGTTGCACTATGTGTTTGATATCTAATGGAAGGCGGAAGACTTTAACGGTATCCGACTCGATGAAGTTTATATAGTAAATGCAAATATCATCGCTTTTCAACGAAAACCTCGTAACTGCAACTTAAAACAAGCTGCAGTTACGAGGTTATCTTTGAAAAGCAGCGATATGATACTACAAATCGTCGCTTTTCTTAGAAAAAGAAAAACCTTATAACAAGCAAAATTCCCTTGCTTATAAATTACCATTTGTGGTCTGCAGCAGCTTCCATACTTGACCACCATAAAATAGGGAACGATGTTATCCAGTTAACCACGACATTATTTCGGACGAACAATTGTATATCGTTGATGTTATTATTAAATCTCGTATATTCCGTTTTTATTCACCTGACAGGGTGTGACTAAGTAGAGAGGTTATTCGACGAGTTTACTTCTCGATACCTTGGTTGATAGAAGAGAAAAAACGTGCGGCACGAGCATGAACATATTTCAAATTGAAACAATGCGCGATTGTAAAATGTGTTGTCATAAAACCTCGTAGCTACAGATTGATTCACGCTGTAGTTACTAGTATAATGTTTTGCAACAATACCGACGAATTACAGCTAATCGAGAAGGCTGTTTCTCCCCAAGCTTAAATGGAATGAACCGTTTACTAAGCTCCGCCCTGTCTCCCGAATAAAAACAGAATATAACAAGCCGTATAGTGGTACCATCAACATTGAGACTCAAGTGTACTTTTAACTATTGACTGTCCTACGTGAGAGGTGTGTTGTGATTACATCTAACGGTAAACGCCTTCTTTAAACCATGACGTTTACATACCTGGTTTACCTGTTCAGTTTGACTCGTCTGTCCAGAGGTCATGGTTTATTTACGAGATTTTGTAACAACACCGACGATTTATCAAAACATAACGGTAACCAAATTCTTTTTTAAGCTCAAAGTTCATTGCTATTGCTGTTTGGGAAAGGGCTAAAAATAAAATTGTCTGAAATGAGGTGGTAACAAAACTGAGAGACTCGAGGGATAGCTAGCACTGAGGTAAAATCGATCACAACTGATGGAAAATTGTGATTACTTTAATTGATTCATAATGCAACATTTAGATGCCAAATAGATTTTTCACAGATTGATTTCGCAGTGATTGCGCGTGGCATTATCAATAATCATAAAGATCATTTAGTTCATGCAAGAATGGAAAAAAAAACTATTTTTGACATCATGCCTGAATCTGTCGTGAAATAGGTGCTGAAAAGCCCGGTACACTAAAGGGGACCTTCTGGGAAGTGTGAAAATTATTGACCCTAGTCAGTCTGCGCAGACTGACTATGATAGAAATCTATCACCCCACCCACCCCAAAGAATTATGAATCTAGATTTATTCTTAAAATGCGACACCTATTTGAACTCTGCCGAGTCTGATCTCTTTTTTTTTTTATATATTTTGAGTTGAAATACTTCCCATAATGCCCATTTTTGCGTGACGGGTCCAATTATTCTGTACTTAAATTACGATTGTTTCGTTGGGGGTTTTAAGATTCGGTTAACATTTTGCATTAAATCAATATGGCAGCATGTGTAACTGGGTTCAATATCACTAAAAGTTTCATCATTTATTTATGAAAACAAACAAATTAAAGTGGTAAGCGTATTTCCCCGTTCTGCCAAATTCGTTATGTTTCGGGAAAATCGGAATTCAGTTTTCATGATATGTTTTCATTAATTCTCCAAATTCTTTGAAATAAGAGCAAAGTCTAGACACCTCAGTTTGTTACATATCCTGTGAAAGTGGGTGTGGGGGTAGGGGATTTTAAGCAGGCGAAACTATATCACTAGGTTTTAGATGTAGATTAACAATTAGGGTATCAAAATGAAGCTAAGGCACTCATCTTTGTTTTGTAGAATAGTTATGCAAATAAGCATATGCATGACTTTGAAGATATTAAAATTGGAATAATTGGTGGAATTGTTGTCGTTTTCTTAGAGTGCAGCGGGAAAATCAGATACATGTATGGCTCATAGTTTACCTAGTTTTAGGTATGGATTGACAATTTTAGCATCAAATTTAAGCATAGACAACTATCTTTATTTTTCAGTGCAGTTATGCAAATTAGCTTATTTGCATATGCATGTTTTTTTTCTAAAGATTTCATTATGAATTTTGAATAATTTTTAAAATTTTATTATTACAATATGAGAGGAAAATAAGCTATATCTCGCTTAGTTGCTAGACGTGTACATACCGATTTTGGTATAAAAAGTGAAGCCCAGACACGCTGTGTGTTTCATGGGTGCTGAAGTTTGGACACAGCAAGAGTGGAATATCGCCCTCTGGTTTAGTAGGTTTATGTCATCTCCCTCTAGAAAAAACCCTTAAAACTCTGGCGATGCATTTATAATGCATCTAGAGTCCATATTCGCGTTTGAACCCAATTATCATATTGTCTCCCCCCCCCCCTCCCCCCCCGCTCTCCCCCACAAAAGGACAAAAGGGTTAGCACATACCGCCGACGACCGATTTTGATATAGCAAACGAACTGAACGAATATCTCCCATAAAAGCAAGTGTTTCCTGGTGAAGGGTTAATCGTCTGTCGCAATTGATGTTCGATATCTAGATTTTATTGTGCGATAATTTGCTAATGTCGTTCTAGATTGTGGAATAAAATCGACTTAAACATGGGGGTGTTGAGAATCAATTGCAGTCTTCGCCATGATAAACGTTAGACAAGATTTCGTTGCATTTCAATAAAAACTTCGTAACTATGAGTCAGAGCTGTAATTAATGTTGATTTTTAAAAAGAAAATTAGCGATATGACATGTGAACATTATAATAAGGGGGCCATCTGACAATGAGTGTAGAAAGTTATGTCTCCTAAATACTCTCCACTCATTTTCAGGCTCCAATAATTTGTCTGATAATTGTTTCCTTTGTAGCATATCTTGAAAAAATAACGCCCCCATTAAAACGACGAAATATAAGTTTTGCACTTGTCTCTTTATTCAGTGTATGCAACAAAATCGCAACTGCTCCCAGAGAGAGGCTGGCCTCAAATGTCAAAAAAGCATTTTTCCAGATCCCGACTCATCTATTTTTCAAATGATGTCCTGGGTAACCTATTTTTGATTTGATCTTATTTGCCAACGTTTGCCCTACGATATTCCCAAATGGCCCATTTGAGTCGCTTATTATTGCACCGATGCTGAACAGTTATGTACTTGGACGAAATAAATGTGTACAGTCCCTTTTGAATCTACTGGTTAATTGCCACAAAAATGTAGACCATTGTAGCCACAAACATGTAGGTCATTGTTTACGAAAAAAGGATAAAACCACTTCAATATAATGTAGTTTTTAACTTTCTTTAGAATAATACCCGTTAACTACAAATGAATATTTAAAGATACACTTATCGGTAGCTATCCCCCGAGATTTTATCACCTTTACCCTTGCATGTTTAACACATTGTTAAGAAAAAAGAAACATCAAATATAACATTCATAGGAAAACGAATACAAAGAAAGTCAATCACGGTACATACTTTCAGCACATCAATGCTTTCTTGCGAAACAATCTTATTAAAATCCTATGTTACGTAATTGACAGTAAGATCTGACAGGCACCAGTTAGTGGTCATCTTCTATGACCATGGGAAAACCGAAACCGGTTATATCTATTTCAATATCTTTGCAATAACATATTAATAATATCATAACTTGATTTGTTTTCTTATTACAGTAACAAAGAACAGCAACATGACCTTACTGTTAGGAATTGGCAGTAATGGAATAGTAAATTTGAAAAAATAGTACATCTGTACATAATAATATAATGTCAATGTCTTTGCAATAACAAAAAAATATTAATGATATCATAACTTGAATTTTTTTCTTATTACAGTAACAAAGAACAACAACACGATCTTGTTGTTAGGAATTGGCAGTGATGACGTCGTAAATTTTAAAAAACAGTACATTTGTACATAATGATATAAGCCAGTGTCTTTCCGATATCATAATTGAATATAACATGGATTATTTTGTTCTACAGTAACAACGAACAACAACACGGCGTTACTGATACTAGGAATCCGCAGCGATCGCATCGTTTGGGACATTTACATTCGTCCATAATTATGCTATTATGGCAATATCTTTGCAATAACGTGGATTTATTCTTTTATTGCAGTAACAAATAACAACAACACAGCGTTACTGATAGGACTCGGCGGTGATGACATTGTGAATGTGATAACATGTGTTGCTGAACACTATAGTGTCCCTGCAGTAACATATATCACAAGTCACCACAGGAAAAGTGTATGTATACTTCATTATTTAAAGTGTTCTCCCCAGCCAATAAGCTGTAGAGGGCCACACTATATGCATTTTAGGAAATCAATGTAATGTCCCCGCAGCTTCAAAAGTTCCCCATGGCTTAATGTCCTAAATGTTTCAACTGGTAAGTCAGCATTAAAGGTTTGAAAAAAATAAGGGTTTGGTTAGGCTGCGGCACTACGGCTTCATATCGCTCTGCGTAGAACAATGCATTACTAGTATTATGGTCAGAGGAAATGATTTTTATATTTTAAAAGTGGATCCTTAAATTATGAAACACGTTTCATGTTGGTCCCAAATGTTGCAACGATCCTTTTTCACATAGGCCTACATTCGTTTTTATGTTCTGATGACCTATGTAGAGACAGGATCTGGAAAAAGGGATCTCTATAGCATTTGGGACTTCCAATGATTGAGATAATCTTTTGCGGAAGTGGAGTGGTCTCTGACCGCACTGCTTTCTCAAGATTACTATAGGCCACAAAGACGCTATTGAAGAATAACATGGTTCTTGATCAGACTGCGTGTATACGCAGGCTGATCAAGAACCATGTTGGTCTCAAATGCTTTAAGGGCTTTTTTCAGAGCATAGCTAAATTATATACCAATATTCCAGTAATGAACTACATGACGGCTTTTGTTTGGGAATATTTTCAATTAATTGAAGAGCTTAATGTTTGAATTGTCCGTTTAAATAGTATAGAATTAATACTAATTACATTACATCGATTTATCGAATTGGCACTGCGAAAATGAACCGGTGAAATCAGGTTGCTTTACTTTCTATTTGCATGAAAAAAGTTCTATCGAAGGCAAATTAAACATTCCTTAACCTAGAGTAGACCTAGTTTTGAGTTCCTGGTAGAAAATACGAATACATATGAAAACATTGTTAAGGTATACACCCCCACCCCATCATTAGAAACGCCACTTTCTGGCCATGCGGAATGCATCAAATTACACAAGCTTTTAAATACACTTCATTATGTTGATTCACCGTGTCGGATTTCAAGATTATGCTTCAAGTAAAAATAATTTAGAAATATCATTTTACTCTATCGGGTGTGTCACAATCAGATGTGCAAACTATGTTTCACCAAGGGTGATTTTTCAAAGTCATTGAATACAAAAGAGACAATATTTTCCTGAAAGCTGAATAATATATATTCATGAAAATAATAACATTTCTTTCACAGATTTACGGATTTAATTTTTTTTACATGTTAAACTTAGGATTTTAGAGAGAAAAAAAGTAAGTTGCAAATAATTTCTTTCACATATTTGGAAATGTCAATTTCATTTGAAATGGAGAAAACATTTTACATCATAACACTCACAGGCTAAGCTTTCAAATGACAT
This sequence comes from Fragum sueziense, assembly GCA_963680895.1. Taxonomy (NCBI): domain Eukaryota; kingdom Metazoa; phylum Mollusca; class Bivalvia; order Cardiida; family Cardiidae; genus Fragum; species Fragum sueziense. The sequence continues at coordinate 62,556,723 of OY804594.1, read as the reverse complement.
GCAAAACAAAGTTACCATGATGTATTTATTTTGAAAAAAGTCTGATTTTCTCACATTTTATCTAAATTAGGCATGAAATGACATCTTTCAGTTTTCTATTTTCATTCAGTATTGTCTGTACAGCCCTAAAAGTAATAAATATTGACAGGAATTTCAATTTTCTTTAAAATGATATATACATTTGTTATCCTAATACGAATACTTACAGAAATAATGACTGTTGAAGTTGGTTGTATTTGCATTGAACACTGTCTACGGACTGGACATTTTAACAATGATTACAGTTCAACGATATTAATATCATATTTAATTGACAAAACAACACAAAAACTTTTCAGTTGTTAAGGGAATAAACTTTAAATAAGAAAAGTACAAATTTCGAGCAGTTATTGAACTGTTGAATAGACATTCGGACAAATGGACAGACGACGGACATTGATAGCTCGCAACACCTTAACTAGAGCACTATAAGGTCAGATGAGCTACAAATACTTAGCTATTGTTTAAGACACAAGCATAAAAAATCACATATCAATTTAAACTTAAAAATACAGCATTAATTATTTTGATGAATATGAATGTTAACCATTTCCCGAACAAGATTGGGCTTTGACGCCTGTACTAAGAGAGCATGGAAAAACATTATGACAAAAGAAGGGAGTGCTAGAAAAACAGATTATTTCTTATTTTTCATCAATATCTTCTTTGCTATGTTTTTATACAAGAATCCAAACTTGACGATCATATATTATATCGTCGTCTGCAGCAAAAAGTCAAAGTTGTGACATTTTGGGATATTGTAAATAGAATAGCGTTTATGGGAGTTGGAATATTAATTGACATATGGTAGAAAATACAGGGGGAAAGGAAACTGCCAGTAAATAATCTATTCAGTATGCTATTTATTTGCCTTTGTTGTTTCAAATTCTTTCTCCTTTTCTCTTTTAGAAACATAAACATCAGGAAACATTTATCAATTTAACATTCAAAGTTTAATTTGATAAGATAGAAAAGGTTAAGAAAACAAAATATGGTGTTTATCAGCATTAAATTGTTCTTTATACCTCAATGTGTGGAGTACCCAATTTGGAAAATGGTTCTTGGGAAGATTTTTTTTATTGATTTCGACTGTTGGATGCCAAAAATAATGAAATACGCATAAAAAATGATGATTAAAATGTGGCATGAGGTACACATAATATCTGTTATGAAATTCTGTCTTGTCCGTAGATGCATTTATTTTTGCCTGTGAGCCACTATTTGACCATACTTTCACTAAAAATACATTTCTTTCAAGGAAAAGCACATTTATTTAGCAGAAACATGTCTACAATATCAGCTTACAAAGAATTTGTCCATCTAAGAAGCTATTTTACACCTGTCTACGGACAAGACATTTTGTCTACGGACAAGACATTTCTGTTATTGTACATAAAAAATAAAGTACTCAATACAAATTGATAAAAATTCACGCCATTCTAATTCTAAAGATTTGCTAACAGCTGAAGAATATTTTGTCACAATCTGTAGTGATATTACTTAAAAATTACTTTGTTAAAACGTGTCTACGGACAGGACATTTTAGGTCAACGGACTTCTTGCCAAATAGCTTAGTTACCATTTGATGCATTATGGACATTTCAATTTAAATTTTTATTTACATGTCTTTTTTCAAAAGAAAAATGAAAATAATAAAATTCTGTAAGTCATAAGTTAACTTTTTTCGCACTATAAAAGACCAACTACGAAAGTGAAATTATATAACGAAATGGTGGTCTCGGTATTTTTGTAATAAATCAATCAATTCTAATCACATCTTCATAAAATAACCTGCAGATAAAAGCTGAATAATTTCTCTAACTGAATTCTGCATGTCGTGTAGAATAATAGAACAATTTCATACAAAATTCTAAAGTGGGAAATAAGGAAAATTCAAATGAAACATCATTTTTTCATTTTTACCCCATTTTTTCAATATATTTATTGCAATAACTTTTTTACCGCTAATGTATTCTCCCTAAAATTTGGTACATAACATAACAATCATTTTGTGATTAATATAAGATCAAATTTATGTTGTTATATTGATTTGTATGTCAACTGGAATCCTATAACATGAGGCAGATACAGGATGTACATCTGATTGTGACACACCCGTATATTCATATGCAAGGGAGGTAACTTTGAACATTTTTCTCAAATATTTCCATACGTTTGCATTAATTCAAAATTCTAAACCGTTCAAAATGCCCGTGCCTGCAGAATCCGCCGATGGTCGTAAATGTCAAAAACGAATGAAAAGTTTGATACAAATCTTTGTGAGATAAAAAAAAATATATCGCGTGACATGTTTGTTCTCTGATGAAAAACAATTTAGATCTACTTGATTTCCTATTTTCTACGATTTCTACAATAATATATGATACAAGTAAAAGTTTGCTGTAATGTACAGCAAAGAGAATTGTGTCGCGCTTAAAAATGATTCGGCAATATTTGATTTTTCTCTGTGTTTTTTTTTCAACATTTACTTTTTGCTGAATGTATATTTTTCCAACCAAATCTTAATTCTGATCGAAATTCCATCAATGACTCTAAAAGTGGCCTATCCCCAAGCGAAACACATACTTTATTACAATGAGCGGTTTATAGCAACCAGAGTACTGCATGATTTTTTTTTTCAGAAAATTTGAATGGCTTCATGCAAGAAAGATTCCCGTATAGTCTATTTTAGTTGAATTTTTGAAGAATAAAATGTTTGGGAGAAGAGGTTTACACACGGACGCACGCCCGTAACGGGACCATGCAATTAATCCCGCCAGAGAGGGTAAAATAGTAGGGTTCAAAAGAAAAAGAAATATAGATCTACTTGTTACTTGTTTAATCGTTAGCCTTTTGAAATGTTATTGTGTTTTAATTCAAATCCCAAAGTCGGGACATTTTAACCACTCTAGCTCAGACGTTCATATAATTATTTATTAGAGAATAGTCGGTGTGTCTAAGATCAGACTGCATGTTAGAGCATGCTGATCTTAGTCTATGCAATCTGAAAAGGCTTAGTGACCAGGAGGAAAAGGATACGTTTATTATTTAAGACATGGTTGAACGGAGGCACAGCGGACACAATGCCAGTAAAACATGTAGCCCAAAATAGATTGGTATTGTTTCGGGTGTAGGCAGCCCTGTATATCAGGGATCCGACTGACTGTACTGAAATAACATAACCATATATAACACAATTTTAGACATATTTTAACCCTTTTCCCCAAAACACGAAATGATTGAACTGTTCTGATTTCAAAGCTGCTACTAACCTGCTTAAACACTTTCCACTAGGAACATCAAAACCAGATCTTGATTGGGAAAGGGTTAATAATGTTACTGTGTAAAGAAGCCTAACTGTCTACTATTTTTTGGAAAAAAGTACGAGAGAAAACACATGTTTTGTTAGGGGAACGGTTAATTATTTTACTGTTAGAATCCCCTAAAAAGTCTACTATTTTGAAAAAAATATGTGAAAATATAAATGTTCTACTAACAATACACAGACTTGTTCAGTTAAAACGATACTTGAAATTATGTAAGTTGGTCAGCCGAAATTGTATGTTCAATACTAAAGTACTTGTGGTACTTTGATCATTGAAGTATACATCACGATTAGCGATTCTTATTGTATGCATTCTGGTCGTTTAACAGATAGGAATTAGACATTCCCCTGGTATGCATTACTCTGGTCTTCAAATGGATAGGATTTATACATTCCCCCCATGGCGAAACAGGAAGTAGGGACTTTCCATTGCTTTGCAAAAATAAAACAATTAAAATTTTGTTTACTTGATTTTTTTGTGTGTTCTGGGATTGGATAAACATCAACGTATACTTTGTAGTACTGCTTGAAAAATATATCTAGTAAACAGTATATAAGTAGGACATATCCACGATTTTCAAGTGCAAACAATTATCCCTCATGACGCAATTTTTAAAATTAGAAGAAGTGTACCACAAGATGTGTCGCGCAGAGCGCGACACAATAAGCTCGGAAGATTTTCATCGCATATTTGTTCATATTTTGGCAGATCTACGAAAGTTCATCTGTAAAAATCAACCCAGATCATGCAGGTATAGGCCACGCCCTGTTGACAATCATTGGTCCAACCATGTCCAAAAACACGTTCGTAATCTGTGAAGAAAACCTAATGTCGGACGGGTTCCTTGACGTTTTGGAGGGCGCCGAAAGCGACATTAGGTAAGCCAGAGCAACAGATAAGGGGGGGGGGTCGTTCTTATTTTGTTATTCCAAATCCAAACCATATGTTGTGGGTACTCATTTGAATCGTCTATACGATTCAAATGAGTACCCACAACAAAGGGTTTGATAAACAATTTTTGAAATGATGCATTTTGAAAACCAATCACACCCGCCTTTATATATGTAGCTCTGTATGCCATTGCATCTAGATACAGATTAGAGGGAGATATGACTTTTCAAAATGCAAAGTATCATTCATAATTAATCCATTGCACACGACAATTTCAAGTTGGTGGAATTTTAAGATCCTTTTAAATCTGAGATTAAAAAATATTGTGAAAAATAATGAATTGTTTTTTACAAGCAATTTCTTCATTTTTCACAATATTTTTCAATTCCACTTCTGGGGGTCAAAATGAGTCATTGTGTGGTAATGGGTTAATCAAGGGACGATTCAAATGAGAGCCCACGACATGGGTTTGGAGTTAAAATAAGAATCGAGAGAGCGAGATTAGGTATGAGACTGCATCTCGTAGCTACAGATTAGAGAGGGTAATGAGTTTTCAAAATCCAAATTCAAAATTAACCCATTACCAGACGGCAAAATTTTGGACTCTTCCAATTTGAAATCTGGTGCAGACAACAAAACAGACATTGATAAAGATAATTATGGTTTATGTATAATATAGCTCAGAAAACATTAAGACAAAAGGAGAAAATGCTGGTTATAGCCTAAGTATTTTCTTGTTTTGTCTCAATGTTTTTGAAAGCCCTTTCCATTTGGGCGTCAAAACCAGGTCTTGTTTGGGAAAGAATTAACCAAGAGACGATTCAAATGAGAACCCACAACATGGGGTTTAGAGTTGAAATAATAAATTTTAATGCATTTAGGACTACCCTCTTTTATCTCATCTGTTGCTCTGGATAGGCCTCGTTCTTTTGCATCTCCTAATATCAATTTGTAAATAACGTTTTTAACCCATTACCGGACGGCAAAATTGCAGATTTCTCCAAATTCAAAGGTGATGCAGACGACAATTTCAAGTGAATGAAAATTTACTTTTTTTTGTTTTTCTTGGTTGAAAACTTAATAGAAAATGAAGAAATGTCTTTATTTACCACAGTGTTTTGAAAAGGCTTTATCTTGTAGGGTGTCAAAGGGCGTCACTATGTTAGTGTGGGTTAAAACTTTAATGCGAAGTACTAAAACAATTTTCTTCTGTTTAAACATTTATTTATTTGTAAAAAGGTGTAATATTTACGAAACCTTCACCCATTACCACACAATGACTCTTTATGACTCCCTACAAGATAATGGCTTTGAAAAACATTGTTGAAAATGAAGAAATTGCTTGTCACAAGCAATTTCTTCATTTCCAACAATTTTTTCTACCCAGAAAGATCAAAGAATGCGAAATTTCATTCAATTGATATTGTCGTCTGCAGCATCTTTGAATTTTTACAAGTCCAAAATTTTGTCGTTTAGTAAAGGGTTGATACCTGTCGGTTTCCTAGAAGTTTCAGAGAGCGTGGACAGCTAGATAAGGTATGTGATGGGTTAATGTTTACTTGCTTGTCTGACTACCCTTTTCCAATAATGCTACCTTTAAGGTATACGACCCATCATTAAAAACACAACTTTCTAGCTATACGAAATGCATCAAATTACGTGTACCCTTGTAAATACACTTCACATAAGTTGATTCACTCTGCCAGATTCCAAGATTATGCTTCAAGAAGAAAATAATTTACAAATAGTATTTTACTCTATATTCATATGCAAGGGAGGTAATTTTGAACGTTTTTGTCAAATATTTCCAAAGTATGCATTAATTCAAAATTCTAAACCATTCAAAATGCTTATGTTTGTATTTGGAATGGAAATGTGACACGGTTTATGAATTACTGGCACTTTTCAAATTTCGCCTTTGGCTCTTTGGTGCTAATGATGGGCTGTATACCTTAAACCATTTATTACCAAACATATTTTTTTATAAATTCAAAGATGTTACAGAAAATTCAGGCATATTGAAATGTACACGTTTTAGTCTTTTATGGGTGAAAACATTGTGGGAAATGAAGAAATTGCTTGTCACAACCAATTTCTTCATTTTCCACAATGGTTTTGTAGGGAGTCAAAAAGAGCCATGGCGTGGGAACGGTGGTCTTTTATGACGCACAGAATAGATCAAAAGTCTATATGTCGTGCCGGCATAAATCATACGCGTGCATGTATAGTCTATATATATTACGCGTGCAGGCGTGCATGCGCGGATCCAGATGGGGGTAGGTCGGGGGTCCAAGGGTTATGACCCCCCCCCCCCCCCTGGAATTTGGCGAAAAAGGGGGTTACAAAAGATTACTGGTTATGTCCCGTATAAGCTGCGTCATTCGTCCCTGTGTACCACGACAAACCGTTGTTATATTTAGACCTTCATGGTATGACATGTATTTGCATGGATCCAGAGGGGGGGGGGGCGGTTCAGGCCCCCTGACCACACACCCCTGGAATTTGGCGATCGGATGCCCCCCCCCCCGGGAAAAATACCTGGATCCGCGCTTGGCGTGTATTTTAATTCGCTCAAATGCGCATTATTTTCGTACGTATACGCGTAAAATACGCGTGTATGCGTAAAATTTACGATAGAAATTATCTTTTAATCCATTTGGTACTCAATAAATCTTTTGTTACCAGTAACTAACCCACATCAATTCATGAAGAGTTTGTAGTCCGGCAGAAAAATGGCATTTTTTGACCGAACCTGGATTTGAATACCATAGTAAATGTTTTTGTTGTTTCTGAAAGCTGAGATATTGTAGTTATGAAAAATGGCGGGTATTAACCGGGTACCCTTGAGCAATTCTCAAAAATCAAAAGTGCGTCCAAGATGGCGGATTATAAAGTTTTAGGTTAAAAAAACATCAAAAATGTTTTAAAATCGTCTTTGAAATGGCAATAATTTATTTTAATTCATTCATGTGAAGTGCTAAGAGCTTCTTAGATCTTAGGTTTATATAATTTAGTGGTATTTCTACCAGAATATAGCGTTGTTGCACTATCTTACCCCACCCACTACATCTAGTATAGGAAAAAATCTTTAAATATATACAACAATTGACTTTTTATTCAATTTTGCAAATAAACACTCTAAAACATAAAACTACACAACAAACTTAAAAAATAAATGATATAGTGTCTTAGAAAAATTGAAATGGCTTCCAGAATGGCAGCTTTTTCAAAATACTTTGTAAGACTTGTACATCATTTTTACACATTTTCTAACGGATTGGATACAATTTATACTAAGCTATATATAGGCCCGTAGGGAGCAATTTGATATTGGGGTGGCTAAAGCCCCAATATCTGAATATTGGGGGGCTTGATTGGATTTTCACTGAATTTATAGTGTAAAATAAAGAAATTTTGGCATTTTTGACTAGTTAATATGGAGGGGCTTACCGCCCCCCTTGTCCCCCTGTTCCTACGGGCCTGCTACAGATTGCAGGTTGTATTGGCTTTTACAATGCAAGATATCCCTTAATGTTTATCAAACCCTATTAGGCCTATGTGGGTACTTATTGTTTTCTCGAGACGAATGAAACGAGTACCCACAACATCTGCTTTGGATTTGAAATTAAAAAAAGAATGCCTTTGGGGTTTGCGCCCTCTTATCTGTTTATAGTATCCATGAAAAAGTATTTTCGTCTTTAGTAACGGAATGAGCTTTTTTACAAAACAAGTCTATTCCAAACGGCCAGGTCCGTTAGAAAATGGGGGGTAGGCTAAGCCCCCTAAGTTTGCCAAAAATGCCAAAATTTCCCCATTGTACACTGAAAAATTAAGAAAATGCATTTAAGCCTCTCCAGTATTCAGACACTGGCCTGCATGGACAGGGGCTTAGCCCCCATATGAATTTGCTTCTTATGGGCTTGAAACTGCAAGGTTATATCAACTTACCTTCTTACCCACTTCTACATCCATTGAAAAAAAAACTAATTGAAAACATTATTGTCCTTATTACAATTTCTTTAAATGATCTTAAGACATCCTGTAACAGTATGCTCTCAGCAAACAGAATGATACGAAAAATAAATTGTGACCCGTAATGCTATAGGGACCCTGTTGAATGTCAATAAAACAAAATTTGAGAAAAGGATCAGAATAAACAGGCGTCAACCAGTGTCACATTTGGGAAATGTTCATGTATATTATAAGATCTAGATCCAGAATATTACCTCTGGATGAACAGTTTAGATCCTAGCCCACCTACGAGGACTGCTTAGCCTGACCGAGGTCGATATTTTTCACACTCCCCAGACGGTCTCTTTTGTGATATGTAACAATTTTGTCTGTACATTTAGTGCACAAATTAAACATCTTAGTAATCAAAATTTAGTCATTTGAAGCGCTTGTTTGGCATTCATTCTCGAGCCACTGTAAAATGATTGGATGCTCAAGAAAACATATCAATTGTGCTGATTTTCATAGGGTAAGGTAAAGGTGCCTGCAACACTAAGGCTACACAGAACTGGTTCTTGTTGAAATCTAATTAATTTAATCTTACACCTTAAAAACCGAGATACATAAAGCCTTCACGCATCTTCATGCATCAATTATCTCATTAGTATGACAGTTATGGCGACAGTGTCTATTTCGTGAATCATTAAAAGTTGCTTGTTGCAGTCTATTACCAGCAACGACTGATATGTCGGACCAGTACAAGCATATACTGCTAGATGTCGGTATATGTACTAGTGATCAACTGTCACCTCAAATAAACCGGCTAGAGCAGACTGAAATCAAGTCAATCTAGGCAATGATGCAAGGTCTACTCTCTGCAGAGAACAAGTTAATGGAAACGGCATGTCTTGTGTAAGCTATCAGGAAAGTGTTTCAGGATGCTTCTTGGCGGAAAACGATCCCTGACTTCTCATAATACCGAGAAAATACACAGTAAATATCTTGTGTGTTGACTTTATCCTAAATTTGTGTTTCTTTCAAAGTTAATGAATACCTACTTATGCAACCATTTAGTGACCATTGACATTGTTCTATAGAACAAGTTTGGGTGCACTAAACTTGGCTTTGTGGTCTTTGAATGAACCAGCATTTGAATTTACAGGAATTTAACCTAAATGATGAAGATGGTCTAACAATGTGATCAGAGTTGTCAAAGAGTTTATTTTCAGTCGTGAATATATTTATCAAGCGATCATAAACCTTTATTATCAGGAATGTTATTGCATAAAATTCTAAATATCCATGCTTCTAATCAGAGGTGGTAGTATTTTACAAGCACATTATTGTCAATTTAACCAGTCATAGGCCTGCTTTCTATAGTTTTTATATCACTTTCATTTTCATTCCCAAATTTAAAAAATGTTATTTACAATGATTGATAGACGTCGCATCTAGTATGCGGCAAAAACATGGGTTGTTTGGCAAAGAGTTTAGAGAGGGAAAGACCTGTTTTTCGGTCTGATATTACAGTAAAAACATATATTTTGTATTAAGCTCTACTATTTGGATTTTAAATATGATTTGCTCAAGTCTGTTAGTTGCGGTTCTATTAACATTGGGATGAGTTTCAATCATTGAAAATCGACGTGGGTGGGGTAAAATATAGGATCTCTTCTTTTTTCTGTATGTAAATAGTGAATACATTAAGCTGCTGATACTAGTACATTAACATGTATTCACATTATATTTATATTATATATCATTCTACAAAAGTAATAGACAACCAAAAGACAATACACTGTACTTGTTATTTTGAAAGAAATCGTTTTTCGCCATTTTGGACGCCATTTTGGACGCCATTTGAATTTTTAAAAACGCAATTTTGTCTGACTTATCATTGCAAATATCTAATTTTATAATCTTGATAGAAATCAGACAATTCATTTCAATAGAATAAAGGAAATTTTAACAGTATTATGCGAAACTTTATTTTTCAATGTAAAATGAGGTGGGTGGGGTAAGATTTTACAAATTTACCAGATTTTTGTAGAAATACCTCTAGATATTGGAATTATCACTGTTTATTTTCCTTACAGATACTTTCGTAACATTTCTGGACATGTTCTAACAATTTTATGCCATAAATGTATCCTTTTGAACAGATATATGATCGTGTTCTATGACATTCGGCCATCTTGGACGCCATCTTGATTTCTAAGAATTGCTCAAGGGTACCCGGTTAATATCCGCCATTTTTCAAAACTACACCATGTCAGCTTTCAGAAACAATAAAAACATTTTCTATGGTATTCAAATCCTGGTCAAGTGCTCTTTCTGCCGGACTATTGGTATCTTATGGTGGATGGAATCTCAAATATTATTGCGCTAAAAGTACTACAAGTAAAATTAAGCATAGAAAATACCCGGATTAATTGTTTGTGAAACAACAAGGAAATGAAACAATTTTCAGTCCATTATCGTTTAGATGACACTTAATCCTTTCCGTAATAGCAAACAGTTTGGTAGGTTAGTCCAATTTTAAAGGGATTGCAGTCGACTAAATTTTTGTATTTTGTAAAAACTTTTGTATAAATTGCAGGAACATGGTGTAAACAATGCTACCCTTTTATGGATTAAATCTTTTCTTATAGGCAGAACACAAAAAGTAGTCTTAGAAGGCGGATGCTCATCAGAAGTACCAGTCACGTCTGGAGTGCCTCAGGGATCTGTACTTGGCCCTCTTTTGTTTCTTTTGTATATAAATGACCTTCCTAATACCATCACATCCCAAGTTCGTTTGTTTGCAGATGACACTGCCGTTTACTTAGCTATAAACAACAAGCAAGACTGTTTGACCCTACAAGAAGACCTAGACAAGTTAATGCAGTGGGAGAAAAAGTGGGAAATGGAGTTTAACCCCAGCAAATGCATTGTCCTAAATATTACTAAAAAGAAGAAAAAGATTTCCTTTGATTATAGATTACATGGACAAATACTAGAGACTGTGGACAATGCCAAATACCTAGGAGTTACAATATCTGGAGATCTTTCCTGGAACAAGCACATTGACAATATAACTTCAAATGCTAATAAAACTTTAGGTTTTCTCCGCAGAAACATCCAGACCAAAAATAAGAAGATCAGAGAAACAGCTTACAAAACTTTAGTTAGACCACAGGTAGAATACGCATCAACAGTTTGGAGTCCCCACACAAAAACCTATATCAACAAAGTGGAAAAAGTACAACGAAGAGCAGCAAGATGGGTTCAAAATAATTTTTCTTATTACGACAGTGTTACCTGCATGCAGAAGGAGCTTGGCTGGCAAACTCTACAATACAGACGAGACATTTCCAGAATCACCATGTTTTATAAAATCTATAATAATTTTGTTGCAGTGCCCGTACCAGCTTATCTCGAAAGACCAGTGAGGACCACCCGACATATGCACACAGCATCTTTCAGACAGATCCATACAAATGCAGCCTACTTTAAATATTCTTTTTTTCCCTACACAGTGATACTATGGAACAGCCTACCAGAAACAATTGTACAGCAACCTGATATTGCAGCGTTTAAAAGGAGTCTCGATTCTTTTCAGATAGTGAGCCGTCCCTGAATGACCAAAATGTTTTATCAGCTCTTTTAATCTAACACTCACAATACTTTTAAAATTTGGCACTCTAACCAATGACTAACAGTTTTTATTCCAGCACAGACGCGCACCTGCCAGTAATACCCGAAAGGGGAGTTAGGCAGTATATATATATAGATAGATAAATGGATGTTAATAAATACTAGATTGTGCCCAATATAGCATGGAAAATATTGAGACAAAAGTAGAAAAGTGCTGATGAACAGCATTTTCTTCTTTTTCTCTTAATGTTTCCCTAACCTTTTCTCAGATGTGCCAAAACCAGGTATTGTATGGAAATGGGTTAATTTACAACACAGACCCTAATGGGCTTATGTTGGGGTGGGCATGTGATATTGAACATTTCACCAGACCTAGTTTTTACGTCTGTATCTGCAGAAAAGGGCGTGGAAAAAATTTAGTCAACAAAATCGCTAGAATAGTGTTGACCATTTCAAAAACAAGACTTGGTTTTCACGTTCTTAGAACAAATAGCTTCAGAAAACATGGATAGAAAAAAGTAGGAAATGCTGGAAACAACAATATTTCCTGTCCTAAAACGTTCACTAATTTTATCTTTTTTAACATCAATTTTGGCAATGCCGCCTGCGGCAGCTTTCATATTAAAACATACTTAAATTATGCCATTTTTTGAAATGGTTCAATCGAAATGATTGCTTCAATATCATGTTCTCAATTTAGAACTTTTTGTCTAATACGAAAGTTCAGAATCGTGTGAAATTAACTTCCTATCTATAGTGGAAGAAGGCAAATTCGTTTCATTTTGTTTAGCGTGTCGTATACGTGATCAGTCTGTGCATTTCTGAAAAGTTCTTTAACCCATTACAAGACGACACAATTCTAAAGATTTTCCAAACCCAAAAGTATTGCAGATAACATTTACAAGTTGATCATTTTTTCTTTCATTTTACAGATTGTTTTGGTATGAAACATTGTGAGAAATAATGAAATTGCTTGTGACAAGCAATTTCTTCCTTTCTTACAATGTTTTCTCCAACCATTTTCTTGGCCAGCGTCAAAAAGCGTCACTGAATTGGAAAGTTCTTACGCAAGTAATGACTTTTGTTACACAACATAGAATGCACATTTTAGAACATCATGAGCTGACATCAAAGTTTAAAACCATATTAAATTTGACATTCTGCAGATAACGCACTTCCGATTCTGTTATAGTCATGTTAATTGAAAAGTTTGATTCACATTTTTGGACATGAAACACTTTGTGAACTGGAACAGAAGTGCAAAATCATGTAAACTTTGACCTTATGTAGACAAGAAGAACATGACCTTGTTGTGAATACTTTAAAATTCCGAATGAGACGTCTATTTCGAGGACATCGTCAATCTTTGCTTATTTCGAATTATTCTGTCTAATCAAACAATTAAAGGGGTACATGTTAGGTTCTTCAGCGATAAGAGCATCATGAGGACAATCAGAGTTTGTATTGTTGAGTGATGCCTTGCATTATCTAGGGCCAAAAAGAAAGACATTTCAGCGCTGGAACCAAGTTTTTCACGATACATCAATGTCCAGTTTCCCATAATCCTGCTATGAATATAAAGTGCGGGTAGGATAATTATAAACAGGCTCGACTTAGAAGGACAAAATGAACCTTATTTGAAATTTCCTACGACAGAAATATTCTAGCTTTACTGGTTGACAATTCCGTACGATATTTCTTAAATATATTTTTTTACATGTTTCTATGTCCAACAACCTAGCATGGGTCCCTTTAATTTATTCTGTGATATGATTAGATACAAAACACTTCGTGCAACTTAAGGCGTCATCCATAGCAGCGGATATTGATGAGGGAATGCCTTGCAAATGGAAATGCATTTTGTGCTTAAAATAGATTTGGTTTTCCGTTATGTTTTGATAAAACGTCAGTGTCGTTTTAAAAGCTCGTAACTACGGCTTGATTCAAGCCGTAGTTACGAGATTTTATAACAACACCCACGAAATACTATTGTTTGTCCGAAATTACGTCACTGTTAACTTGATAAAATCGTTCCCTATTTCCGTTGTCAGGGATGACGCCCAAAGTTGCAGAAATGTAAACTGGTATCTAATGATGGATGGAATAAGTTAATGCTGTTAGTAGCATATTGCAGAACACAGGTTTCAAGTCCTTTTCTAAATTTGATACAATTTCTGGAAAAGGCATATGAGACCATCATGAATCCAGATCAGCCTGTGCGTACGCACAGTCTGATCAAGATCCCTATGTTCTCTAATAGCTTTGACATATCCTTTTTCAACGGTAAGACAGCAAGGGATAGCCTGTTTAGGCTGCAATTATGCACAGCCTGATAATGAAACATGGCGATCGTGATTGATATCAGAGCTTTATTTCAAGATCGTGGCTCATTCCGTTGCCTTTTTAAAAAAATCGTAATTGCAGCTTGATTTAAGCTGCAGTTATGGGGTTTTCGATGAAAGGCGACGAATTGTAAACTGAAAGCAAGGTATAGAACTCTGTGAAAATTAATTTGACAGGCTGCATGTCGTCTTCTAAAACCTCGTAACCATAGCCTGTTGCGAGGCCCACGAAGAAAATCAGCGATATAGAACAATGCGAGATCGTTTTAACCCATTACCATACGACAAAATTTTGGACAGTTTCAATTTGAAAGGTGTTGCAGACGACAATTTCAAGTTGATGATATTTTATAAATCTATACACTTTGATTTAGAAAACATTGTGGAAAATGAAGAAATTACTTGTCACAAGCAATTTCTTCATTTTCCACAATGTTTCCCAAAGCCTTTTCATATGAGGGAGTCCATAGGCGTCAATGTGCAGTAATTGGTTAAAATACCAATTATAGATCGGTGTCTAGCCTGATAATTCAATCGTTTATTCTTGTTTGAACTGTTTTGCCAAACAAATTAATGCTATATTTGCACTAAAAAATACAAGTTACACAACATATGTCAAGGTTACGAAACTAGAGGAAATGCGATTCCCTATGAATGTTTGGATAGACCGAGAGAGGTGTAGGATCTGTTCGTCCGATTGTCCGTTCGTCGATTTATCTTTAGATTGAATTAACAAAACTGAATACTCTACAACTATTATAAATTGTTGTCTTGTTGTTGTTGTTGTTGTTGTTGTTTTCTTTCAAAAATATTCCCAATTTTTAGCTCCTTTTAACCCATTACAAAACAACAACTTTTATAGTAGTTTAAAACTTCTCTAGACGATGAAATATATGTAGATAAAGATAGGAATTGTGTACAATACGACTACGAAATATTTTTTTGTCAATTTGTCAAAATCAGAAAATGCTGATTATCAGCAATTCTTTCTTTTGTCTCAATGTTTCCAAAGTTTTCTGATTAGGGACATCAAAGGTCTTTCTTTGAAAGGATTAACGTAAGGCAACTCGAACGATTGACCAATTTCTGTATTGCGTGATCTACGTGGAAATGTTTCTAAATAGCGACTTACAATTATCATCCATTGTCACGTATAACTAGAGTCATTAGCGCCATATTCAACACCCAAGGTAAATACCATAAATGGTAAACAAACAAATTGTGGCATTTCATAACGATTTCTTTGGATGAGTACAAAATTATCATACGGAGGACATTTGATGTAACATGTTTATGATTCTGCACCCTTACCTAAGATCTACCTAGAATTAGCATCCATTGGCACTCAGAATAATCCATTACCACATAATGACACATTTTAATGCCCCATAATATAAAGGCCCTGGAAAACATTGTTAGAAAATGAAGAAATTCTTTGTGACAAGCAATATCTTCATCTCCCAAAATATTTTTCTATTGAAAAAGACAAAAAAGTAAAATTTCATTCATTTGAAATATTTTCGTCTGCAGAATCTATGAATTCAGACAAGTCCAAAAAACTGGCATCTGGTAATGGGATAAGAGAATAATTAGCGTCTTATTCGACTCTGAAGATACACTGATGTTTTTTTTTTCCAAATTGTACGCCACTTGTAGAATATTCTGTAGAAAAATTAGTTAGATGTGCTCAAACCTTGTGCATTGTTTTGTCGAATTTTCCCAACGTTTCCAACGTCTAATTTGCGATACCTACTGGTCACCAACGGTGCATATAGATCGTGTTGATAAGGTGTTGTTATTTATTGCTTTTTCAACGATTGTTCATTTTACAGAATAGAGCGAAATCGACAGGTCCTCGTGTCCAACGAGGACAGTGACTTCGATCTGGAGTTAAAGCTGAGATACATACATGACAGCGGCTTCAGAATTATTGTAGTCCATAGTCATCCTAACATGCTTCATAGGTGCGTACATTGACTTTTTATCTTGTAAAGTAGTTTTATGGTATCCAAACCCCCAAAAGCACCAAAGAGCCAGATGCAAAATTTGAAAAGTGTCAGAAATTCCTAACCTGCGTTACATATCCATTCCAAATACAAATATAAGCATTTTTCACAGTTTAGAATTTTGAATAAATGCATCTATGGAAATATTTGACAAAAAAATTCAAATTACCTCCCTTGCATATGAATATAGAGTAAAATAATATTTGTAAATTATTTTCTTCTTGAAGCATAATCTTGAAATCCGGCACGGTGAATCAACTTATGTGAAGTGTATTTACAAGTGTGTGAAATTTGAAACATTTCGTATGGCTAGAAAGTGGTGATTATATTGAGGGTCTGTAAACCTTAACTGGTAATCTAACTCAAATAATCCTCGGATACCCCGGGGTATGAGCTACGCTACAAGTAGCGTAGCTCATACCCCGGGGCATCTTCGCCAGCCAAGGTTGAACCCACCTACGTTTGTATTCACCCTTGGCGGATTTAGTCCGATTTTCTTGAAATCGCGAAGCGCCGCCTAGCGGTTGTTCTGCTGGTTGTTTACGTCCATTATTGATGACGTCATTAACGCGCGTTATCTTTCGCGTCATACGTCATGCGGATTATATAAAAGTTAGCTGCCTTTTTGGTCGAATTGTCGAAAGTATAATAGTTCGTCGATTAAAGTTAGGGAATTCCTGTCTATTGCAGTGAAATTCTTAGGAAAAATCGCCCATCTTCGCGTTTTTGAGTTGCAAATGCAATGCTTTTTTCCCGCCCGTTGTCATGATTTGGTTACTCATAACAAATGTATCAGGCGACAATCTGATTGGTTCCAGCGAGACCTCGCTGGAACCAATGAAAACGCTTTCCAGGAGACCAAGAAAATCGGACTAAATACGCCAAGGGTGAATACAGAAACGACGTTACGTCGTAGATGTCACCCTTGGCTTGCGAAGATGACCCCGGGGTATCCGAGGATGAACCCAAATTAGAATTTTCGTGTTTTTTTTTTTCAATATTTCGTCGGTGTAAATGCAAAACCTCGTATGTCGATTCTTGCTATTTTCAAAGTACAAACTTGTATGCCCAGTTAAGACAATTGTCGCAGGTTTTGAGATATTTCTACTAATTAGTATTAATAACACATTATTTTTTAATAGTATGTCAAAATTTCAAGTAAAACATTCCAGTTTGGGAAAAGTTATTACATTTTTTCCCTCCCCTTTCAAATTTTCCAACAACGAGATACGAGATTTTGCGTTTACAACGTCGATTTGCTGGAACGAACAATGTCTATAAGACCAATCACAATGTTATAATACAATGATACCTGTTAGTAGGCCTTATTAAGCCTGACTTTGTGAAAACAGGAAAAAATGTTTGACAATACACAAGCCACAATTCTACAATTATATTAGCGCAAAGCCACAGTGTTAAAGTTTCATTCATATTTAAATAGTTTGCTTATGCATTTTCCGGCGTAATCAAAACTTTTTTCGGATAACCTGCTTTAATAGCTCTACTTCAACATGCGGTGGCATGTAATTTTCTTCACAAACATTTCTGCAATATATGTTTTAAAAATGACTACAGCAACCCATTTCACTACAGGTTGATAGACGTAGCGAAAAGTCTCTCCTACATTGACCTTGGTTATGCGTGGATTGTAACAGAGGAGGCGTTACCTAACGATTTTCTGGACGTCGACGTTGACGTACCATACCCTAATGGTCTTCTGGCCATCCAAGGTCACGAGGACGGACAACTGCAGGGATTGATTGAAGACACTGTAGAAGCCTACAGGTAACCACCACTTACCTATCGTCGCTTTTCAACAAAAACCTCGTATCTGCAGCTTAAAACAAGCTGCAGATACGAGGTTTTTGTTGAAAAGCAGCGATATGTATCGTCAAATGAAACGTTCGTCAATCGTTCATGTAGATCTAGTTCTATTAAGTTTTCGAATACTAAACGTATACAAGTTATTAACTAGTGTAAGTCCTGTTCTGAAATTACAAAGACACCGAGCAACAAGAGCCGTCACAGACGGATTATGCTCCCCGAATAAGTGTTTGTCACAAAATAAAAACTATCATACATTAAGCCCCCTTTTCCCATGACAGCTTTTTTGTACACACATTATTTAAAGAATATGGTCTAGAACATCCTATTTATTACATGAGCACAAAATTTCATTAAATTCTGCCCATTAGATGAAGAGAAATAAGAGAAAAACTAATTTTTTACAATAAGGCCCCTTTTTCCATGACGCAGCCTTAAATTTACAAACGGAGAAAAAGGTCCCTAGGTATTAATCCAGGGAGTTCACATGTGAAGTTTCATTGAATTTGGTCCAAGGGTTGCTGAGATATGGCTGTGGACGGACGGACGGACACACGGACGGACGGACGTACGGACGGACAGCGTGGCGACTATATGCTCCCCCGAAATTTTTTCGGGGAGCATAAAAATAAGTACCGGCAAACCATAGAAATGCCCAAGATACATGTAGGCATATATTTGTTCGTTTTGTTGTCTTTTTTATGCGGTTTCATCTCGGTTACATATTTAGTCTGCCGTCGTTCATTTTCTTTCAACGATTGCTCCTGTTTTCAGACAAGTTGTCACAAACAGTACACACGATTCAACCATATCTGGCGTTACTTTGGCCATACAGAGTCTGCTAGTTGACCATCACTACTCACAAACTGTTCTCAGGTAAGCAATTTAAATATTACCAGACATCATAATTTTAGACTGGTCCAAATTCAAAGATGCTGCAGACAACATTTTCAGATAAATAAAAAAACTTGGAGTCAGACCAGATTGCTCACCAGCATTGATCAACTGATCTTGGTCAATGGCGGTTTTGAATTACATAAGGACCCATGTTTAGTTACATGTTCATTTGCCATTATTTCACGAAGCTATTTCGATTTTCTAAGAAAGCCCCTTTTCGCACGACGGGTTCGTGCGTTTACAAAGAAAGATGTGCATCAAAATGGATTTCTTCTGTTTCAAAGTTTTAATTACATGTCCTTAAGACAGCGATTGACTGATCTAAGATGTGAATCTTTTTGATGTTTCTCTGTTTCACAGGGATATGTTACATACAATAATTATTGACTTTAAACCTTTCCCAAACAGCAAAATTTAAGGGGCCCACATAATAAAGCTGCTGAAGACGAATAATTGATGTTGAAAAATATTGGATTGGTGCAAGAAAATAATGAAGCAAAATGTGAAAATGCTGGTTATGAACATTTTTTTCTTTTGTCTCAATGCATTCCAAAGCCTATTCTACTATATTGGGACGTCCAAATCATGTCTTAGTTTGGAAATTATTATAGCTTTCCCATACAAGACGTGGTTTTAACGTTTCTTGTATACAAATTTTGAAAATGTAATTAAGCAAGTCTGTTCCTTTTGTTTCAATATATGCACTTTATTGTCCACAAGTTCTATTAATACCTTTCATTTTGTCGTCTGCAACAGAATTTTAAATTGGGACATTTTTTGTCATTTCCTTTATGACAAATTCAAGACAATCTCCGAATTGAAAGAATATTCAGACGACATAATTTAGAGAAAAGTGGGAAAATGTTGGATTTAAGCAAAAAATGTTATCTTTTTCAACAATTAAATATCGTCATCTAGACATATAGCACAGCTTTGATATTGGTGCTCTCTTTATTTTTTTTTATTTTTGTGGAAAGGGTTATCAATTTTCTCTTTTCTCATTACCATCGATAAAATGTGCAATCATTCATTAATAATCCTCAAATTACTGCTATCGCTGCAGATGAACAAATATTTGTCTATTTAGACAGTCATGATTGATCTTTAAAACATGCAACAGAAGTAAACACTCCGAGCCAATCTGAGCAATCAAATTAATCCAGCATTGCGCACAGATAAAGCTTACGAGTAATACTGTCTTTTTCTACGGACTTTCGAACTTCTTTCGAGCTTGAAGTTGAATGCAGTTGTCCGGATATTCTTCTTTCGTGTCAATTTTTTCCCAAGCTCTATATATTAGGGACGTCGATATATCATCTTTTTTGGAATGAACAAATATTTGGTCTGTTCCATTTCTAAAATTGTTGCTGAAGAAGAAATGAGTTTTGTACAATATAATGTAGAAAATATTGAGGCAAAAGGAGAAAATGCTGGTTATCAGCATTTTCTTCTTTTATGTCAATGTTTTCCCAAGTCTTTTTGAATACTAGTATTAGGAGCGTCAAAATGTCGAATGTCCTGCTTTGGAAAAGGTTAACATGAGACTGGTGAAGACTGGTTCACGTGCAATTATGTCGTCGGTATCTTCTCCTATGCAATTATGTCATTTTCTTTGATGATATTTAAGGAACGGAAATTATTGCATTTTGAAATCGATAGTTCGTTATGACTATCCATACGTGAAAGACACCACTTCGTTGGCTCAGTGCTAAAATATTGTAAGTGTATAATGTAATTAAATGGCATTTACCACTGTTTTTCTCTCACATCAATGTATTAATATTACATTCAAAGAGAAATCACATTCCCATTTCATTTTTTAAGATATGTCTTGATGCCAAGATGGTTTATTCTAATGTGTTTAAATGCTAATTATTTTTTAATTGTTGCTGATAAGTCAAAGAAATGCCTTTAAAGTTGGGACAGAAATTACAAATTCCATTCATATCTGAACTGTTGTTTACCACAATTAGCTTAAGTTTAAGATAAAAAATACATTCCTCGTAAACGGCGTAATACTTTGGCTTGAAAATTTCAGACCTTTCATACGAAAATAATTATGTTCTTTTAGATAAAAGTAAAAGTAAAATATTCTACAACAAAATAACGGATTGAATTTTCAAAACGATTGTGAATGAGAATAGCTGATCTGCTCATTAGCTGTTACAAAAGCGTTGTTTAATATGTAATGTTTACATTGTTCACAAATGGCTCTTTTTGAGTGGGACTTAAAGCTTCATTCAATCAACCAATCTATCAATCTAAAATATGGCTCACTTGCAGATATTCCATAACAAAATAATTATATTCAATGTAATTATGAATGAGAATATCTAATTCGCTTGTTAGCCATCCCAACGTGTTGCTGGACCCTTCCCCAAACGATGCAAATGTTAAACAGGTCAATCTTGAAAGTTGCCACAGGCGAGTAAACAGATGTTGTTAATGATATGATTTGTGTACAATATTGTCTAGTAACTATTGGGATAAAAGAAAAAGATGCTGGTTACCAGCATTTTCTGCTTTTGTCTCAATGTATCCCCACTCCTTTCGTTTTATGGACGCAAATTTATATAAGGTCATGTTGGGAAAAGGTTGGTGTTTACTTTGTTCATAAATGGTCCACGTTCATCGATAGCTGAAGAGCAAAATCGATCCCCATTTATCTTATCTGTAAAGTGCAGTCCATTTAACCTTTAACCTTCTATCAAAAGAAATTTTAGACTGGTCCAAATTCAAAGATGATACAAACGACAATTTCAAGTAAACGGAATTTAGCATTAATTTTTTTTTGTTCTCTTTGGTTAAATATACGATATTGGAAAGGGTCAAAAGTGATTTCTTCATTTCCACGATATTTTCCAAAACACGTATATTGTATGGCTTATATCGTGTGGGAATTGGTTGGTAGTGTGAAATAAAATATTAAAATGGCGATCCTAATACAAAAAGGTAAAAAAAAACCAAAAAAACAAAACAAAAAAAAAAACAAAAACAAAAAAAAAAAAACAAACAAACAAACAAAAAACAAAACAAAAAAAAAAACTGGTACAATCATATCAGGATAGTCCGCAGAATTAATTTCTAGCATTAATTTCTAGAATTTCCATTTAGAATTAACGACCTATTGTTTGCATGTTGGTGAATGCAATAAAATATCGTATAATGTTACTTGTTTTGGTTGTACAAAAATGTTTTATGGTGCAGTGATCTATAAAGATCGTTTCATCGTGTTTATTTTTTACGTTTTGCGATTATGAAATAATAATAAGAATCGCACATTGTCGCTTTTCAACGAAAACCTCGTAACTGCAGTTTGTTTTAAGCTTTTTTTTTTTTTTTTTTCGAAGACGCCGTAACTAGAGTTTATATTGTAGTTACGGTGTTGTCGAATGTAGCCGACGGCATTATAGCAGAATAGGTCTATTTTACAAAATAATTCTATTCTCATCGACAGTATACGTATTACGACCAAACTTTAACAAAGCTGTGATCATGATTTGATAGAGGGCATTGAAGGAGAGAAGGGAAATGCTTTAAACGAGTGTTTTCCTCTTTTCCCTCAATGTCTTCTCCCATAATCATGCAGTTTAGAATAACAGAATATGCAAGGAAATTCTTGTTTTCGGATCAGTCTAAACTTTTGTTGTCTAGGCACAGGTTTGAGTCTTTACATTGTGTGCCATTGCATTTCGTTTCGGTAATGGTATGCGAAAGTGTAATTATCTATTTGCTGTCGATATGAGTATTAGCTTTCCCAAACAGCAATCATTTCACAAACCTTTTAAATATGCGTTTAAAATGCTTAAACAAGAAAACATTGATTAACAGCATTTTCCACAGTTTTCTGGTTCGAAATATTGAGAATTGATACGAATACGCATCCATTTTGTCATCTATCTTTCTATTCAATCTTGGCCTGTCTACCATTTTGTCGTTTGGGAAAGGATTTATAATGAATTTACATCCTTTTGTTGTACATTTCTTTTGATTCTTAGTATAGTAATGTTCTATTTGTATTGTCTCAGTTTGTGTTATTATGTGTTGTAATTTATCATGTTGTATATTTTATACTGATCTTCTGCAAAGGAGGAATTAATAAAGTATATATGTATAATGATATCAGTATCAAGGCAAGATATGACCGTTTAAGAAATTTATCGATGAAAAACTATGACACCTATTTTTTACGTTTTGCGATTATGAAATAATAATAAGAATCGCACATTGTCGCTTTTCAACGAAAACCTCGTAACTGCAGTTTAAGCTGCAGTCACGAGGTTTTCGTTGAAAAGCATCGATATCGGTTTAAACGGGTTTGGTAGATGTAAGCCGTGATATAGGAAATGTGCTCTTGTGTTTTTGTAGATAATATGTTCATTCTGATCAAGATCCATTTTGTCTTGTTGATTCTTCATCGTCTGAACGTTGTCTGAATCATGACAAAGACTTTTTTCTTTATAGAAACTGCTCTTGTGTTCTGTAAAAAACCTAATTGAATAAAGTTCGTTTTATTGTGATCAAATTATCCATTGGAGCAGTCAAGATTTTACCGTTTTGTAATAGGGCCTAAACCTGCAAAATGTAATAGGTAAATCTATTCAAATTCCTATGTGAAGGCAATATTTGGTTGAATATAGGCCTAATTATTACATTTTGCAACTTTATTACAAAATGCAAATGCGTTGTATAGCACACCAATATCAACTCGCGACAACTTTATTTTCGTCTGTTAAAGGGATAATAGCTGTGAAAAAGGAAGAAATACCACAAAAAAAATATTTTTTGCTTGAGGTCTAATCATCTGATATTATGAAAGAAGTCTTTTCCGCCTGTAACAGAAATGTGTATTTGCGTATTTTCCCCCTTTTACAATGTATGTCAGTAGTGTGGTCACAGTCTCGTTTTAAAAATACTGCCCCTATCTGATTCTATGTAAAACGAGTAATTTACAAACGGCATTTTCAGCCTAAATAACACATTAAATTGCCAAAAAGTGTGTAAAAACTTAAAGCTAAATAGTTATATTTTATCATGATAAAAATACTTTTACCTTATACACGTTCTTTTCGTGTTAAATCTCTATTTGAAAAAGTGGGTCAACTCTGCGTTTCTTTGTTTGAACTCGGTCGTTACCTTAGAAGCACGCGTGGGTATGTGTGATAAAATTGCTTTAGCACTGCCATTTCTTAACGGATTTTTATAAATCTTATATCAAATTAAAGAGGGAAAATAGATCTATTCATCCGTGTATGTTAATACGATGAACCGATGAATTATGAGTCGATGATTAGGTATTCAAAATAGGTCATTTTACTCGGCTTCAAATGGCAAGAACTATGCGGCAGAAAAGCCTAGAAAAGCCTATATATATTCTTCAACATCCTATCTATTCAAATAATAAAACAGCTTGTGCTTTTAGCTTAGCGCATTCAAGCGCAAAGGCTTTAACAATGGGAAGTGTTTTTCAATTCCCCGTGATTTATCGATAATTTCTGTCTAATCTCCATTCATCCTCAATTTATTCATAAATGTTGACGACAGTGACTCAAAGAACATTCTTGCAAAGTTTGGTTGAGATCGGCCGATTGGTTGATTTGTTAAGAATGATATCATGATTTCTAAAAGTTCGATAAGCCTTGTCCTGCCACGCCCATATTTTTTGACGAATCAAAAAATCGCGAACAATCTTTGAATATGGTCATCCAAGGAAGATTCCTGTAAAGTTTTGTCAAAATCGGCCCAATGGTTAAGGAGTAGGAGGTGTTTCAAGGAATTATGGGCGAACAGACGGACGGACGTACGGTGAGTGACCACAATAGCTCATCTTGAGCACTTCGTGCTCAGTCCAAAGGGATTTACAAAATCGGCGTTTCTCATGGGCTTCCTAAACATCCATTTAACCCTTTCCCAAACAGTAAAACTGTATGGTCATCCAACTCGAAAGCTGTGACAGGCGACAGAATGAGTGTAAAAGAAAATAAGACTCTTTCGCCTCAATCTTTTCACCTTCAATAAAATCCGTTCAGGACGTCAAAACCAGGTCTAACCAGGTCTTGTTCGGGAAAGGGTGAGGCAGCCAAAAATTAGATTGAATTTAGAGGTTGCAAAATGGGCATGTTCAAATGTATGGTGCTCTTCTGGGTCATTGTTTCGAAAGCCTATTTCTTCACGAACCAGAGGTATAATGTTAATAATCGATCGATTTTTTTTTGAAATTCCTATTTTATATGTCGTAAAACCTTGTTTTTATCGGAGGCAATGACACGGAAATGATATGCGCAAAACGAAGCGCAGAAAATATTTACGCAAAGGGAGAAAATGTTGGTTATCGGCATGTTCTTCTTTTGTCTCAATGTTTTCCAAAACCTTTTCATATATGATCGTGAAAATCATGGCTTGTTCGGGGAAGGGTTGAAATAATGTAACAAATATTTATATAATTGTTGTTGGGTAGAAATTGAAGAACTTAATTGTTTGGTAGAATAATTTCATCCTTTGTAAAACTTCAAAGGGGTGTAACTATTTTATTAAATGTCCGATTTTAAAAACGTAAGCAGTTTTGAGTTCCTCTCATTCAGACCTTGAAAATGATATATAATTTGTTGAAGTTCTTTGGAAATAAACAATAACGTAATTCGGCAGAATTATCTCCCCTTTTTAAAAATCTGATTAAGCATTATTCCATAACGCAATGTCCGATTTTCACAATTCAACCAGTTTTATGTTTCTCTCAATATTCTCTTTAAGCTGGTATATATTTTGTAGGGGATGGAATACTTTTGGAAAAAAAGTGTGACCACCCTAATGTCAGTAGGTAATGTTTACAATTTCAAGTGCGAGTCGGAATTATCCGAGTTCTGAACGGTAAAATACGAAAATCAACGGAATTTATTTTCAAATCGTGTGCACGCATTGAAACGACGTCAGAGAATATAAACAGTATTATTGCCTAAAATGTGTGTTTTCAGTCTGTTATTGGCATTGTATAACCAGCAGAAAGCGGGCGGATATCCAGAGAAATCGTGCATTAATCGGCAGATTCACGTGGGATATCGGACCAGTTTTGCACTCAAATATCCTCGATCGGGGATTTGTTGTGAGTGCTTCAGAAAATTGAAAATAAAGCCGAAATTTTGTCATTTCCCTTTTCCGCGATGTAAATTCTTGTAAGACCCCATTTCCAGTTTACATCCCAATAAATAAACTAGGTCTCCCAGTGTAACTAACCATATCTGATGACGTAATAATTATAGTGACGTAGGTTTAATTCTTGGAATCAAAAAGTAAACAAACGGGCAGCTGACAGATTTTAAACTAAAAGTGTATTTCGTGGACATGGAAGGATAGAAATTAGAATTGAGTGGTTGTGGTCTAGGTCAAATGTGGTGGTAAGCCTATGTATTTCTTGTTCTTCTTTTAATTACTGCAATTTTTCCTTTACAACTTTGTTTTTATTGAAATGAACGAATGTCTGAAACGAACCAAACGGTCCAGATATCTACCTTGGAAATTCCGGCCTTTTAATTTATTACTCGCACTGAAATGAACGTTAGGATAACCGGAGCATGTTTCCAAAAGAAAACTAAGTCGAATATTGTTAGGATTTCGCGAACCCAAATGAAGATTATGTCAGTAAAAATGCGATGAAACTTGACTATAGCTACACGATGAAAATCTAACGGCCCGTCTAGTGGATATCGCACTAACTCGATATATGTCGAGTCGAATGCCGGAAAACTCTGGTATCTGCCGGTGTAAATGTGGCTAAATTTTCACTAAGTTTTTTAGTTATTCGTCTTATTTTATTACATTTCTTTGCAAATTATTCATATTTTATGCAATAATAGCGTCAATTCACGTTTTTTCGGTCGTTAACATTCTCAGAGGCCCACAAAATGGGTTATCGCCTTCGACCTCCGGTCTCAGGCGATAACGCAATTTTTGGGCCTCTGAGAATGTTAACGACCTCAAAAACGTGAATTAACCCTATATTATTGCCTAAAATGTGTGTTTTCAGTCTGTTATTGGCATTGTATAACCAGCAGAAAGCGGGCGGATATCCAGAGAAATCGTGCATTAATCGGCAGATTCACGTGCAATATCGGACCAGTTTTGCACTCAAATATCCTCGCTCGGGGATTTGTTGTGAGTGCTTCAGAAAATTGAAAATAAAGCCGAAATTTTGTCATTTCCCTTTTCCGCGATGTAAATTCTTGTAAGACCCCATTTCCAGTTTACATCCCAATAAATAAACTAGGTCTCCCAGTGTATAACCATATCTGATGACGTAATAATTATATATAGTGACGTAGGTTTAATTCTTGGAATCAAAAAGTAAACAAACGGGCAGCTGACAGATTTTAAACTAAAAGTGTATTTCGTGGACATGGAAGGATAGAATTGAGTGGTTGTGGTCTAGGTCAAATGTGGTGGTAAGCCTATGTGTTTCTTGTTCTTCTTTTAGTTACTGCAATTTTTCCTTTACAACTTTGTTTTTATTGAAATGAACGAATGTCTGAAACGAACCAAACGGTCCAGAGATCTACCTTGGAAATTCCGACCTTTTGATTTATTACTCGCACTGAAATGAACGTTAGGATATCCGGAGCATGTTTCCAAAAGAAAACTAAGTCGAATATTGTTAGGATTTCGCCAACCCAAATGAAGATTATGTCAGTAAAAATGCGATGAAACTTGACTATATAGCTACACGATGAAAATCTAACGGCCCGTCTAGTGGATATCGCACTTACTCGATATATGTCGAGTCGAATGCCGGAAAACTCTGGTATCTGTCGGTGTAAATGTGGCTAAATTTTCACTAAGTTTTTTAGTTATTCGTCTTATTTTATTACATTTCTTTGCAAATTATTCATATTTTATGCAATAATAGCGTCAATTCACGTTTTTTCGGTCGTGAACATTCTCAGAGGCCCACAAAATGGGTTATCGCCTTCGACCTCCGGTCTCAGGCGATAACGCATTTTTTGGGCCTCTGAGAATGTTAACGACCTCAAAAACGTGAATTAACCCTATAATATTGCAAAATGTGACCTGTCTCGGTAAAAGGGATCTTCTGGTAATTGTTAAAGTACCAGTCCTTGTCAATCTATGAAGACTGCAAAGACTACCCAGGATCGGAACTTTTTACTGTAAGTTAGTTTTCTGAATCAAGATTGTTCTTCCTATCTACCTATAATATATTAAATATCCGATTTCAAAATTCGAATGAGGTTGGTGTCCGATAGATGTTATCTCAAAATTCAGTTTTCAACTAACTTCATAGAAGCACGCCTTTAGCGTGACGGGACACGTTAATACGGATGAGCACTGACTCTTTCCCAAACATGACCTTGTTTGAATGCCCTTACTAAAAAGAGTTCAAAAAGCATTCGTGCAATCTGAGGAAACGCTGATAACCAACATTTCCCCCTATTGCCTAGATATTTCACCAGCAGTATTTTACTAAACCCTATGTTTATATACTCATTTTGTCGTCTACAAAACATTCAATATTCCAATTTATGAAAAGTTAAAATTATTGCCGCATGGGAAAGGGTTAAGTACAACAATTTACCACAATTTGAGGTTAACCCTTTCCCATACAAAACCTGATTCGGACGCCCCTATTTGCTAAAGCTGAGGAACCACCGTGACAAAAGAAAGGAATGCTTATTATTAGCAGTTTCTCCTTTTGCCTTTATATTGTCTAAGCTATTTCTTAAATATTTTACATTTTCAATGCCATTTATTTTGCAGTTTGGATCCGATTTCAATTGGAAATGGAAACAGTTATTTTTTGTCGTTTTGGGAAAGGGTTTAACATTATTCATAAGAAAGCACGCACTGGAATCCCGTGGAAATCGAAATGTTTCAAATTTGTGACCCGTCATGTTAAAAGGGACCGTATGGGAAGCGTGGAAAGTATCGACCTTGGTCAGTCTGATCTGACTGCGCAGACTGACTAGGATCGGAACTTTTGATTCAAAGGTTATTTTCTGAATCTAGAATGGTTTATACATCTTACCTTATTTACATTTTCCAGAAGCAAAAAATGATTGACATCTGTTGAGTCTGGTTCATTTCGCGAAATTTGATTTTATAGACTTCCCATTAGGCCCTTTTCTGCGTGACGGGCAACATTCATGAAATAACGGGAACTCATTTAAATTTGTGACGCACACTTTCCTGTGTATCACATGATCAACCGACTGTATACGGCTGTGACAAGTACCCGTTACGCTATATTTAGCCACGAATGTAAACATATTTTGAGCGCCGTGGAAATGTGAGAATATATTGCGTTTTTATTCACCTGAAAGGGTGTGGCTAAGCCAAAAGGTTATTCGACGAGTTTACCTCTCGATACCTTGGTTAACATAAGGGAAAAACGTGCGGCACGAGCATGAAAACATTTCGAAATTGAAAGACTGTGCGATTGTAAAACGTGTTATTAAAAACCTCGTAAATACAGCTTGATTCAAGCTGCAGTTACAATAATTTGCAATAACACCGACGATTTACCGCTAATTGAAAACGCTGTTTCTCCTCAATCTTCAATGTAATAACCGTTTACTAGGCTCCGCCCTTTCTCCCGAAAAAAATCAGAATATACCAACATTTATATTGTCCAACAAGATTAACCCGGGACAACTTAATTTTCGTGCGTAAAGTCCGTTAGTTGAACGTCTAAACAAAACATTGCCGAGGTAGGGTCATTGCATATGCAGATGTCCCGGGTTAATCTTGCTGGACAATACGCTTGTTGTGGGTAAACCGCGCATGGTTACTCGCTTGAAATACCGTCTTTCTGCATCTTTTTGTTCATACTTTAAAAAGGTAAACCTTTTTTGAGGCAAATAGACAGTTTTTTCACAGCTATTATCCCTTTAAGTTCTTTCTAAACACAAGCGCTAATTGTGATCTAACGATAGACCCTTCATGCTTTATTTTCACTGTACCATTTTTCCTCCGGAGACCTTTTAGCGCATGCGCGAGCAAACCCTGATACTATTTCAATAAACTAATACACTCAAAGTAGGCATTGTATCAGTGGTGGTAACCAATCTAAGTTCGCATAAAATGCGCTTTTAAACCATTACCAATTTGTAGAATTTTAGGCTTGTCCAAATTCAAAGGTGCTGTAGACGAAAATTTTAAAACGGGTTTTTTATAGAAACATTGTGGGAAATGAAGAAATTGCTTGTCACAAGCAATTTCTTCATTTTCCATATTGTTTTCCAATGCCATTTTCTTGTGGAGAGTCACTCTGTGGTAATGGGCTAAAAAACCTCCAGAGGAAAGTGGTACAGAAAAAAAAAAAAAAAAAAAAACACACACACACACACACACACAATGGGAAAGGGTCTGTTTGAGAAGTTACGCAAACAATGTCACCAATAAAACCAGTGATTTCTTGGAAAACATTGATCCTAGTTAGGCCTACAGTGCACCAACGTTACATGCAATTCAAGACCGGTAAAAATCAATACAAAATAACAACATTATTGTTTCTTTATTGCAGTGGATTAATGTCAGTCCCGCCCGTCACTGTTTGACGGTACAGGTCGACGTGACTACAATAGTCCCAGCCGAAATTGACAGTGACGTAGGCTGATGTTTACTGCTGCAAAACCAATCAATTCGTCTGATTTGCACCGTTACAATTACGAACAGAGTTGATTGGTTGTCAAGTAGTAAACATTAGCCCACGTCACTGTCAATTTCGGCCGGTAATATTGTAGTTATGATTTCGTCTGCAAAGTTCGAAACAAAAACGTCCACTTTATTTTTTTTTCTTCTATATTGCAGTGGATTAAAATCAGCGTCCACGTTGTTTGACGTCACTGGTCGACGTAAGAATATGAAGTTTCGTTTACTGAACTATGTGCATGACAAAACAGTGTCGGAATGGAGAGCTGTGGGATCTATACGGGGAGACCAGATTAACCTTAACACGGTGGTATGGCCGGGACATTCTATATTCGGACCGGCCGGGCTGGCGCGGGAACATTATACCATTGTGACCAGACAAGCTGAACCGTTCATGTACATCTGGGGTCCTATCATGACCGCATCGGAATGCGCCGGCGCGGTACAGTGTCTACGTGTCTTTAGTTATGATCCGCTAGAGATCCGAGAAGCGGTTGAGAATTTCAGAAACAACGTTGAATATCCTAACGTTACGTATGAGGTACATTGCTGCGAAGGCGTCGTGGTTGATATCCTCTCACATTTGTCGTCAGAGCTAGAGTTTGATTTCTTGCTATATTTCCAGAATGATTCTAATTTCGGACATATGTATAACAGAAGTTGGACGGGCATGATCGGAGACGTTGTTAACGGCGCTGCTGATATAATGGCAGGCGCCGTAAGCGTAACGTCAGATAGGTTGAAGGGCGTCGCCTTCACGGAACCATTTTATTATTCCTCGTTTAACATGATATCCAGCAGCACAGAGAAATATTATTCACTTCTTGCCTTTACTAAACCCTTTGACACACAAGTTTGGATCATGATTGTTCTCAGTGCTAACGTCACCGCTGTTGTAACGTCTTTATTTGAATGGAATAGTCCGTTTGGATTAAACCCGTGGGGTAAACGTCGTAAGAGGAATTACACATTTGGGTCAGCCCTGACCATGGTTTATTCTATATGGTTTGGACACACAGTCAGCACCAAGTCCCCTAAAAGTTGGCCCAGTAAGTTCGTTCAGAACATATGGGCGGTGATGTCTATATTTATCCTTGCCAGTTACACTGCCAATCTTGCCGCCTTCCTAGCTGGTAATACGTATGAGGATATGACTTACAGTATACTGGATGCCAAGGTAATTGATCTCATAGGGGTCCTTAATTCGATTCACAGCACCCAGGTACTAATAACTTTAAAATTTCTTATATATATGGGTGCTGGGAGTCAAATTAAGAACCCTTACGATTGAGTCAAGATCTTACAAAATGGTGGCCTTTATGGACTATGGTGTTTGAGAGCAACATGGGTCAAGATCAGTCTGCGTGTACACACACTCCTATTAAGAAACATGTGTTTCTCACAAAACCTTTTAATGGCATCAACAACTATAACAGAGCAATATGGGACCTAATCAGAATATAATAATGAACACCCTAGCACACTTCAGTGTACTTCTCATATGCTAAAAGACTTCGTTTTTAACCCTGGTTCATTTTCATTCTTTCCTGGTATCGGTACGTTGGATGCCAAGGTAACTTAAATAACGCATTTTCTAAAACACCTCTCTTATTTGCTTACTTACTTTCATTTAGTTGCAACAATGTACCCAAAACCCTTTTGATTCTTGATACGGGTTTCAATAGTGTACAAATATCCATATCACCATGTTTGTGGCTACGATATCGCAGCTATTACTTTCACTGGACCTTACGTAGAAGTTTGGATTTATGATACTGTATCGTTCCATAAATCAGCTAAAAATCTTCTAATCCCTGTCGGCTTAAATCTTTTTTTTTTCTTCAAAAATCCATAGCCATTATGCAGAGAAAACATTGAAATATGCTGAGTCAAAAAAGAAAGTGTGCACAGAGAATAACTGGATTTTCTATCGTAATTCTGAATATAGATATTATGATATTGGTATCAAATTAAAGATCATTCAATTGCCTATTTGAAGGTGTCTTTTTAAATTGTGTGAATGGATTTTTTTATGTGTTTTCTTAAGATATTTGAGATAGGGGTTAATTTCGAAATTCACAGAACTTACTGACGAACGTGAGGAGATTAAATAATGCAAATTTCTTGGGATTTCTGCTTAAATTTTTAACATGACATGTCTTCAATGAATGACGGCAAACATCTGTGGTCTCACTGATCGAACATAACGTTTCATTTTATCGTTTGGAATTTTATCGGGTTCATATTGCAAGACGTATTCCATGTCCTTCAAATTCTTTTACTGGACCCTAAATTTTGCGAAACTCAGGCAGGAAGAGATGTTTGGTGCTGCACCACACTCATGACTAATTACCATGCGTCTCGTGCCGATGACGATGTGCCTAATACATGCGTAACGTAAGATTTAGGCATCAAGGTAATGTGACAAACATAATGAGCCGCGACGCGAGAAAATCGGTCTTCGGGAGTTTTGACCAGATCCGACACAAATGAAGCTGTACAGCCGCAGAAAAAGATTAGAGTCACGAAATTTCGTACATGGGAAGAAGAAGAACTAAACATTCTCACCAGCGAAAACACAGACGCTGATCAGATTCGCGGTTACCGCGAAGCTGATCTGCGTCTTTGTTTTCGCTTATGCAAGATTCAAGATTCAACGTTTAATTGATATATGGCCACCGGCCTTTACAATCATCACAATACATAACATTATACAGGTAGTGGAGCCAATGTAATACATATACAACAAAATGTACAATCAAAACCAAAAATGAAATATAATCAGATATATTCAATTCTGACGTTTGAAAATCAGTGTATATAAATGGTATATTTATATTTGCATATTAGAATTGTTGGACCTCGCGATATTGTTTTCGTTTCTCAAAAGAATAAAAGAGGTAGGAAGCTACGTTTCTTACGTCTTTTTCACGTCTACTGCTCATTAACATATAAAACTTATTCAAAGTTGCGTTAGTGTAGTACTTTTCTTTAATATATTTTTTTCGAATGTCATCATAATACTTACATACCAAAAGAAAGTGATACGCTAAATCCGGCTTTTCTCGCGTCGCGGCTCATATGGTCTCCAATCTCTTATGAGCCGTCTGTCTGGCTTCGTCGATTTCCGATGTTGCTTACATATGCTTGCTTTACTGAATCGCCATAAATGGTGTTGTTTTGAAACGTTGACGTAAAGACGTCAACGTCACGTAATGATCTTATCTAGTCATTGCTGCGTTCGGGATATCAGACCGAAACCGATCCAAAATGTATCCTTTGTTTTTGAAACATGATTGCAAACGCCTTATTTCAGAACGATGACATTTAAATGACAACGACACATTTTACGCAGGTTCAAGACACTAGCAAAACTTACGTGTGAAATCTGTCGTATTTACTAAGACGTATCATCTTTGGCTATTCAGCATTTTGAATTTTTATGTTTGATTTATCTTTTATACACTTTGAATACAGATTTTAGACAATAAAGTTTATCATGAAATGTTTGTTTTGATAGCCACGTGCGAAAAGGTGCTAACAGCGTTTGGGGATATGCCAGACAATTTACTCATCCAAAGTTGCTTCCCATGTCAATAGGCATGAGAACGTTGATAACATAACTCCGTGAAGAAGTTTAGTGAAGTTACTTGCATCGGTTACGTAGATATATGAAGAAGAAATATGCACACTTTCTTTTTTGACTCAGTATAGTATTACAAAGAAAAATATTGAACCTGTATTCCTTCATAAGTCATGACCTTGACCATGTCCATATCAGTTGACGTCGAAGAAAGTGGGCGTGGTGAAAACGAGCGCTGCGGAAGAATACACCAAAGCAATAAATTCTGATCTACATGCGAGATTTTCCAAGTATTATGTCAGTGGTGTCAATGAGGGAATAGAAAAAATCAGGTTTGTTATTCATTTTACATCTAATCGAAAATCTTGATTTCATATATCTTAAATACAGGTCTTCTTGGAGACAATGAACGTTGGGCGAAAGTTCTAACCCGCCAGTTTACAAATGACCATGTCTTTTCTTTAAAAAATAATTATATAGGAATTTGATGAGTGTATTTGTTGTGCCTAATCTTAGTTTTTTGCCTTATTTCGAAATTGGGCATGCCTATTTTCGAAACTGGGCACGGAACTTTGTCTAATTTCGTAACTGGGCATCCATTTTCGAACTTATGATTCAGTAAGTTCCATGTGTTATGCAGAACTATTTCTGTCGAGTTTTTCGCCGATTTATTGATAATTGAATCAAATAACGCCCGAAATGTTGATAGTATTTACGGTTTACTGCGACAGTGTCATGCAGAACTATTTCTGTCGATTTATTCTCGTTTTTTCCTCGCCGATTTATTAGAAATGAATCGAACAACGACATAATGATTATTTTACGGTTTACATTGATTTTTGATGCTTCCTACGTGCTCGTTGCTGCCGCGGATCAAGGATGTCTGTGATGGGGTTAGAATTTACAGCTAGAAAGGCTCGTTTTCCAAGTATTACACAATTTTGACGGAATTTCTGCATTGAAATAAAACAATCAGGCTGCAGAGACAGTGGCAGATCCAGAGGGGATGCGGGAGTCAAACGAACCTCCTCTGAATCCTAATTATTTCAATTTCATGTAAAAATTCGGTCAGAATTTTGTAATAATAAGAGAACGAACAACCTTTTTGTAATTTCGAACCCCCTTACAAAGTCTTGATCTGCCGCTGAGAGGGATTTCCTTTGAACCTCGAAAACTCTCCCACCCATTGGATATGCCACTGCATTGTAAACGTGTACACCAGAATGTAAAAACTTCATCTGTGGGTTCCAGTCGAAAACGAAAGTACAGTGCCATTCCCTAAACGAAACCTGTCTCCCGGTGTATTGATGTTTATCCACATGCGAGAAAGAAATACGGCAATATTTTTCTGAATTTTCTGATAGAATTATGTCACAGGATAAATGATGTCATCATGACGTTGCGAGGTCGTACTGTAAGCGGAAGCATGCGTACTTATTAGAATGATTATAATAGTATAAGATCCATTTCTCGCTCTGATTTTATTATCATTATTGTTCCAATGCATTTAAGCCGGGCATTAAATCATCAATTTACCAATCATTAATCTATCATAAATCATATTTAATTTCAAATTCAATATACACTTTTTGGGTATTTTTATCAATCTAAAAAGTGGGCCTTTTTGAACTGGGCCTTTTTGGTCATTTACACTAGGACTAGGCATTTCTGGTTACAGACCCTATACCCTTGCCGGCATGGTGGGATAAATTGTCTGGTTAAGTAGAGTCGGTCACATGTTCTGACCAGCATGAGGGAGGGATCGGTTGGTTTGGCTAGATTGATTGCTTGTGCTGGCTGGCATTGTGGGAAGGATCAGTTTGTTCGGCTGAGTCGGTCGCTTGTTCTGGCCATCATGGTGGGACGGATCGGCTTGTTCGGAAAGGTCGGTCGCTTGTTCTGGCCAGCATGGTGGGACGGATCGGCTTGTTCGGAAAGGTCGGTCGCTTGTTCTGGCCAGCACGGTGGGAAGGATCGGCTTGTTCGGAAAGGTCGGTCGCTTGTTCTGGCCAGCATGGTAGGACGGATCGGCTTGTTCTGAAAGGTAGGTCGTTTGTTCTGGCCAGCACGGTGGGACGGACCGGCTTGTTTGGAAAGGTCAGTCGCTTGTTCTGGCCGGCACGGTGGGACGGATCGGCTTGTTCGGAAAGGTCGGTCGCTTGTTCTGGCCAGCACGATGGGAAGGATTGGCTTGTTCGGCTGAGTTGGTCACTTGTACTGGCCATCATGGTGGGACGGATCGGCTTGTTCGGAAAGGTCGGTCGCTTGTTCTGGCCAGCACGGTGGGGCGGATCAGCTTGTTCGGAAAGGTCGGTCGCTTGTTCTGGCCAGCATAGTGGGACGGATCGGCTTGTTCGGAAAGGTCGGTCGTTTGTTCTGGCCAGCACGGTGGGACAGACCGGCTTGTTTGGAAAGGTCGGTCGCTTGTTCTGGCCAGCACGATGGGAAATATTGGCTTGTTCGGCTGAGTTGGTCGCTTGTTCTGACCATCATGGTGGGACAGATCGGCTTGTTCGGAAAGGTCGGTCGCTTGTTCTGGCCAGCACGGTGGGACGGATCGGCTTGTTCGGAAAGGTCGGTCGCTTGTTCTGGCCAGCATGGAGGGACGGATCGGCTTGTTCGGAAAGGTCGGTCGCTTGTTCTGGCCAGCACGGTGGGAAGGATTGGCTTGTTTGGCTGAGTTGATTGCTAGTTCTGGCCAGCATGGTGGGGAGGATCGGCTTGTTCGGCTGGTACGGTCACTAGTTCTGGGTAGCATTGTAGGGAGGAGTGGCTTGTTCGGCTGTTTTGACAGCCCTTACAGATACAGTTTGGCCTCTACAGCTTATTGAGCAGGGGAAAATGCAGGGAAAATTGCTGAATATGGTATTTTTCACAGAAAGGGCTTCCCCTGTTTAAATGGTTTTACAATCAGCTCACTATTTTGAGTTAGTTATCTTGAAAGTCTAAATGAAATTAGAACATATCAAATTAATTAACATAAGTATGCAGATCTATGGTAGATCACATATATTTAGCAGATGAAAAGCTTCATAATGAATCTTGTTTGCTTTAAAAGAAAAAGAACCATTTCTAAAATGCCGATATTTAACTTAGTGAAACCATTTTAATTTCGGTGGTTAGAAAGCCCAAAGCAATGGATCTAATTCATGCTCCGAAAAAATGTGGAACTTCAACTTAAATAAATGGAATCGAGTGTAAATATGATTTTAATGGCAATATTATCTATAATCTTGATGTACTGCTGAACGTGTAAACAAATTGATAAAAGAAGAGACATATAATATAATGTTTATCTATATCTCTGATAAAAGATAAGGTACGAAATGCTTAGGGTACGAATCAACTTCCGCGCAAATGGAAGAAGAATGTTCCGTATGTTCTGTTCGGTACGGAACTTAAGCTGTTCGGTACCGAACTTTTATTGGAATAAAAAAGTGCTTAAAATGATTTTGTAAGTGCAAACTGTGATACCTCCCTAAAAACGGATATTTTGAAGATGAATTCTGCACAGAAAATGGCCCGATATACGTTAAAATAATTATAAATAAGCTATTTCGCCGAGTTTCGAAATTAGGCAAATGAGTTCTGCAGGGATTTGCCGAATTTCGAAAATAGGCAAAAACGAAAATCGGCACAATATATTTACATGAATGTTTTGCAATGATTTTCACGATCATCTGTTATTTTATGCATTTTCATTTTTATGCATCTGTTATTTTATGTACTCTCTTTAACTCTGTCCTTGCACTTTTCAGGACCAAAGAGCTCGATTTATACATGGATGATAGTCCGATTTTAGAGTATGCCTTATCAAGATATGATGACAACTGTTCTATGAAGTACGCGGCGCATAGTTTTGGTGAAAATGCGTATGCGTTTGGAGTGAGAGCAGACTCAAATATCAAGGTACATGTAGGCCTAAATGTAGTAGATCTAGATATATTTACAATATTTCCGAAATATAAAAAGAGGACTTTCTGGTCAATGACACGTACAGACTACTCTTTGCACCAGTACAAGCGCCGGATACGTTCGCAAATGAACTACAGCTTGGATAACACCAGGAATTGGCTAGATGCGGTGGATCTTTCCAGGAGCACCTGATATAGAAGTAATTGACGAGCAAACACATTTTTCTGCCTTCTTTGGTTCAATTCAAATCTGTTCCATACTATCACAATGATTGCTCAAAGCATAATCTGCAATTGCTGTTGTTGTATCGCTGAATTTCCAGCCGTAATTCTAGACATATTTCTTTATCTTCAACATAAGCAACTTTGAAACTCAATATACCCTTAATGATTTGCATATTTTGTATTCTCGTTTCACTTATTTGTAGGCACGTTTTGACCCATTCATTCTAAACTACATGGAACTAGGACTAACAGAAGATTTACGCTGGCGTTATATGGGGAAGGGTCGGCAGTGCGAGAATAAGAGAATGGACAACTCGGACCTACAGTTTGGACTGCCACACACTGGCGGGCTGTTTGTAATGTTGCTTGTAGCTGTTGGACTGTCGTTTATCGTGCTAATTATTGAGCACGTGCTGTATTTCTGTATATTACCACGATTACGTAAGAAGCCGACCAGCAGCCTGTGGAAGAGCAGGAAGGTCGAATACGTGAGTCAGGTATGAGCACCAATTGTCTGAAGTCATTTAAGGACAGATCCTCCAGTTGTTACTGCGCAACTTACTGCGCATATCCTAAATAATGAAATAAAGCTGTTTCAGTAATTGGCCTTTTCAGCAAATGTATTTTTTTTACATTTAGTTAATGTTTGATTGATAAATGACAAGATCCTTTTCCGTTATTTCCATTTTCTCTATTTGGTCAATTAAAGTGTAATAGTACTCGGATGGTACATTTCGCTTTCTGTTACGCGTTCAACATGTGGCGTTAGCGATAGGAAACGGAGCAACAAAAGCAAAGTGGAGTCTTTATGAGCTAGTCCGCTTCAGATGGACACAAAAGACGGCACTTTTTATTATCTAAAGCTGGTAATAAGGAAGAAAATGGATAAAAGTAGTGAAACAATTTCGGACAGAGCTGCAAAAAGTAAACCAAATTTTACTTATAACTAAGAAAAACGCTTGGTTTGATATATTTTTCTTTTTATGCTCCCCGAAAAAATTTCGGGGGAGCATATAGTCGCCACGCTGTCCGTCCGTCCGTCCGTCCGTCCGTGTGTCCGTGTGTCCGTCCGTCCGTCCGTCCACAGCCATATCTCAGCAACCCTTGGTCCAAATTCAATGAAACTTCACATGTGAACTCCCTGGGTCAATACCTAGGGACCTTTTTCTCCGTTTGTAAATTTAAGGCTGCGTCATGGAAAAAGGGGCCTTAGTGTAAAAATTAGTTTTTCTCTTATTTCTCTTCATCTAATGGGCAGAATTTAATGAAATTTTGTGCTCATGTAATAAATAGGATGTTCTAGACCATATTTTATAAATAATGTGTGTACAAAAAAGCTGTCCTGGGAAAAGGGGGCTTAATGTATGATAGTTTTTATTTTGTGACAAACACTTATTCGGGGAGCATAATCCGTCTGTGACGGCTCTTGTTTTGTTTTTGTAGGTATGACCAAGCACTATGTCTATACCAAAAAAGAAAAAATTCTTACCGCTGGAATATTTTTTATTATCAGAACCGTTGCGAAAAAAGAGCAATTACAGCTACATTTGAAAGAATGTTTTACTAAAAATTTCAAAATCATCACTAAACTTTCCCAAATTGATACTCATTTAGACATAATAAAACATATTGAACACAATAAAGACTTATTTATGTAATCCTAGTCATTTCGAACTCCTTTTTGGTGGGTATTTAAGTGACACCTCATTTTTGCAATTTTAGACAAGAGTAGTCTCCCTTGAATTCCAATAACTTTTTAATTCGCTTGGTGACCTATAGTTTTTAGGCCATTTTTTTACTTCTCATATATTTAAGTATCAGTACAGAAAAAATGAAAAAAATCTTACCGTAGGAAATAAATGGAGGATCTGTCCTTAAAGTAGCCTACTTTTCAAAACAATATAATTTATATCACAAGTGGAAATTTTGTTTAAAATCACATTACCATTTTAAAATCGACACTGAATCATCTTTTCAGGATTACAAGTTACAACCCATCATTGTCTACGGAACACCTCAGTGCATCTTTGGGTGTCATCCGTGGCAATGGAAATTAACGAGTGATAATCATGCCCTCGTCAATTTCCGTGCCACGGATGACGCCCAAAGATTCATATGTTTGTTATCTATTAATGGGTTTTAACCCATTACCACACAGTGACTCTTTTCGACTCCCCACGAGAAATTGGCTTGGGAAAACATTGTGGAAAATGAAGAAATTGCTTGTGACAAGCAATTTCTTCATTTCCCACAATATTTTCTTAACAAAAATACAAAAAAATGAAAAAATCCATACACTTTAAATTGTCGTCTGCAACATCTTTGAATTTGGACAAGTCGAAATTCTGCCATTTGGTAATGGGTTAATCCAAAATCAATTCTTTATCAGAAGAGAATATTTTATTGTGCTCTCTTCTTTCAGAGAATATATCGAGCGATCCACAGTGAAAAAGTAACGCCCACAACCCAGGTGATGGTGACCAAGGTGAAACAGAAAAAGTTTGAGTTGCAGAGTAAACTAAGAAAACAGGTGGGGAAATATAGCGTTAGTAGATCATGACATTGTATAACAGATTTCATTTCACATGGCGCAGCTTTAGTTGTTATTGTCATAAATTACACGCCTGTCTTTTTTTTAATTAACAAATCAGTAATATTTTCTTGTGTACCTGTTATACCTGTGAACTATGATACAAGTCTTTTTGAAAAATGTTACACTATATGCGAAATATGACCACATTTTTAGTAAAGGTCAATGTCAGGTCAAATGATATCCGTAATAACTACAGCTTGAAAAGGCAGTTATTGCGAGTTTTTGATCTCCAATCAACGATAATTTTGATTTTTGTTCGTTAATAACTTTCTATTATGTTTTATTCAAAATATCCATCGCATCCAGAGAATCCCTGGATTTTTTTATGTCTTCTCTGCTTCAAACCATTTCAAATCGGTCACGTTGCGAGTTTTTGATCTCCAATCAACGATAATTTTGATTTTTGTTCGTTAATAACTTTCTATTATGTTTTATTCAAAATATCCATCGCATCCAGAGAATCCCTGGATTTTTTTGTGTCTTCTCTGCTTCAAACCATTTCAAATCGGTCACGTATTAACATAATCATTGTGTATAATCATGCGACTTAGAATTTCCTATAATCTTCAATAACTTTGTCAATACTTGACCAATTTGAATTCGGTTTGAAGCAGAGAAGGTGGAAGAATGTCAGAAATAACATGGGCGTGGTAGATTTTCAAAAAATCAACCGACAAAAATGTAATTGAAGATAAACCAAAATTTTGGTTTATCTTCAATAACTTTTTTATCAGTTGATTTTTCAAAAATCAATCACGTCTATCTAATGCGTAATGACTGTCCACATTCTCAGCTTCAAACAGAATTCAAATCGGTCCCGTATTAACAAAGTTATTGAAGATATTCAGTAAATATTGTATCACGTGATTATCCACCGTGATAATAATTGACGATTTGCTGCAATTGCTGTTGTTGTGTCACGTAATTCTTCATTGCGATATATTGTTGGTGGAGAGTCAAAACCTCGTAACTACAGCTTGAAAAGGCTGGAGTTACGAGGTTTTGACTCCCCAACGACGATATGTCATATGACTTTCTGGTGCATTGCCTTTCTTCCGAGCAGAGTAGGAAACTTTCTCACTAGATTTTCATTTTTATCTTGCGAAATCGAAGTTTGGTATTTAGGCAAACATTTTATAAAAATATTAATGCAACTTTCACAATTACGAAAAAATATATGGGTGAATGCATAATCATAATAAATTAACCTTTAAGCTTAAACTTAAACGGTACACGCGAACTAAAAAAGAATTATCGAATGCCTTATGGAAATAACGCACGCGATAAGCTGATCTCAACCAATTAACAGACTGACAAGATAGCTCTCTGATCTTTTGTATAGGTAGTTTATGTATGGCTATGAACGTAATACGATACAATTTATTGCTTAACATTTACTTCATCCCACGAAGATCTGGTATTTACATCATTTGTATTTAGAATATGTTGTTTACAGAATCTCTTCAAGGTATTTTTCCAATTAACTATCTCATTCTGCTGTTCACCTTATATTTCAGCTGAACAGTGGGTCCTCCAGCAGTTTAACCTCATACAGAAGTGTTGTGGCCAGACTGCCTGGGTTTACACATATGGAGTAAGTTGGGGCTTTTTATTTACACAAGCAATCACTTGATTAACCCTTTCCCAAACAAGACCTGGTTTTGACATACCTAAAAGAAAAGGCTTGGGAAAATATTGAGACAAAAGAAGAAAGTGCTGATAATCAGCACTTTCTCCTTTTGTCTCAATATTTTCTAGGCTATTTTGTACACATTTTCTTTTCTTTATCAACATTCATTTTGTTGTCTGCAGCAGCTTTCAATTTGGACCTCCCCAAAATTTGCCGTTTGGAAAAGGGTTAATAAAGGGAAATAAATTGCTATCCTTTTCCTACTATATTTCAATGGCTATATTTATTTACAAATTATTTCGTATGATTTTTTTTAAAAATCAATTGATGAGGACGAGGCTAGATTTTCACTTTGACTTAAGCAATCATTCGACTGATCCGATGTCGAGATAACAAGTGCCAACAGATTCTGTAATTTATTTACAGGGCGTTCCATCCTGACTATGAGCGGAGCATGAGTTTTCCCTCCAGAAACAGCGTATACACTATATCTGGTAACGTATCTGAGACCATTCACGAGGAGGACAGCGTGTTTGATGATATGTATCTAACTGTCAATATGGATGAAGCTCTATTAGAGGGCGGCCAATATAATGTACACTCCGCACATGCAAACCCTGCATTCAATATAGATGATATTGATCTTGAAATGGCCAATCCTGATCGATTGACCAAGACTGGCATGAAAGCTAAAAGGAGTCAGTCTGATAGATTGAGAAATGGTAGTACTATTCGAACGATTTCAAAACGGAAAGTTCCAAAAACGTTGAAATCTAAAGGTAGGACCCG
Organism: Fragum sueziense; assembly: GCA_963680895.1. Lineage (NCBI taxonomy): Eukaryota > Metazoa > Mollusca > Bivalvia > Cardiida > Cardiidae > Fragum > Fragum sueziense. Next base: position 62,513,422 of record OY804594.1, on the reverse strand, counting down.
TCACAGTGATAGTGATATTAGTTACATGACTTCTGACAAAAGGTATGAAACATGGCCGTCTCCTAAACAACGGAAAAGGAGCTTGAAAAGGTTAAAGAATAACCAACAGAATGTATCATTTACCACCAGCGATAAACTGTACCCTAAAATGGGTAGTAGGATCGTAAATGAAATACAGCCAACAACATCTACCAGAAAACATTCAACTATCTCCTTAGACTGTTATCCAGAGAAAAATTCCAACATGGGCATGAAAGACAATCGCGTCAAGTCTAACTTACGTCACCATGCTATGGCCTACCGTCGAGGCCCGTCATTCTCCGTAGATGAAAGCGCGGTCGAGGCCTTGACTAAGGAAGACCTTCTAGTGTTGTGGAAAAGATCAGAAATAGAACTACAGACTAAACTGAACAGAATTATTCACCAAAACAGTCATCTACGTAGACTTGTGAATATTGTCGAAGAAAATACTGAAATAGGACAGGTTAATTCTCATACAGATTCAACATCGGATGAGAGACATTCTAGTCAAAACTCAAATGTCTTTGTTTCTACTCAGTTGTGATTTTCTAATAAAGTTGTGTTTTGTTGTTTATGTGTTTATTGTTATTTTATTTTGACATTTCCTTACTTTGTGTGAAACTCAATTGGAAAATTCAAGAACAATGTGGAAAAAGTGGAAATCATTGGTTACAGTTACTAGTATTGTAATTTTTTTTCCGGAAGTTCCTCAAAATAATCTAATGTTTCATTTAAAACTTGGTTTTATATGGGAAATGGTTTTACAAATATTGCAAGTACAAATGACAACACAAGGAAGACATATGCATTTTTTTTTACATTTAAATAACAAAAAATAGTATATCAAAGTATAAAACTGAAATCAATGAGCCTTCTCCAAAACAAGTCCTGGGGCCAGTTTCATGAAAACATTCAAGATGTATTTTGACATACCAATGTCTTTTGAAACACTTAAAATAACAATTGTATTTCCTAGGTTTTGGATGATCGGTAATATGTGATTCTTACCCTAAACATGTCGCAAGACATCGGTAATTCAAAAATATTTCTTAACCCTTTCCCAAACAAGACCTGGTTTTGACGTCCCTAAAAGAAAAGGTTATGGAAAACATTGAAACAAAAGAAGAAACTGCTGATAACCAGCAGTTTCTCCCTTTGTCTCAATATTTTCTATGCCATATTTTACACAAATCCTATCTGTAATAACATCCATTTTGTCATTTGTGGCAGTTTTCGAAGTTGATCACCCTAAAATTTTGTCGTTTGGGAAAAGGTTAAATGTTTTGATGAAACTGGTCCCTGGTTTTGATGACTCTAATAAAATAATGCATTGGAAAGCATTAAAAGAAAATACTGAGATTCTTTCTCTCAAAGCTCTACCATGCTTCAATTAACATTTTTTTTTACCTAAATGACACTAATTTTCTAAATGCAACTTCTACCATTTGAATTGTTAAATAGTTTTGAAGTATAGGAACGGGTTCAAACTACTACACTGTTATATTGGTGCATCTTTAGACAAAACCGAATTTAAAAGTTTAGCAGATGACAAAATAGATACAAGCAAGGTCATGAAAATAGAACGTTTAAACACCAGAAACATTGAAGGGAGCATTTTCTTCTAAAATTTCCCTAGCGTGCTCAATTTGGGGTGTCAAAACCAGTCATTATTACGGAAAGAGTTGAAACAAGCACTATTTGTAATTATATCAAAGGGACCAAGGCTACTTACTACTGTATGACACTTACAGTACTATAGAGGTAACACATAAAAATATTAAAATCCACATCAAGACCAGGGCCATGTTTTACTAATGCACATACGATTATTTTTTGAGCAATTACATCGTATAGTCTGTATTTTCTACCTGAACCTGGCCTAAGTAATTACACGCTTCAATGGTTTTCTCAATATATCTTGAGACTCTCCGTTATATATTGACACGAGAAGCGCATGTAGAATACAAAGTCATATTGCTGACGGAAACTATTGACTCTGTTTGACAGTGTATGATTGCAGGCGAGTGTTGATTATTCCATGTGACAATTACTAATTGCATATTTGTCGAGCTCAGGTGAAAATTTACGGACAATAACAACAAACCTGATTGACCCATTATGCTTTCTCGTACAATCAGATGTCTTTTTACACAGTTTAGACAAAAACATGGTTATAAGATCGTAAGTAAAACGTGACCCAGAGCACCAAATCTCACACAGTTAATCTCTATGCCTCATGTGAACGATGATGAAAGACGAGTGATATTGATGTGTCCCATGACCTGTCCCATGACATGTCATGTAAATGAGCCAGGATCTGGAAAAACGTCCCTTAAGGCTTTTGAGCCCAACATAGATCCCGATCAGCCTGTGCAAACGCACAGTCTGATCAGGATCCATGTTGTTCTCTAATAGCTTCATCGTGACCTGTAGTAGCTTAAATAGAGCAGCATGGATGCATATTGGACTGCATTAATTTTGACGACAGGCTGATCTGGAAACTTGATTTTCAAAATGCTTTAAGGGACGTTTTTCCAGATCCTGGCTCAAATGTTTTTTATCTTGCGTAGTGATGCCACTGTGACATATATCTGAGTTACAGCACTTACAACAACAGCCTTGTTTCGACAACGTAAAACTTTCACACAGTTAATCTTTGTTCCTCATGTGAATGATGATGAAAGACGAATGATATTGATGTGTCCCAGGACATTTTGAGAGCCATGTCCTGTAAATGTTTTTTATCCGCGGAGTGATGCCACAGTGACATGTCCGAGTTACAGTCTGTTTCTGGTGGTGGGGGTTTAACCTGGATGTTGTTCACACAGCGTCGACATTTAAACCTGCAATAAAATCTAAGGATTACAACCCATCGTAAACTACAAAACACTTCATGCTTCACTTCAGACATCATCCGTAACACCATAAATTAATGAGGGTATCCAACGTCAATTTCTATTGCCAAGGATGAAGACCAGAAAATAGTGAGGGAACCTCTCTTCATTTCTGTTGTCACAGATGACACCCAAAGATATACAAAATGTTTGGTATTCGATTATGGGTTGTAACCCTTAAAAGTAATCATTATCCATTCAGTCAAAGCTTGTTGTCAACGCATTCACTAAATTTTCAATTCATTAAATGTATTTAACCCATTACCACACAGTGACTCCTTTTAACTCCTCAAAAGAAAAAGGCTTTGGAAAACATTGTGTAAAATGAAGAAATTGATTATGACAAGCAATTTCTTCATTTCCCACAATGTTTTCTACCTCAAAACACACGAGATTTCTTTAATTGCATTCACTACAAAATGTCGTATGCAACATCTTTGAATTTGGAACAGATCAAACATTTTCCGTTTGGTAATGGGTTAACCCATTATAAGATGGCTAAATTTTAGACTGTCACAAGCAATTTCCAAAGTCATCTTGTAGGGCGTCGAGAGTTGTCATAGTGTGGGAAAGGGTTACATTCTGGTAAAAATTCTAAAAAGTTCAGTGTTCTCCCCAGCCCTATAAGCTGTATCAGCCCCGCTACAGCTTCATGGAAATCAATGTAATGCCATTACAGCTTCAAAACTACCCCACAGCTGAATTTCTTCAAAATGGTCACCAAATACAGAGATTTTTAAACATATCATGTGAAAACTGATATATAATGCATTTTCTATGATTTTAAATGCAATGATAAGGCTATAAAACATTATGGGAAAAGAGGAAATTGCTCAAATTGAGCAATTTCTTCTTTTCCAATTATGTTTTATTCACAATTATTTGCATGGACACAATGCATTTGAAGGTTTAACAGTACTAATAATTTGCCACTACAGCTTCAGGTTATACTTGGGAGAACCCTGAAGTTTTGGCCTTTTTGAATTCCTGCCTAAAGAGCCAGTTTAGCGTTTCCACTGATATCACAAACAAGCAATCGAAACTATTCACTCATTACCAAACAGCAAAATTTTAGACTGGTACAAAATCAAAGATGACATTGATGACAATTTCAAGTAAATGAAAATTAAAGTTGTGAGAACTTCTTGGGTCACAAACATTGTGGTAAATGAAGAATCCCTTGTCATCAGCAATTCCTTCATTTACCACAATGTTTCCAAAGCCTTTATCTTTTGGGGAGTCAAAACGAGTCAATGGGTGGTAATGGGTTAACAGAAGAGAGTAAAGCAAAGCACTGATACACTTACTTATGTGTATCACTAAGCGTTCCTTCGTTCAGCCTGAACAGGTCCCGCAACTCTTCCCGACTAAAATGTCTCTCAACGTCCTCCTTTTTATCGATGACGCAGCTGCTTAATGCCTTTTTGAAGTTGCCAGAAACTATTCCAAGTGAATGAAATTTTACTTTCATGGTATTCCTGGTCAGAAAACATTGTGGGAAATGAAGAAATTGCTTGTCACAAGCAATTTCTTCATTTTTCACAATGTTTTCCAAAGCCATTTGCCAAGAAAATTTAGGTTTAACTTTTAGTATTTTCGCATTTCTACATAGAGAGTCTACATAAAGGGTCAGAGAAGAGGGTAAATTGAAGGCCGGATAATCTTACTTATCATGTGTATCGCTGAGCGTTCCTTCATTTAGCCTGAACAGGTCGCGCAACTCTTCCCGACTAAAATGTCTCTCAACGTCCTCCTCTTTATCAACGACGCAGCTGCTTAATGCCTTCTTGTGGGCCTGACGCTGAAATATCTTTTCCTCTATTGTGCCCGTCTACAAATACAGAAATTAAGAATAAGAATCAAATCTTTGATTTATCCCTTTTCGTATTATAATGGCACAAGTTTACAAAATTTAGTTAAGTAAACCACACAATATCAAACTTAAAACTACAGTTATTTTACATGAAATGGTTGAAATAATTGATCTATATGGAAGGCCTTGGCCTAGTACCGAAAGATGTGCATTGTAACTTAAAAAGATGAGAAGGTAAACAGACCGACAATTGTAAAACAATGTGTCCTGGTGCCTCATTCACTGACATTTCTGAATTGTCTAAATACAAATTACATTTTCAGCCACCTGATTGGACATGAAGTATGTCTAGGCCAATCTGAAGGATTGTTGTGTATTTTCAAAAATAAGCTTGGATTTAGACTAGTTGGTAAATACCACTGCTGATCTTTTCATACACCCCAATAAAAGTTGTATTATAAATGTACTCACAGCTAGAATCCTGTATGTGTGGCACTGTTTCTTCTGTCCATCTTTTTGACACAAACAAGATAAGGCTTGGGAAAACATTGTGGAAAATGAAGAAATTGCTTGTGACAAGCAATTTCTTCATTTACCACAATATTTTCTACCAAGAAATTCTAAAATTTTACATGCTTGAAAATGTTGTCTGCAACATTTTTCAGTTTTGACCAGTCTAGATTTTGCCATCTGGTAATGGGTTAATGACATCACTCTATCCTATTTTAGCTCTAGATATAAATCTCTACTAGCAAACAAGATGTGTTTCTGAAACACCAATGCCCCCGTAATGACTATTTTTGGTCAAAAGGCCAATGTTAAGTTTTCACATTATATTTGGGACCGACAGGCAAATGGACATAGACCGACAGACAACAGTAAAACAATATTGCCCCCAATCTTTTGATACAGGGACAAAAAAATATTTACTCACAGCTAACATCCTGTATGTGTAGCACTGTTTTTTCTGTCCGTCTCTCCAGCACCGAGCCATTGCTTGATCGTCATTGGCTGGATTCCAGTCAGGGTCAAACATCACAAGGCGATTGGCTCCTATCAGATTTAAGCCACACCCACCTGCCTTACTGCTTAACATAAATATGAATTCGGGACTCTGAAAAGAGGAAAGTAGGCAAAAGATCAACTAAAAACTTTAACCTATTCCCACATAATGACACCTTTAAACACCCTACAAGATAAAGACTCAGGAAAACATACTGGAAAATGAAGAAATTGCTTGTGGCAGGCAATTTCTTCATTCAAGTAGCATTTTCTACTCAGAGAAAGTAAAAAATATGTAACATTTCATGCACTTGAAATTTTGGATGGCAAAATCTTTGCATTTAGACTAGTGTGATGATTTGCGGTCTGGTAATGGGTTTAAGTTGCATGAGAAAAATGTCATTTGCAGGATCATTCACTGGCTGCAAAAGCTTTGATTCTAGATATGCCATCAAGTTGCACTGTATATTGAATTTTTTAAAATATATAACAGGTTCAGGAGTAGAACTAACCAACCAATCTAAATCAAAGTCTAGTCCAATCAGATGGCTTGTAATGTAATTTGGATTTACACATCCAATTTAGAAATGTTCGTTAACCCATTACATACAATGACTCTTTTTGACTCCCTACAAGATAATGGCTTTGAAAAACATCGTGGAAAATGAAAAAATTGCTTGTGACAAGCAATGTCTTCATTTCCCATTATGTTTCTACTCCAAAAGACCAAACATATTAAAAATCTCACTCCCCTGAAATTGTTGCATGCAATATCTTTGAATTTAGACCATCTAAAATTTTGCTGTTTGGTAATAGGTTAAACTAGAAATCTATCACTGAAGGTGATAAAAATACCCCCGCCACCACATTTGTTCGGACAAGTGTTTTTGTTGAATCAGGAGCCATACTCAGAAATTGTCAATCCGATTTTCTTGAAATTTGATCCAATCAGGGGTCATAACTCAGAAAGTATCTGTCTGATTTCCGTGAATTTTGCATCTTGCATATATACAGGTCCTAATGCATACCTGTGCTAAGTATGAAGCAAATCATTCAGTAACTGTGGGAGGAATTGTCCGGACAAGCATTTTTGTCAAATCAGGGGCCATAACTCAGAAATTGTCTGTCTGATTTTCAAGAAATGTGCGTCTTGCACATCTACTGAAGTTAATTCACACCTGTGCCAAGAATGAAGCAAATCGGACAGTAACTAAAGGATTTGTCCGGACAAGCATTTTTTGGTAAAATCAAGGACCATAATTGAGAAAGTAATGGTCTGATTTTCGTGAAATTTGTGTCATGCACATCTACAGGTTCTAATGCACACCTGTGCCAAGTAGGAAGCAAATCGGACAAAAACTGTAGGAGAAGTTGGCCAGACAAGCATTTTTGGGTCAAATCAGGGGCCATAACTCAAAAAGTATCGGTCCGATTTCCATGAAATTTGCGTCTTGCTCATCTACAGGTCACAATGAACACTTGTGCCAAGTATGAACTAAATTGGACAGTAACTGTAGGAGGAGTTGGCCGGACAAGCATTTTTGGGTCAAATCAAGGGCCATAACTCAGAAAGTAACGGTCGGATTTTCATGAAATTTGCGTCTTGCACATCTGCACATTCTAATACACACCTGTGCCAAGTATGAAGCAAATCGGACGGTAACTGTAGGAGGAGTTGGCCGGACAAGCATTTTTGGGTCTAATCAGGGGCCATAACTCAAAAAGAATCGGTCTGATTTCCATGAAATTTGCGTCTTGCACATCTACAGGTCACAATGAACACTTGTGCCAAGTATGAACTAAATCGGACAGTAACTGTAGGAGGAGTTGGCCGGACAAGCATTTTTGGGTCAAATCAAGGGCCATAACTGAGAAAGTTTCGGTCCGATTTTCGTGAAATGTGCGTCTTGCACATCTGCACATCCTAATGCACACCTGTGCCAAGTATGAAGCAAATCGGATGGTAACTGTAGGAGGAGTTGGCCGGACAAGCATTTTTGGGTCAAATCAGGGGCCATTACTCAGAAAGTATCAGTCCGATTTCCGTGAAATTTGCGTCTTGCACATCTACAGGTCACAATGAACATTTGTGCCAAGTATAAACTAAATCGGTCCACAAGTGTAGGAGGAGTTGTCCGGACAAAGTTTTGGAGACAGACCAACCAACCATCCAACCATCCAACCATCCAACCTTCCAACCATCCAACCTTCCAACCATCCAACCAACCACTGGACCGACAGGCTGATTCCAGTATACCCCCTCCAAACTTCGTTTGCGGGGGTATAACTAGCTCTTTCATAAAATATAATAGGTTGAGGTACTTACAGAAGGATTATTAAACTTCTCCACAATTTTGGCTCTCTTCTTAACTGTCATGGAACCATCCAATCTTACAAACAGGTACCTAAAATTTTACATAATAACAAGTTATCAGTTAACCCTTTTAGAGTACTTGAACTTTCCTCATTTTAGCAAGATGTGTTTGTGAAACACTAATGCTAGACACTTAATTTTTTGGACAGACGGACACAGGTAAAACAAGATGTGTTTGTGAAACACAAATGCCCCCGAAATGGCCATTTTTGTAAAATGTTAAGTTTTCGTAGAGTAAAGGGTTAAAAAGGGTTAATGGATGACCTTGAGGAAGGTCAAATTGCATGGAACAGATAGATATCATTAAAAGGAAGTTGCATACCAAATTTGAGCTTTGTATGTCAAATACTTTTAGAGAAAAGGCAAATGTTAAGTTTTCGGAGTAAAATGTTAAGTTTTCGTAGAGTAAGGGGTTGATAAGGGTTAACAGATGACCTTGAGGAAGGTCGAATTGCATGGAACAGATAGGTATCATTGAAAGGAAGTTGCTTACCTAATTTGAGCTTTGTATGTCAAATACTTTTGGAGAAAAGGCAAATGTTAAGTTTTCGGAGTAAAATGTTAAGTTTTCATAGAGTAAAGGGTTGATAAGGGTTAACGGATGACCTTGAGGAAGGTCAAATTGCATGGAACAGATAGATATCATTGAAAGGAAGTTGCATACCTAATTTGAGCTTTGTATGTCAAATACTTTTGGAGAAAAGGAAAATGTTAAGTTTTCGGAGTAAAATGTTAAGTTTTTGTAGAGTAAAGGGTTGATAAGGGTAAACGGATGACCTTGAGGAAGGTCAAATTGCATGGAACAGATAGATATCATTGAAAGGAAGTTGCATACCTAATTTGAGCTTTGTATGTCAAATACTTTTGGAGAAAAGGCAAATGTTAAGTTTTCGGACAGACAGACGGACAGACAGACAGACGGACGGACACGAGTAAAACAATATGCCCCCGATCTCTCGATACGGGGGCATAAAAATACTCGCCCAATCTATAAATACGGAGGCATAAACATGCTGCAGATGACAGATTTAATAAAGACAGGATTTGTTCATAAATTTACTTACGTAACCCCCAGAAAACTACATCTTCGTTGGCAAAAGTCCATTAGCTGAGCGTCAAAGGTGGGTCATTACATATGCAGATGTCCCACGTTAATTCTGTTGGACTATGTTGGACTGATTATGATTCCACACACAAAAGCAAAATTTAACATTAAGCCAGTACAAAGGAGACTGGAATAGCTCTTCTACTTTTCTAATAATCCAGGTCAAAAACAGTGATAATTTCATTTGTTCTACCCATATATTCTATTCTATTCAATAATTGGACCTTCTGAGAATTGTGAAAAGTATCAACCCTAGTCAGTCTGCCCAGACTGACTAGATTGCAATTTTTCACTGTAGATTAATTGACCAAACGCCAATCGACAGATCGCTCCGCCCAACATAGAATTTCATACAAACAATGGACATGTGTTCGTTTATAGGGAACGATTTTATCCAGTTAATTGGGAAGTAAATTCGGACAAACAAAATAGTATTTCGTAGGTGTTGTTATAAAATTTCGTAACTACGGCTTAATTTAAGCCGTAGTTACGAGATTTTATAACAACACCAACGATTTATCAAAACATACGGTAAACCTAGTCTATTGTTAGCACAAAATTCTTTGCAATTGGCATGTCGATTGATTTGATTGTCAGTCGATAGATACAATAACACGTGCAACGAAAAACAATTGGGGCATGACATTTTTCTGATCGCCCATTGGCTAATCGATGTTTTTGATTGACAGTCGGCGTTTGGCCAATTTTCTGGACCAAGAGTGATTTTTACATCATACTATGAGTTCAAAATGCAACATCTGGCAAGTCTGTTTCTCAAATCCAGTTTTATGGACTCTCTAGAAGATCCTTTTTAGCATGACAGGTCACATTACAATGTAATTAGGAAAGAAATTTTGGCTTACCCTCTTTGCCTACAGAGTTTTTCAAATAGATCTAATGTTTGTGTATAGTTCGATACTAGCACTACTTTATCACTGGTTGTGGACTTGATCAGGGCTAACAAACAGTCTAACACCAAAAACTTGCCTGAAATTGGGGAAATAAGGAAAACTAGAAATCTATCACTGAAGGTGATAAAAATACCCCGCCACCACCTTTGTTCGGACAAGCGTTTTTGTTGAATCAGGAGCCATATTCAGAAAGTATAGGTCCGATTTTCGTGAAATGTGCGTCTTGCACATCTACAGGTGCTAATGCACACCTGTGCCAAGTATGAAGCAAATCGTACAGTAACTGTAGGAGGAGTTGTCCGGACAAGTATATTTTGGTAAAATCAGGGGCCATAACTCATAAAGTATCGGTCCAATTTTCAAGAAATTTGCGTCTTGCACATCTACAGGTGCTAATGGACACCTGCGCCAAGTATGAAGCAAATCAGACAATAACTGTAGGAGGAGTTATCCGGACAAGCATATTTTGGTCAAATCAGGGGCCATAACTCAGAAAGTAATGGTCGGATTTCCGTGAAATTTGCGTCTTACACATCTACAGGTCCTAATGCACACCTGTGCCAAGTATGAAGCAAATCGGACAGTAACTGTAGGAGAAGTTATCCGGACAAGCATTTTTTGGTCAAATCAGGGGCCATAACTCAGAAAGTAATGGTCGGATTTCCATGAAAATTGCGTCTTGCACATCTACAGGCCCTAATGCACATCTGTGCCAAATATGAAGCAAATCAGACGGTAACTGTAGGAGAAGTTATCCGGACAAGCATTTTTTGGTCAAATCAGGGGCCATAACTCAGAAAGTAATGGTCGGATTTCTGTGAAATTTGCGTCTTGCACATCTACAGGTCCTAATGCACACCTGTGCCAAGTATGAAGCACATTTGACAGTAACCGTAGGAGGAGTTGTCCGGACAAGCATTTTTTGGTCAAATCAGGGGCCATAACTCAGAAAGTAATGGTCTGATTTCCGTGAAATTTGTGTCTTGCACATCTTCAGGTCCTAATGCACACCTGTGCCAAGTATGAAGCAAATCGGACATTAACTGTAGGAGGAGTTGTCCGGACAAGTATTTTTTGGTCAAATCAGGGGCCATAACTCAGAAAGTAAAGGTCGGATTCCCGTGAAATTTGCGTCTTGCACATCTTCAGGTCCTAATGCACATCTGTGCCAAGTATGAAGCACATTTGACAGTAACCGTAGGAGGAGTTGTCCGGACAAGCATTTTTGGGTCAAATCAGGGGCCATAACTCAGAAAGTAATGGTCGGATTTCCGTGAAATTTGCGTCTTGCACATCTACAGGTCACAATGAACACTTGTGCCAAGTATGAACTAAATCGGTCGACAAGTGTAGGAGGAGTTGTCCGGACAAAGTTTTGGAGACAGACCAACAGACAAACAAACCACCCAACCAACCAACCACTGGACTGACAGGCTGATTCCAGTATACCCCCTCCAAACTTCGTTTGCGGGGGTATAATAATCAAACAGTGCATGTGTGAAATATGAAATATATTCAAAGTTCAAAAGTCAAATGCAATTGTTATGTAAGTTAAGTTATGTGACCTATAAGAACTTCACATTTTGTAAACAAAAAGTATGTGAAATGGAGTATTTCAAGGCAGTCAACCAAAACATAATATAACATGCCTCATGTATGTAATGATGATGTGGTGAATAAATCTTGCCGTCCTATTGTTACCTATGAAACTGTTCAAATTGAATTTACAGATATAAACATTGGCAAGACTCAAATGCCCTATTATTGAGGGGTTTTTGCACACAAATAGACAAACATACTGTACAAACCTGAGAGTTCTGGTTTGACAGTCTTTAAGTTATATCCAGGTGGAAACAACTCTAATGCTCCTTCAAACCCATCTGCTTCTTCCAGACATTTATCATAGATGAGATCAGGATCTGAAAGTAACAAGATGTGACAGACAGAGTAAAACAATATATCCCTGTCCATATGCCATAAACTGAAATTTAGACTTTTTGGTAAATACCATATTATCAATGTAAAGTGATTGCAAGTTAAGATGTAGGCATTGCTCATTGGATATAATCTTACATTAATCCATTACCACACATTGACGCCTTCTGACTCCCCACATGAAAAAGGCTTTGGAAAACATTGTGGAAAATGAAGAAATTGCTTGTGACAAGCAATTTCTTCATTTCCCACAATGTTTTCTACCACAAAAGAACAAAAAATACTAAATTTCATTCACTTTAAATTGTCGTCTGCAACATCTTTGAATTTGGAACAGTCCAAAATTTTGTCGTCTGGTAATGGGTTAAAACAATGCTCTGAATGGCAGTTGTTGTGTCTAACTATACTGAACAAAAGTGAAAACGCTACACCTACTTTGCTTGTTTTATTCCTTCTAAAAACAACAAGTAAAAAAATCAAATGAATGTGTTTCGCATTGTTCATTTACTTGGTTGTGCAAAGCACTAAACTTTTTGTGGATCTTAATTACGGGAATGAAAAACGGGCCCTTCTAATGTGACAGGTGTCCGTTTTTTCAGGTGTACAATTTGAACGGAAATTATACACAATTTAAACCTTCAAAAATCCAAGCAGAAGAATGCAAACTATGCCATACTTTACGGAATGGTAGTCTGACGAGTTACCAATCAGAAAATGAAAAGAAACTTGCATAACATTGTGGCAGCGTTTAGAAAATGATGTTTGAAAAGTGGTATTTTCACTAGGTTCCAAAGCTTGAAAATTTTACAATGTAATCTCCATAGGAAATTGAAATCGCTATTGCATGGAAATCTGGGAACAATCCTTGTCGAAGAAAGGGTTAAAAAATCCCCTGTAAGGCCTGCATGATGTTGTAAAAAACCCAATCGAAAACCGTGATAAATTTGTGAATACCAAACATTTTAAATTCCCTATTTGTTTATGTTAAAGGGAGGTAATTTGCAAAATTGACTGATTAGACCTTGATTTTAGAGCTTGCTACAAGAGATAAGTGAGATTTTAAGTGTTTTTTTGACAACCCGGATATGACCAATTCCGAAAAAATAATAAAGTGTTTTCTGCGCATGCGCATATGCGGTATTAGATGAAATTAGCTTTAAACGCATTAAGGCCTATAACTCTGACATTAAAGGAGACAGGGCAATGAAATTTTGACAAAACAATAGCTGAAAGCCTGGGAAATGACGTCAAATTATATTTCAAGCTATTAGTTAGATACTTTTCCAGAAATTAGAAATCTTGCAGTGTAGCGTTTTCACTTTTGTTCAGTATATATGTAGCTGAAAGCCAGACTTCTTACAGGTCACTAAAAACATTTCATTGGATATACAAAAACTTAACAGAATCTGTTTTTATGAAATTTTTAGGTATATAATGAATTTCAAGGAGCATTTAAAGTACAAGAGCTGTCCGAAGACAGCACGCTCGACATTGTTGCTTAGTATAAAGGAGGCATAACTCCAAATATAGTGAAGCCAGGGTCATGGGCCCTAGTAGTAAGGTAGAGGGTGTGATGGTGAATAAGTATTGCAAGTTTGGAATGAATCCCTTTGATAGTATGGAAGTTATTGATGTTTGAAAAAACTTTAACCTTTGTTGCAACGCCGACGCCCGGGTGACAGTATAAGCTCTCATTTTCTTCGAAAAGTCGAGCCAAAAATGAACATTATTTCAAGTAGTAAGTTAACAGGACTTACGATTGCACAATTTTTTTAGCTGTGTAATGAATGAAAGACTGCCAGATGAGACTTTTTCCCCACTTCCATTCTCCTTCAACAGACACTGGCCAGCTTTAGACTGGACTAGTAGTTTATAAAGCTGTTCTTGTAGGGGTGTTAGTCTACAACATATCACCTCCTCAACTGGAAAAGAATAGCGAAACATAGTCTGTAATATACAAAACTTTTTCACAAACATGAGGGGATATCACAAAGTTTTGAGCATTTCTACCTTTCTATAATTTATTACTCAACATCTTTATGTACATTAATATTTCAAATGCAGATAGAATGCAGGATCATATTGCTAACTGTTATGATAAAGCCGCAAGAAGCTGTTGAATAGACATACCCTTACCTTTTAAAATATCAGCAAAATGGAGAATACTGAGAACAGGGTTGTGATAGGATTTCTAGTCCTGAAGGCTAAATCTGCTACAAAGGTTAAAGAGCGTTTGTCTGGGGTATAACACTGCACTAAACAATTTTCAACTCATATTGCAGCAGCTAGTGCACCTAACCATTCATGTGTTATTGGTATTTCTCACTCCAGTACAAACCCAAATACTACTAGATAACTGGCATTTTCTTCTTTTCCACAAATATTTCCCTATGCCACAATGCAAACAATCAAACTCTATTGTTTGGAAGAGTGTTAACCCATTCCCACATAATGATGCCTTTTGACGACCCATAAGATAAATGCTCTGGAAAACATTGTGGAAAATAAAGAAATTGCTTGTTAACATGCAATTTCTTTATTTCCTACAATGTTTTCTACAAATAAAGACCAAAAAAATAAAATCATTCACTTGAAATTGTCATCTGCAAAATATATTAATTTGGACTTGTCTAAAACATTGCCATCTACAAATGGATTAGGTTAAATCATAGACTTACTTTTGACAGGTAAATACTGAGTCAGCAAGGCCTGAGTTCTTCTTATGATACATCTGTTTACAATGGTTGCTAACTGAAAACAGTAAAAAATACCAAATAAGATCATTTGGTGATGCTTTTCATAGATATAAGATGTATTCAAACTTAATCAAGCATATCATCAGTCACATTCGAAAAATGTATGTTTATAAACTTAACTAACGAAAAGATCCTATAACTGACTATTACTGATTTCATTTGACATGGCACAGCATTAGCTTTTATTATCATAAATTGCACTATTGAGCTTTTTTCCTAAAACAAGAGCTGTCACTGTAAGATGACAATGCCCCCGACACCGCTTTGATTTTAAATTATGGCCAATCTATGTTCAAGGTCAAGGTCATCCAGGGGTCAAGGTCACCAAAGTATGTGCCTACAGAAAGGTAATGTACCAAGGAATGTTGTGGTAAAGTATGAAGCGAATATGTTAAGTAATAAGGAAGTTATGGCCAATGTTAAAGTTTTTGGACGGAATGACGGACGGACAGAGAGACGGACGGACGGACAAGTCAAATTTATGATGCCTCCCTATCGGGGGCATAAAAAAGTTCAGCTGTATTTTCTTGCTTTCATTTTATATTTGTAGACTATGATTTCTTTGATGTGTATTAGGCTGTTTATCAGCATTTTCTTCTTTTGCCTCAATATTTTCTCAAGCCTTTTCTATCAGGACCTTAAAGTCCAGCCTTGTTTGAGAAAGGGATTAATATTACCTCTTGGAGCTTCTCAAGACCTTTTTTGTGTTCATCGTCTGTGGCTGTTGAGTCTCTCCCTCTCAATATAGGACCTTCAAACTTTCTTTTAAAGTCTTGTGCTGTCCCTAATGAAATATCAACATTACATACTCATAATAATGTCTGTAGTACAAAGCGTTAAAAATAATAATAATAATACTTCTTGCAGCTTCTCAAGATCCTTTTTGTTCATCGTCTGTGGCCGTTGAATCTCTCCCTCTCAATATAGAACCTTCATACTTTCTCTTGAACTCCTGTGCTGTTCCTAATGAAATATTACCATAACATTCTTAACCCATTAACACACAGTGACTCCTTATGACTCACCACAAGATAAAGGCTTTGGAAAACATTGTGGAAAACGAAGAAATTGCTTGTGAGAAGCAATTTCTTAATTTTCCACAATGTTTTCTAAACTGAAATGCAACGATTTTTGAAATTTCAGAAACTTGAAATTGTTGTCTGTAAAACCTGTAAAATTAGAAGAATCCAAAATTTTGCCGTCTGGTTGGTAATGGGCTAAAATAATGTCTGTAGTACACATTTCCAAATTAGAGAAAGATCGGATTTATCTTTGATAAATCAATTTTCACTCAGTAATATGTTGGAAACTATAACTAAAACTTGATATCATGAATATTTCCAGACTCATTGTATTATTGCATACAGTGGTGTATTGCCAAAGAAGTCTGGGCAGCTTTCAAAATCTAACTGTCCAAATTTTGCTGTTTGGGATATGGTTTCGACCTTACCTAGTATTCCTATATTCACAAAGTGTATAAGACTGAAGTCTTCTAGTAGATCATTCTGAATATGTGTTCAAGAGAACAGTATTCTCTTCCTGGCATTTAAACTTCCAAATTAGAAAAGGCTTTGGAAAACATTGAGACAAAAGAAGACAAGAGCCGTCACAGACGGATTATGCTCCCCGAATAAGTGTTTGTCACAAAATAAAAATTATCATACATTAAGCCCCCTTTTCCCATGACAGCTTTTTTGTACACACATTGTTTATAGAATATGGTCTAGAACATCCTATTTATTACATGAGCACAAAATTTCATTAAATTCTGCCCATTAGATGAAGAGAAATAAGAGAAAAACTAATTTTTACACTAAGGCCCCTTTTTTCCATGACACAGCCTTAAATTTACAAACGGAGAAAAAGGTCCCTAGGTATTGACTCAGGGAGTTCACATGTGAAGTGTCCAAGGGTTGCTGAGATATGGCTGTGGACGGACGGACACACGGACGGACGGCCAGCGTGGCGACTCTATGCTCCCCCGAAATTGTTTCGGGGAGCATAAAAATGCTGATTATCAGCATTTTCTCCTTTTGCCTCAATATTTGCTATGCTATATTTCACATATGATCAACATCCATTTTGTCATCTGCAGCAGTTTTCATACTGGGCAGCTCTAAAATTTAGTCCTTTGGGAAAGGGTTAAAACCCATCAAAGCCTGGTAAGTTAGACATTGCTTTTGGAAACATCAAGAGAAAACAAGATGTGTTTGTGAAACACCAATGCCCCAGTGTTAAGTTTACATGCTCTTTTTTGACAGATAGACAGAAGGACAATGGTAAAACAAAGTGACCACAACCTTTTGAAAGGAAGATAAAACCTTACCTAGTATTCCTTTATTTACAAAGTGTATAAGACTGAAGTATTCTAGCAGATCATTCTGTATAGGAGTTCCAGACAACAGTATTCTTCTCCTCGCATTTAGACCCATCAACGCCTGGTAGGTCTGGTTCTCACAGTTCTTCAGTCTGTGACCCTGTAAAATACCATGGAATTCAGCTTTATCTTATCGCAAATGTATAAAAAATAAAGCCAGTCCAAATTGAAAGCTGTAGCCCACAACAGAATAGATGTAAACTGAATTTCTGTACATTTAAGCACAGAAAATATAGAGGCAAAAGAAGAAAATGATGCTTAGCAGCACTTTCTTCTTTAGCCTCTATGTTTTTACAAACCTGTCTTAGTATGGCTGTCAAAACCACGTCTTGTTTGGGAATGGTTTAAAAAAAGATGCGATTATAAAAGACAAACTCCATAACGGGATATTTGGTTAAATCTGATTTTGAAATTTTTAGAGTAACTGAACAACCTTCAGGTCAATTTGCTGTTTTTTTTTTTTGTTTTTTTTTCTTTTTTAGATATCTCACCAAAACTGATGTGTATACCAGATTTATGATAGTTCAGTTGTCACTTAAATTCAAAAGTTACTGTGCAAACTTGAGTTTGACAAGATACTGCATGTGTTATGAGCTTAATCCAATATAGCATATCGCTATTAATATAACAAGAGGACCATGATGGTCCTATAACGCTCACCTGAACCAAAATGGTATGAGCAACACTTTTGTTCAATATATTTAATTTTATGACTTTAAGACCGAGAACACACTTATGGTCAATAACGTGTGAAAATCCAACTTATACGAGATCTAATGGTGCCCAAGTGTGAACATTGTTGTCCAAGTCTTGTCTTGATTGATAAATAATTGTAGATTCTAGAGTATAAACAAGGTCAAACGCAGCCGCAAACAGCAGTTTTTTTCAAATTCAAGGGCACATAACTCTCGACTTCCTAAACAGATCAGACTGAAAATCTAACTCATCTGAGATCTTATGGTCCCAAACATTGTGTTTAAGTTTTATCTTTATTGATTAATAATTGTAGATACTAGAGTGTAAACAAGGTCGAAAACAGCCAAAAATGGCAATTTTATCAAATTCAAGGGCACACAACTCTGGACTTTCAGGTCAGATCAGACTGAAAATCTATCTCATCCGAGATATTATGGTCTCCAACATTGTGTCCAAAATTGGTCTTAATTGGTCAATAACTGTAGATTCTAGAGCGTAAACAAGGTCGAAAACAGTCAAAAACAGCAATTTTGTCAAATTCAAGGGCACATAACTCTGGACTTTCTGATCAGATCAGACTGAAACTCACACTCATTCGAGTTCTTATGATCCAAAAGATTGTGTCCAAGTTTTGTCTTGATTGATTGATAATTGTAGATTCTAGAGTGTTAATAAGGTCGAAACCAGCCGAAAACGGCAATTTTATCAAATTCAAGGGCATGTAACTCTGTACTTTCTGTTCAGATCAGACTGAAAATCTAACTCATATGAGATCTTATGGTCTCCAAGATTGTGTCCAAGTTTTGTATTGATTGATTTTAAAATAATTGTAGATTCTAGAGTGTTAACAAGGTTGAAACTAGCTGAAAATGGCAATTTTGTCATATTCAAGGGCATGTAACTCTGGACTTTCTGTTTAGATCAGACTGAAAATTGAATTCATCCAAGATCTTATGGTCCCAAACATTGTGTTCAAATTTTGTCTTGATTTGTCAATAATTGCAGATTCTAGGTGTAAACAAGGTTGAAAACTGCCGAAAATGGCAATTTTGTCGAATTCAAGGGCATATAACTGAAAATCGAACTGATGCAGGATCTTATGGTCTCCAACATTATGTGCAAGTTTTGTCTTGATTGATCAATAATTGTAGATGCTAGAGTGTAAACAAAGTCAATACTAGCTATTTTTTACGTTCAAGGGCAAATAACTCCAGACTTCCAGGTCTGATCAGGCCCATAATCAAACTCATCCGAGAACTTATGACCATACATGCTTTGACCAAGTTTGATCAAGATTGGCCAACTTTTGTGGATGCTAGAGTGTTAACACCAAATTGTTGACAGACAGACGGACGGACGGACAGGCGGACAGACGACGGACATTGAGTGACCACAATAGCTCACCTTGAGCACTTCGTGCTCAGGTGAGCTAAAAATTAGTATAGCTATTCGAAGTGCTGTAACACCCTTAGTCTTCCCTTTCATGTCTATAGTTAACAACTCGAACCAAAAAACAGAACTTCATTTTCACTTCCATTTCTTTACCTCATCACAGATGACTATCCCACTTCACCATGATGTAACACCTTGGCATGAAGTCTGAATGTTTCATACCTTGGCAGGTAGTTAAGCCCAAGATCAGCCTGCACATACATGCAGTCTGATCTTGGTCTACACTACCTGCCCTATCATAACTCACCTCATCACAGATAAATAGCCCCACTTCACCATGATGTAATACCTTGGCATGAAGTCTGAATGTTTCATACGATATAATTAATACTGGGTTATATAAACAAAGTCTTATCATAGTCTTCTCAAGTCTGATCTTGGTCTACTCACCTCATCACAGATGACTAGCCCCACTTCACCATGATGTAACACCTTGGCATGAAGTCTGAATGTTTCATACGATATAATTAATACTGGGTTACACACTCGCCTTCCCTTCTGGTTCATAAAATGGGCTGAAAACAAAGTAAGATTTTTCTTATTGAAAAAAAAAAGATGAAAAGTTATCAACTTGACTTTTCTACCATTACATGCTATCTTGAACACATTGTGTAATTATGGTGTAAACAGGAGATTCGAAGAGTGCCACATAAATACAAGAAAAGAAATTGTTGTGAAAATGAACATAAATCTAAGGGTAGATAATTCATGAAGAGATGAATTGTCAAAATATAAATTATCCTAATTATTCTAATCTCATTTCAAGCACAATTTTATCGAAAAAGGGTGATTCTAATAAACCCAAGCCCCCAATTCCAGATTAAAATGATGTAAGTCATAAACAAAGATCACATCCAAAAGCAATAAAAAAGAGGATGTCAAGCCCTAAAACTGTTACTTTTGCAATGAAGAATTTTCATCGCAAAATCATATTTTGCAGTCCATATAACAAAACTTTGCCAAATTCAACATAGAGCAACGTCGGGTTATTTCGACCATCGGGAGTTATCGACCATTTATTGTTTTAATTACCATTTTCTTCATTATGATCTCATTAGATTTCATAATAACTTGAAAATTCGACACAATGCATCTTTACCAAGTATTATGTCTACATTTTTACCCAAAATCAGGCTTTTTTAAAGAAGTTTTAACCATTCACTGCAAGAGACACATGGACGTAATTTACAAAATGGCCGTCTTATCGGGTGAGTTAAGAGCTATGTTCATTGAAAAAATGGATTTTTATGATATAGCGCTTTGTATTTTTCCATTTCATTTATCAGAACAAGTGCCAAATTGAATTTCTCACCTCTCTAACTTTGTCTGGTGACTATATAAGCTGTCTGACCTTAGATACATGGGTGGTCGGTAACTACCACTAACATTTACGGAGTGCGGGTGTTACCGACCAAAGAAGTGCCCTTCTTCCTGTAACTATGTTCAGGGGTCGGTAACACACACAATTGAAAGGCATTTTTTTAATATGGCTGACAGTCTACGATGTTAGAACAAAAGTCAATCCATTTCATCTTCCACATGGTTTGAACCTCCAATGGTCGATAATACCCCACAATCTCCGGATCAGTCATTGTTGTTCAGTTTATTACTAAACAACCTCCCTAGAAGTAATCAATCGTTTGTAAAAGCGATGACCTCTGCATAGAGATGATGGATCATACACATGTACATCAACTTTTAAACTATAAATAACATTTTGGGTAAGTGGTCGATAACTGCCACACTGGTCGATAACAGACTGCTCAAGGTCATCTTATAAAAACGTTGGTACTTTATTACATTTCAAAGATATATGGTCGGTAACACACGCAATTGAAAGCCAATATTTGAATCTCGGTGACAGTCAACGATGTTAGGAGGACAGTCAGCCGGTTTCATCTGTAACATGATTTGAACCTTAAGTGGTCTATAATACCCGTCGTTGCTCTACTTAAGGTTTACGAACTGAGAATGAAAACACCACTTTCTAGCCATATGAAATGCATCAAATTACACACACTTGTAAATACACTTCACATAAGTTGATTCACCATGCCGGAATTCAAGATTATGCTTTAAGAAGAAAATAATTTACAAACATTGGTTTACTCTATATTCATATGCAAGGGAGGTAATTTAGAAAGTTTTTGTCAAATATTTCCATAAGTATGCATTAATTCAAAATTCTAAACCATACAAAATGCTTATGTTTGTATTTGGAATGGAAATGTAACAAAATTTAGGAATTACTAGCACTTTTCAAATTTCGCCTCTGGCTCTGCATTTCATTCTCGGTTCGTAAACCTTAATGTTGAGTCGATGAAATGACTCTTGATTCACAAATTTTGACTAACAAAATAATAATAACTGTAATAAACGCCCACCCCCTACTTTTCCATTGACCATATTTCTAATATATGCCTGAGCATTTATAAGAATAATTATGGCAGGCCCGTAGGAACAGGGGGGGGGGGTGCTAGGGGGACTTAGCGCCACCCCACCCCCCTTACTACTGCGGCAAGTTTGGACTTCATCTGATTGAAACTGAAGAAGTTAAGCAGAAAAGAATTAGCAGACATTCTGGCATTTGAAAACGCCATATTAACTTTTTGTGTAAAGGGTAACTGCAAAAATCGTCTATAACTTGTCTGTAATAACTTACAGAGATTTCTGTCTATTTCATCCTTTGTTCCACTGTCTATTGCTAGAGAGTTGATTTTGTTTCCCAACCATTTGTTGATCTCATTGTACCAATTCTGTAATGTAAATGTACATGTATTAAGTTATTAACCCATTACTATATGCAAAGGCATTAAGAAGCAGATATTTACAAAAATAAACAAAGAAAAGACAGCAAAATTATAACAGAAATGTTGTAACAATTAAAAAATCAAATAAGACATCCACTTTGAATTAAACTAAACACATGAGTTATATTTGTCATAAAACCTTGACTTTTTTTTCGAAATTTACATTGAACATAAGAAACTGTCGGAAAAATATAAGCATCATATCATCATGCCATGTTTGAGAAATTGAGACAGTACTTTATATGTCTGGAATTCCAAGAGTTTTGATTTTTCAATTGAGAAAGGTATATTATTACACATGCACAACAATGTTTTGTCTAAAGTCAGTCCAGCCAAATCTTGTTTTTCTTGATACAGATACAGCTTACCTTGACTAGACTACTTGGAGACACAATCACAACTTTATCTATCATGGGACAGCAGTCTGGACTCTGTCTCTAGAATAAATAATTAGCCTAGGGGTGTACTACCTTAAAGTCAGTCCAGGCAAAACTTGTTTTTCATGAATGACAGATACAGCTTACCTTGACTAGACTACTTGGACACACAATCACAGCTTTATCTATCATGGGACAGCAGTCTGGACTCTGTCTCTAGAATAAATAATTAGCCTAGGGGTGTACTACCTTAAAGTCAGTCCAGGCAAAACTTGTTTTTCATGAATGACAGATACAGCTTACCTTGACTAGACTACTTGGACACACAATCACAGCTTTATCTATCATGGGACAGCAGTCTGGACTCTGTCTCTAGAATAAATCACATATGCGTCAAAAACAAAATGGTTTGGCTGCTAAAATGAGTTTAACCCATTCCCCAATGGTAAAAATTGAGGGCTGTCCTTTTGACAGCTACTACAGACAACAACAAGAGTTGTCCGCGGACAACGTAGCTCGCCTATACGGGAGCTTGTCACAACAAGAGCTGTCCGAAGACAGCGCGCTCGACTTTCTAAGTTGCTTAGTATAAAGGGGGCATAACTCCAAATAGAGTGGTCCCAGGGTCATGGGCCCTAATATTAAGGTAGAGGGTGTGATGGTGAATAAGTATTCCAAGTTTGGGTTGAATCCCTTTGATAGTATGGAAGTTATTGATGTTTGAAAAAACTTTAACCTTTGTTGCAACGCCGACGCCAACGCCAGGGTGACAGTATAAGCTATCATTTTCTTCGAAAAGTCGAGCTAAAAACACCTTATTTTTTAAAGTAGGTCAAACTCCAAGGTCACAAGGTCAAAGGTCATGGTCACAAATGAAAGGTCTTGCCAGGAGGTATCCATGAGTGAAATATCAAGGCTCTATCAATAAAAGTGCAGATATAGGCAAGGTAAAAGTTTTTTAAAAGTAGGTAAAACTCCAAGGTCAAGGTCACTAGGTCTCAAATGAAAGGTCTTGTCTAGAAGTATCTATGTGTGAAATATCAAGGCTGTATCTCTAATAGTGACTGAGATATAGACCAGGCTAAAGTTTTTCAAGTGAAGACGTGACAGGACGGGACGCGACGCCGACACTAGAGCTGTGACATTAGCTCCCCGGACATAAAGTCACAGCTCTCTAAAAAGTATGTTGCAAAAGATGGAATTTGAGTACAAAATAGCAAAGAAAATATTAAGGCAAAAGGAGAAAATGCTGTTTATCAGCATTTTCTTCTTTTGTCTCAATGTTTTCCCAAACCCATTTCGTTAGGGAAAGGGTTAAAGTCAAACCAGCTAAAACCTTGTTTTTCTTCTATCAGGGGATAACAGTTCGGACTTTGTCTCTAGAATAATTGATGTGACAATATACATAATGGAACAATTGCATTAGATAGAGGATAATAGTTTGTTTCAGTGTAAGATCAATTTATATTTCATCGAATGAACAATAAAAGCTTTATTTTCATGAGTGGCAAAGCCACAAGTAAAAATGAAGCATTTGTTGTTCACAAAATGAAATATCAATCGATCTTACTAAAAACAAACTATTTTTCTATTTCTTTAATGCAAAAATTAGACAAAAGGCGAAAATTCTATGACAGATTTTCTTAAAGCGGGTCATTTTGCATGTGACTGCTATTCAACGCTTGTGATGATGTCACTTATTTGGCCCTGCGTAGATAACGCCAGAAAGGGTGAAATGAAGGAAAGTGGGGCATAAGTTTTTGATATTTTCTCTGGAAAGGCGATGAGTTTATCAAATGATAATCTACAGTTATTTCTCGATAATCAACCGAAAAGCATTAAAGAAATGAGTTTAAACTTGGAACACAGAGGTTAAAGGGGCCTATACATGTACTAGTTTGTCAAGAACGCAAACAGGTAGAAAATGTATTTACATGTAAGAAATAGTGTACGAATTATTCCATCGAAATGGGTAGACTTTTTTAGCAACATTTATTTTATACATGTACTTGAAAATTTTCAACAGCTTTAAATATGAAGAAATTGTTAACATACCAACAAAGTCCAAGTTAAAGTAATACACTGTAGCGTTTTACCCAAACCCTGAAAGGAAAACATATCATTGATGTAGGTTAAAAAATATTGATACAAAGATGGATCCACTAATGAGATTCAAACAACATCGGAATGATTCAGGCAATTTCAAAAACATTCTGCGATGGAAACTGATTTTTTTCTAACTCATAACATGAGCAGTACGAGGGACGTTCAATTAATTTTGGAACTGGGGTTCTATAAGCCATAATTATGTCGCAATTCAATTTTAAGTTTCTTCGATCCTTCGAAGTAATCCTCTTTGACACCCACACACTTCTAAAGTTTTGAGATCCATTACTTGTATGCCAACTAATGGGCCTCTTTTGAAACACCCCGCAGACACTGGAAAATTGCACTTCATATGGAACATGAAGGCCTATACCGACAACCAGAGGCTTTTTTCGTCATCACGGTGAACACAAACAAGAGCTGTCCGAAGACAGCGCGCTCGACTTTCTAAGTGCTGGACTTTCTAAGTTGCTAAGTATGAAGGGGGCATAACTCCAAATATAGTGGAGCCAGGGTCATGGGCCCTGGTAGTAAGGTAGAGGGTGTGATGGTGAATAAGTATTCCAAGTTTGGGTTGAATCCCTTTGATAGTATGGAAGTTATTGATGTTTGAAAAAACTTTAACCTTGGTTGCAACGCCAATGCCAACGCCAACGCCAACGCCGACGCCCGGGTGACAGTATAAGCTCTCATTTTCTTCGAAAAGTCGAGCTAAAAAGCCACACGGGCTTAAGCCCAGCTATAAGGGTGGATGACGACGCTGTGCAGCATGTGTCTCTTCCAGGAAGTCATGGACAAGAGGACACCTGTGGACAGATCCGTTACCATAGATTTGGCACATGTCTCTTTAGCCGGTCCTAGACCTGCTCCTTTCGTGATATTTCTTTACTTTCTCCGACATACATTTCTTGTATGAATGACCGCCAAAAGTTGTACTAATCGAAACAGTAATTTGAACAATACACCCGTTATATTTGAAAATTACCGCGCACAAAACTTTTGCCGCGCTTTTAATCTTTTGGCTAATACTGACCTTGACTGATCTTTTCCCAACCATTGCTTGCTAATGACACGCCAATGGTGCTCATAATAGTAGATTATTGTTCAATAATATGCATAAAGCTCAGAAAGCCAACATTTGTTGCTTTTATTGCATTACAGTCAATCTTGCTCAAGCGACCACGTGCATTTAGCGACTTTTTGCTTGAAGCGACCACTCTCGGGTCCTCCCAATGAAATTCCTTCTTTAAATTGTTGTATTAAGCGTTTTTCCCCCAACGCGACCAGCGACCGGCATTTTTGGGTCCCTCAAACAATAGGATGATACTTTAAGCGACCGTTCCACATTACAGATAATTTGTAAAAGGTGTCAAACGCATGTACTCGAGATGAAAGCTGTGAAATTTGCCCAATTAAGGACAATTTAGTCACCTGTGAATTCAATCAAAACTGTAAACAATACGATTTGACGCTGACCAATGGTGCTTCACGAAAGAAAAAATCTTAAACCAATGAAATCGCATGTGGCTTATTGTTGTTGTACCAGTTTGTTTGTTGAGCATTTTGGAATGCCCTAATTCATTTCGAATAATGTTCCCATCATAACCTCTTCACACACTAATCTGAATTTACAAGTAAGTTTTCATTGCAAATTCTATGAAATCATGTGTCTCATCATAAAGTTTTAACTTTGGTAGACTAAGTGTGTATTATTGACCTCTCTGAAGTAAAAATACTTTTTTGTTCGATTAAATTCACATGTACAAACAAAATCAAGTCTAACACTTCAAATATAAACAAAATGAAATCACTCTGTCATAGCAAAAATCTTCGAAAATGAACAGAACTGCAGAAATATAACACTGTATGTGATCAATCCCCACTTGTGTTTTCACAAATTGATTAAATCAAAGATTTTTTCCCTATATCAACTGCAGATTTACCATAACTTCATAATAAATTGATCGATCATAGCCTTTCTAAATTGAATATTTTGTGGAAAAGATAACTTGCATGAAAAGTTAGATTTTGTATTCAGCGACCATTTTATTAAGCGGTCGATTTTGGGATTCCCCCAGGGTGGTCGCTTAAAACAAGATTGACTGTATTTCAAAGTATATTTTGCACGGGTGCCTCTCTGTCCTTAAGGCAGCAGGTGGGGGACCCGATGGGCATAAACCTTTCTGTGTTTCAACCCTATCGTCAAAATTGTATAACATGTCCCCGATGAAAAATAAACTTTATCTGCTATTTTTTGCACATTGAACCATGCGTCTTGTTCGGTCATGTCGGAATCTACAGCAACATTTGCTTTCGTACTAGCTCTACCCGGGTAGCCTGAGGGGGGTATCATTCAGGCCAGTTTTTACCAATTTAAATATTTATTATCTTCCTAAAAACTGACGTATATTCAACGTTCGAATGTCCAAGAATCTGATATAGTTCATTATTTACATGTGATGCAGATATTTCAAAGCTTATGCGACCTTTAATGTAGACCCGTACATCCTACTTCAATTCGTTTTCCATTTTGCGCACAGCGAAATAGCCAGTGTATATGACTGAACCAACTTAAAAGTTCAATAACTTTTGAAAGAGTCAACAAATTTGTCTCAAATTTTGACCAAGTATAGACAGTAATTTTCCAGTCAAACAGCCACAAGCACCACTAGTTCTATAGAACCGTGAGGTATGGTTGACCATTAGTACCACTTTTAATTGAACGCCCCTCGTAAAATAGATCAAATATGTTACAAATGTTTACGGTATTGAATCAAGGATTTCGATGCCATGTGAATTATTATCAGGTGTGACCTACCTTAATCCATGACAAGATTGCATAGTTTTAGACATGTCCAAAATTAATATGTTGATGAGGACAATTTTAAGTGATTTTTTTTTTCCATTTTTGACAGTCATACCCTAACTTTTGTCTTGTTTATGAAAAATTAAAATCAAACTTGCAACAAATGGTCCCACTTTATTTGATTAATAAATCAGAAGACGTCTAGATAATGATACAAGCAAAATAATGTATACTCTCCAAAGCTGAGGTCTATTGATTAAATCATAAAAATATGTCCTCGCACAAACAAACACGTCACTCCTATTTTCTAAAATCCAACTAATACAATCCTTCTGAAATTCTTTTAAACCAGGAACTTCAAGCATTTCTGCCGTTTTCTCGAAGTGTTGTTCCATGATATACGCCATGTTGTTTACTTATTCGCCGCTTATACATTATGTTGTGTATGATTACGTTGTTTCTATTTTTGGCTGATGATGGTAATATGAGACATCAGCCAATGAAAATTTGTATCCGATTTTTCAATTGTTTTGCTGTTTACAGCCAACGATTGGATAATGAAATCCGACAAGGCCCTGAGATTAGACGTGAAATGCCCCTGTGAGAACGGAGTATCATTTCATCATAGTTTAAACGAAGAGGTAATGTACTCTGTTTTAAGAGAGTAAATAATGTACAGTGCATTACCATTTCATCAGCCATAATACATCCATAGTTGTCCGGTATCTGAGCTCCTGTTACACAGTCATACATAAACTTTACACCCTGTGAATAGACAAATAGTCAACATTTGTGACCGGTCATGCTAAAAGGATCTTCTTGGAGGTAAAAAAAACAAAATTTTAGTTAGTCATATTTTTATAAAAGGCAGAAATACAGAATTTAAAGCTAGTTATCCCCCTTGGATTCACAAAATTGAAAATGTACAAAATTTTTGTTTTTACTTATCAATGCCTACAACACAAAATACAACTTCCATAAAGATCTATCTGTTAAAAGTGTTTCTAACAATTAAAGCTACTAGTTATAGTTCCGATCAGACCATTAAAAGCTTATTAAAATCCATTGGGTGAAACAAATGACTTTAGTCAGACACAAACAAAGCCTTTACCCTAAATGGTTTAACCCATTACAAGACGACACAATTTTTGACTGTTTCAATTTGAAATATGTTGCAGATGACAAATTCAAGTTGATGAAACTGTAAAGACATGTCCATTTTGGATTAGAAAACATTGTGGAAAATGAAGAAATTGCTTGTCACTGGCAATTCCTTCATTAGAAAACATTGTGGAAAATGAAGAAATTGCTTGTCATAAGCAATTTCTTCATTTTTCACAATGTTTTCCCGAGTATTTTCCTAAGAGGGAGTCAAAAGGGGTCACTGTACAGTAATGGTTTACAAGTTGCAGTAGTAACACTCACCTCTCTTTGATGGGGTCGTAAAACTTTGGATAATATAGGATCTACAACTACATGGACCGGCTGCTTCTCTCTGTAATACAGAATTATTGTTTCTTTAACCCATTATAGCCCATAATAAATGACTTGGCAGAGCAACTTTAGCTTAATAATACAGATGCTCTGCCTGGTCATTTATCGTGAGCTTTACCAGATGGCAAAATCTAAGACTTATCCAAATTGAAAGATGTTTCAGTCGACAATTTTTTCAGGGTTGCTACTAGTCAAAGGAAATAAAATTCCCTGACATTTCCCTGACAAAATTGGATAATTCCCTGACATGTTTCGTCGCAGTAATTTCACAGTAACTTGCAATATTTGGCACTATTTTAAATGGCCATGTTTAAAGCATTAATTATATGGCACTGCATCTTATTATTTTTTTTTCAAAATTCTCTGAAATTTGCCTGTATTTTAACCCTTTCACTGCCAAATATTTTTTTCGGACGTGTTTCTCACTGCTGAATTAATTCGAAGAAATTTTGATACCCTGTTCACAAAAACATGCATAACTTTTGACTCATTTGATGGATTCCTTTCAAATTTTCAGCACATACAGACAAATTAAGCACCTATATGTGAGCAAAATTTAAAGGTAATTTATGAAATGACAATTTTTTTTTTTTTTATGTTGTTGGTACTCATATATCATATATACCATAAATTTGTCGACAAAAGTCGCCTATGGCAGGGACCCCCTATAGTCGACAAAAGTCGCCTATGGCAGTGAAAGGGTTAAAGTTTCCCTGACAGATCAAAATTCCCTGACCTTGAAAAATTCTAAATTAAAATTTCCCTGACTTTTCCCTGACACATGGCAACCCTGTTTTTAACTGAATGACATTGTACATGCTTTTCTCAAGCTTTTTCCCGAAGGGTCGTATTATGTTATGGCCCCGGTCGTCCGTCCGTCTGTCCGTCCATTAGCAATTTCTTGTGTGCGCAACTCCTCCTACAGTTTTGATCGAAATTTGATCAAACTTCCCACAATGAATCTCCATGGTGTCTAGTTGTGCACACCGCTTACGGAATTCAGATAACTCTTTTCGTTCTTGAATTATCTGCCCTTGAATTAAAAAAAAAATGCCCATTTTACTGACAAGCCCCTCTCGGGCGTAAATGCGCTGCTCTGCGAAGCTCTTGTTAAACAATGTTTTCCGAGCCTGTTTATTGTAGGGTGTCTAAAGGACTCCTTATATGGAAATGGGAAGAACATTTATGCAAGACCTAATTTTGTTTCATCATGTCAGCAAAAACAACAGAATATTCCATGGTAAAAAGGCATGCCTTTGGTTTATATTTCTTCAAGAAATTGTAATATATGTAATGACCATTGCTTTATTTCTTAGAAGTTGAAGTTTGTTAAAACATTGAAGGAAAAGAAGGAAAGGTTAGGAACTAGAATATACTTATTTTTTTCCCTCACCCGCAATATTCTTATTTCAAGTTGTGATGAAACCCCAAAACACTTATTTCAAACAAGATGTGTTTGTGAAACATGAATGCCCCAAAGTGGCATTTTTTCGACAATGTTAAGTTTTCGTGTAAAGGGTTGATAAGGGTTAACGTATGACCTTGAGGAAGGTCATATCGCATGGAACAGATAGCTATCATTGAAAGGAAGTTACATACCAAATTTGGGCTTTGTATGTTGAATACTTTTGGAGAAAAGGCAAAATGTTAAGTTTTTTGACAGACAGACGGACATGAGTAAAATAATATGCCCCCAATCTCTCAATACGGGGGCATAAAAATGATGCACATATTTGACAGAGAGATTTGGCAGATTTTTCAGCATTCTTTTTGAGGTTCTTTTCCAATACCTTATCCAATTCTGCAGAAATTTTATTTTTAAGTTACATGCGTCTGAAAAGTTATTCTTCAGAATCTTGAAGACTTGGTCTTCATTTCTTTTTACTTACTGATCCACTTTGAGTTGTTCATGGGCAGATAACTCTGGAGGGATATACAACACAAGGGCTCCCCCTTCAAACGGATCATGTAAGGGCTGTCTGGCTCCTTGTCGTCTCACCCCTAAAGCTCTGTTCAGTGATGATCCTGTTTGAATTAATGCCAAACAACAAACAAATAATTAACCCATTTCCAGACAGCAAAATGATTAGAAAGTTACTAGGCTTGTCTAAATTCCAAGATGTTGCTATTGACAAATTTAAAATGAAATTTGGAAAAAAACTTTGTGAGAAATGAAGAAATTGCTTGTCGCAAGCATTTTTCTTCATTTTCCACAATGTTTTCTATAATCTTTATGTTGTATTAGAGCATCGAAAAGCGTCAATATGTGGGAATAGTTATTGCAGTGATCTTTAGAAATTTTGAGGTAAAAGGAGAAAATCCTGGTAATCAAACCAGCATTTCCTCCTTTCTTTTAATATATTCTATGCAAAAAACATACACAATTTCAATGTTTGAATTATTTTGTCATCTGAAACTCTTCAAAGTCCTAAAATTCTTTACATTTGACCCAAGCTTAAGTCTCATACAGCTGCTAAATAGAGAATAGATGGTTCATGTCTTGGATGGGTCAAGTTTATTTGGCGAGCGGAGGAATTTATCTTGTGAGCCGAAGGCGAACATGATAAATTCCTCAGCCGAGCCAAATAAACTTGACCCATCCAAGACATGAAACATCTATTCTATTTATCCTGTTACAACCTTAAAACGATTTAGAATTACAGAAACATATTCGTAATCCATTGAAATCAATGGATTATTATTTTTTTAAAGCGATGTCACCCTTTCAAAATGTTTGAATGCGCACATGTTTGATGAGCGTCAGAAAGTAATCCGTGTGGAAATTTTCCTTTCCCATCAGCATTTTATAATTTCACCGAGGTAAAAACAAGCAAGTTATATTTCAATTTTCAAATAGGCTATAATAACCATGCAGTGTAATTCAAATAGCAAAGAACTAGAAAGTGACGCGAGTCGACGACTGTGTCTTGACCTGACCGTTTCTTTGTGTGTGGATTGGGATTGGAAGGATCCGTATCGGTTTTAACAAAAACAGATACAACGTTTAAATTAAAACTCGAAAAGGTCAAACTGTAACAAGAACATGAAGCGCCTACCACAAATGACTCAGTTCACTATTCGTCCCAACTTTAATTTCCTCAGTCCTGGATTTAGCTGTAAAATCTAACGTGTTTTGCACTTTCTCCAATGTCGTCCATTTTTAGACAGTCTCCAACGAAGCAAGCTTGTGTTGTGCGTGGTAATGAAGACATTATTTCAAAATAACAATAGCCTGACGTGTAAAAACAGGTACTACGGATGTTTTGAAATACGATAACAAACCACAAATATCTCCACCTCATGTACATCCAAACCATTCCTTGTTTTTTCCTGCACTGTCCTGTTGTAAACAAACATCGCTTCGATTCCCAGACAACAACGGGTGTGTATTACGTCATCTAAACTTTAATCTACGTCATCGATTTCTAAGATTTAGGTCAATATTCCAGGGGCGGATTCTGTTAGTGGGGCATTTAGTCCATTGTTTAGACAAGGGAATGGAAAAGTTTCTTTTGTGCTTTTTATTTCTCGTTTTCTGTAGACCACTTGCCTCGGATTACGAGTAAACTTAAACTTAGCATTTTTGTAAGTTCGGTGCAAGAATATTGATTAAATACGCAGAATTATTTGATTGGGATGATTTTTGTTATTCAAAACAGGAGACTTTGCGAACATTTTGTGTAAGTTTTGTCATAAAAACGGGGATTTCGAGATCGGCCCTGCCCAACCTCCGGATAAAATTAAAAGTAGTTTCGGCAGATCACGTGATCATGTAGCATAATAAAGCATGTCACGTGATCAGGGGGTATGATAAAGCTAAGTTTATCATACCCCCTGTTATCGGGCAGAATATTTAGCTAGTGACAGGATAAATGTCACAAAGAAGCTATATGAGAACAACATAGATCTTGATCAGACTGACTGCATGTATATGCAGGCTGATCTAGATCCATGTTGGTCTCAATTGCCAAAATAAGGACCCCAACATAGATCTTGATCAGACTGACTGCATGTATATGCAGGCTGATCTAGATCCATGTTGGTCTCAATTGCCAAAATAAGGACCCCTCTTCCAGATCCAAGCTCATTTATTTTGCCTCTAAACCCTCAAAATATTTTGAAGATAGGCCTATATCCCTTTCCCAAAAAAGACCTGATTTTGACACTCCCACGAGAATAAGCTTGGGAAAACATTGAGGCAAAATAAGAAAATGATTATAATCAGCATTTTCTCCTTTAGCCTCAATATTTTCTTTGCTATATAAACTGACACGATTTAAAAACGCAAAAAAGTACTTTTACAAATGATATCTCCTACATCTTACAAAACCAATGTATAGCCATGTAAAATTGCAAATGTTATAATTGTTAACATAACAGGACAGAAAATGACATTTAAAGCCACGAATAATGCCTGAATGGACGTCAGATTATGCCAAAATGCACGTTGAGTCAAGGGCCTGTCATCGAACAGGATGACGACAGCGAACCCGTGTTTTCACAGGCAAATTATCACCATGTCACGATGTATAGGCCGCCCGCGATTACCAACCACAAACTTTGCTGTAGACTGATCCGTCAAAAATCTGTTGCGTTAGTGACGTTAACGTATACAATTATGTTGACGTACAGTTGTTACACGCAGCTGACCGTAACGTCGGCGGTCTGTAAATCTTCCCGTGTCATTTAAACGTCTAATAAACCTTGGAACCGTCAATTCGGCTACATTAAAGCGTCTAGCTGCCTTCATTTGCGAAACACCGCAAACCAAAAGCCAACAAACTCGGTTCCTTTTTCGCAAAGTAAGCCTCAGCATTTTGTACACAATTTTCTTTCGTTGTTCTCGTATGTTTTCAATAAGTAAATCAAAGCGGCAATTTGTACACAAACAATCTTAGAGATTTAACACGCGGTCTGAATGCACGATACCCACGAGCATTAAGTGATAGGCGGTTCAGATGTCCGGATAGCTTACAGAAAACACGACAAAATCATTGTGGCGTGAAGCGTATACATTTTCTCATACATGTCCCCAAATATGGTGCCAATCAAGGTAATAGGAAAGGAATGGTTAATGAAAACGTATTTTGCGTTTTTAAATCGTGTCAGTTTAAATCACAAATTTCAAGTTTTTAATCATCCATATTGTCGTCTGCAATGCATCAGCATTCAAATTGGACAACCCTAAAATTTTGTTGTTAGGTAAAGGGATATCTGGAGAGGTGAACTGAACAATCTTACCTGTGTAATTAGGAATGGGTACCTTGAATGGTTTGGACAGAATTTTTCTGATGAATTCTTCCTAAAATAAAAATTTTGGACCTTGAATTAAACACATAATCACATATCAAATCAGAACTAATTCAAAACAATCCCTAGATAACAAAATATTATGAAATTTTGGAAATAATTAAAATAATAATAGCATAACGTATGTGCTTTGGAGGGATCATAGACTTACATTAACAAACAAAAAACGAGCAATAACTTTAACATGTATTTTTCAGTAAACTCATGAGCTGATATTGGCCAGCTTTGTACTCAAATATATCCTCCATCAGTAGCATTACTCTGATTTACATGAAGACATAGAGGGAACACCACAGCATATTGAGCAGGGAAAAATTTAGTAATTCAGGAGTTTTCTTGCAAGCGCTTTCTGTGCATCTGGAAAACAGAGTCATTCATAAAGCAAATGGCTGTGTTCCCAAAGAAAATTGTCATCCTTTTTTTCCAATCCATTTCAAATGTTTAATTTCTTTGTTCAAATATATGGGTGTTTCACTTACTTTTTTGCCCAAAATAAGCTTTTTAGCAAATTAAGATTTCACAACTTTGCCAGACCCCTTTTCTCAAAATGGCTAGGAAAACTGTTGTGGTTAATATCTGTAGCCCTGACTTACATGTTTACTAATACATGGAGGACTATTCGTCTTGTTGTCATCAATGGTGGACAGCGGTAGTCTTGGTGAATGTTTATCTTGATCCTGCAATGGTCCTGTCTCATTGTGATCTGTCCTCTTTACATTCTGTAGAGAAATAGAATAAATCAAGTGAACTGTTCAAATTTGGCAGCTGTTGAAGGTGACAAAATAATTGATGTCAAAAGCAGAAAATGTGGCTGTACTAAGTAAAACATTAAAAATATTGAAAGAAAATGGCACCAAAAACTGTCAATATGTGGCAATGGGTAAGAGAAACTTTCTATCAAGATTTGTTCTGTAACCGGCCTAGTCAGGTTCCCAGGTTCTTTTGGGATACAGTGAACACAAGAAAGAATTTAGTTTACTTTTATTATACTTAGATCTTTTCAACAAAAACCAAGATTTTACATCCCAAAAATTAAATGAAAATGGCTACATGAAAATGACTATAGAAATGACAGAAAGAGAAAGAAAGAGTCAAAAGTGCTCAGTCTTGTTTGCTGTAGGTAAGATCTACCCTTAGAGCCTTCAAGCAACTGGGCAGATTGTAGAAAAATCATGCCATACATTACTCTCCAAAGCCGAGGCCTATATTGATTAAACCATCAAATATGACCTCTGCAGTTTTCGGTACGCCAACAGCCTATTTGGTCGTCATAATCTAATTATAGCACATCATTTGAATTATCGAATCAAAATCATTCAGTTTTATCTTGCATGATCATTACGTATACATTACGTCTCTTCTATTTTTGGATGAAGCCGGTAACATTTGAATTATTGAATCAAAATCATTCAGTTTGATCTTGTTTGATTACGTATACATTACGTCGCTTCTATTTTTGGCTAAAGCCGGTAATTTGAAGCGTCAGCCAATGAAAGCTTGTATCAGCTTTTTAAATTGTTTTGTTATGTATAGCCAACGATTGGATACTGAAATCCCGCCAAGGCCCCGAGATTAGACGTGAAATGACCCCGCGAGAACAGAGCTCATTATATCGAAATGGAATGTAGAGATAATGTGCTCTGTTCATAAGAGAGTAGGCTTATATAGGCCCAGAGCTAGGGTAGAAAACATGAAAAGCATGCAGAATGAAGTATAGTTCACTCACTACAAAATGACAAATGTTTACAAAAGACTAAAATTTAAGACTGGGTGTTCTAGGAACTTATAAAAGCTCAGATAAACTAACAGGGTTTTCCCTGGATCTTGTAAAGAAGGAGTCCTTGGGACCCTCAGCTATGATTTTTGAGAGTCCTTGTGTTAATTTTAAGAGTCCTATCTTAGAAAATCAGTTAAATATGAACACCAAATATGGGTCATCAGTGATTGGGAAAGACATTTTTTCAATGAGACAATGTCGCTTTCACTTACAAAATCAATGTGACATTTTGAGAATTGATGTGACAATTATAGGGTAAAATTACTCCATTCTCATATACAGCAAAATTCAATGGGACAAGGGCCCACTCATTAACTAAACCAATGTGACATTTGGAATTTCAATGTGACCAGGCGCATGGCGCAGGCCTTTCCCAGTCACTGGGTCATATTTAAAAAGACTGCAGCAAACTCAGACCCATTATTAGTATATTTTGGCTTTGTGTATGTTTAACAAGATATAGGCATCCAGCCTGTCATAGGGTTTGTATTGACCAAAATGGTGGAATCATTCTGAATAATATCAAAATCAAATTTAATCTATAAATGTAATTTACAAAGAACACTTAGGACTGGAATTTGATGATTCAGAGTTTCAATGCTACCCAGAAAACAGGAATATGTTTGGATTTTCGTATAACACTTTCTCCCATCTGGAAGTAGATCTAGTCTTGATTTTATCAAATCTGGTAAAAAATAGGAAAAATCACAGAAAAGCACAAAACAATTTGGGTACAAATCCCTTCTAACACCCCCCACCCGCCTATAGGAGTATTTCTTATTGTGAGTAATAAAAATGGAACCTTATGCAAGCGTCTGTCAAGAATGTGTTTGATGTCATGCACATAAAGTCTGCTTAAAAATGAATGTAAGCAGGTGTAGTTTCGGTAAACTAGACGATCATAGCACTTCAAGTAAGCTAGTACTTGTACTTTTATTTGGGAGTCCCATGGGACGCACAGAATATATTTTTAAGAGTCCTCAACCCAATTTTAAGAGTCTAGGACGCAATATCCTGCGTCCGGGAAAACCCTGAACTAACCATGTGATTTATGAGATCAGAAAACGTAAAGATAAGCATCAGAATCAGTTTAACACTAGAAAAGAAACTCTGGTAAATAAACTCATGTATAGTTATAGTAGCTGGATTATACTCAAATACACACCGTGTACATGTACTACTATGTAAAGCTAAAAATAACCACTCAAATCAAAGGACTGAAAATACTGAAAACATCTCCCGCTTCAGTTCAATATGTGTAATGTCATGTATCCACTTCAAGCTACTATGATCTTATTCTTACCACTGTAGACATCTATATTATATAGGTAACCAAATCAATGATCTTATTCTGTGTCTGATGAAAGTGAGAAAGTGTTCTTTCCAAGACATCCCTAATAGAAATGGCTTTGGAAAACTTTGAAACAAACGAAGAAAATGCTGATAATCAGCATTTTCATCTTTTGCCTCATCATTTTCTTAGCTATATTGTATACAAATCCTTTCTTTTTCAATTGCCATTTTGTTGTTTGAAGCAACTTTCAAATTGGACCACCCTCAACTTTTGTTGTTTGGAAAAGGGATAATCCAGTCCCAGTATGAATGGTGTCAATGGTCTCAAGATACAATGACAGCCCTTGATCAACAGGTTCCAAGTTTGATCCCAATGGTAGTACTGGAATTGAGTGTAGGACAAAACCCCCCTAGGACATAAACCCCCTGGACAAAACCCCCTCAGGACAAAACCCCCCTAGGATAAAACCCCCCTAGGACAAAACCCCATCCTTATTAAAATGAATATCTCATATATTTATTTTTTCCATTTTGCTTTGGTTTTTAAATTATCATTGGGGCATTATGAAATGATTTTTTGATAAATTTTATTCAAAAAAGTGAACTTTGATAATATTTGGTTCAATATAGCAACATTTTACCCTGTATGATTAGACGACCAAATTTCAGAGTTGTCTGATTTTTAAACAAGGTGTCAAACTGTCACAAGATACGCCTGTAACACTGCTTTTTGTTGACAGGGGGAGCAGGTTGGTAAAAGTTTCATGGTCCTAGCTATTATACTTTTCGAGATATGCCCTGGACAAAAATGAAGTATGAAAAATAACAAAGGGCAATAACTCAAAAAATAGGCCAGGTAGAGTTATGGTTCTTGTGCACTGCACCCCCCCTTGGTGAGATCTATACACCCATGAAGTTTCATGATCCTAGCTATTATACTTTTAGAGATATACTCCGGACAAGATTCAAGTATGAAAAACAACAAAGGGCAATAACTCAAAAAATAAGCCAGATAGAGTTATGGTTCCTGTGCACTGCACTCCCCCTTTGTGAGATCTATACACCCATGAGGTTTCATGATCCTAGCCATTATACTTTTAGAGATATACCCCGGACAAGATTCAAGTATGAAAAACAACAAAGGGCAATAACTCAAAAAATAAGCAAGGTAGAGTTATAATTCTTGTGCACTGCACTCCCTCTTGGTGAGATCTATACACCCATGAAGTTTCATGATCCTAGCTATTATACTTTTAGAGATATACTCCGGACAAGATTCAAGTATGAAAAACAACAGAGGGCAATACCTCAAAAAATAAGCCAGATAGAGTTATGGTTCTTGTGCACTGCACTCCCCCTTTGTGAGATCTATACATCCATGAAGTTTCATGATCCTAGCTATTATACTTTTAGAGATATACTCCGGACAAGATTCAAGTATGAAAAACAACAAAGGGCAATAACTCAAAAAATAAGCCAGGTAGAGTTATCAGGGGTCGACACTAACTTTTTTACCTGGTGTCCCAACAGGACACCTGATTTGAAAATCAGGAGTCCCTTGTTAGAATCAGGAGTCCCTGAAAATGGCGCTTTGTAAAACAGGTTCATTAATCCCAATGATAAATCTCCACATTTTGAAGGGTAAAGGGTGACCTTGTGATTGTTTACCAGTGGATTGCAATTTCTATAGGTCCTCCTCAAGACTTACAGATCCTACCATATACAATGATTCAGACTCGGTGAATTGTAGCAGAAATAAAGAACATTTTGTTTACTCTTACTCTTAATCGTTTTGATCATGTTATGTAACAACGCTCAAATACTTTCTATACATGTATAAGAGTCGGGTAAAAGGTTCTGATATAATCATCTCTGGCTGTCCTATTGAGAAAACTACTTCGTTTTTGAGAAAACTTCTTAACTTTTGTGCCTTTTTAAATTTAATATTATGTTTCAAGTACAAGTAGCCTACTTCTTGTATATATGTTACAAAGAGAAAATGTTGTTAGTAGGTAGCCGTACCATAACAAGGTTTGAAAACAGACAAAGGTTTGGCAAAGGTAAATTTATGTAAGAAAAGGGGCTATCTCTGAATCTGTCCAACACATCAATTAACAAGCAATCTGTGTAATTATGCAGCAAAAGCTAGCAAATGCAAAATACCTTGTAGATTTACCTCATCAGAATATATTCTTATTAATTCAAAGATAAGTCTTTCATCTGAAGATTTGCACACAATCACTGTTCAAATTTAGTATTTGTATTTGTGTAAAGGGAAAAAAAGGGTTCTCTTTGACCTGGGAGAATTTGTAAACTCACTATGTGTGATGTAAGCAGTGACGTCACACGGTCTGCCTTTTGTGTGGTTATACGGATGATTGAGCCCAGTTACAGAGCTACAAATAGAAGTTGTTTTAATCTTTACCCAACAGAAGAAAGTTTGCACTTATAAATTTTGATTTTTTTCTATCTTCATGTTCACAATGGAAGAAAAAAGACGAAATAAAAAGCATGAGGTTCTCTATCAGTAGAAATCCAGTAATTTAGATCTTGTGCATATTTCTTTGTTTGATTGAAGATTGTTAGAATTATCTTTGACTTAATGGCGAAGGAAACTGTAACAAATGAAATGAATGTTTTCTATG
Source organism: Fragum sueziense (assembly GCA_963680895.1). NCBI lineage: Eukaryota > Metazoa > Mollusca > Bivalvia > Cardiida > Cardiidae > Fragum > Fragum sueziense. Next base: position 62,473,468 of record OY804594.1, on the reverse strand, counting down.
AAAATAGAATAATGTGGACTACAAGTGCAATTTCTATAATTTGAAAGTTGTGATCGGATTAGAATTCCTAAGGTAGGTAATAGTGGACTGGTATTTTTCTAGTCAATGGATTTTAAAATAGATTCTCATTTCTGGTTCACACAAAAACGTAAATTTGGCTTTTAAAGTCAATCAGACTTAAGGTGACAGAGTTATGCTCCGGACAAAGAAGTGGACGCCGCCGGACGCCGGACGCCACGGGTGATCCCATAATATGTCCCGTCTTTGACGGGCGTATAAAAATCGCACATGACTGTTGCATGTAAGTAAATTAGGCAATTTAGACCAGCAAGCAAAGAAACATTAAGAGGAAAAGTGAACTGTATTGGAACATTTCCCTTAATCTCTACTTTATTCCCTGTTTGATGCACATTGGTTCAAAATGTGAACAAATTGTACCAATAATATTCAATTTATAAAGTATTGTTCAAATAATTAATACATTGATGATAATGCATGTATATAATAATACTTTCATAAAGCACAAAAACATAAATCAAAACAAGTTTTGTTAATGTTATATCATAGAAAGTAATTTTTAATCTCCAAATCTTTGTCAAATTTAATTCATTTTCTTATAACTCAAAATATTAATTTGTGTAAAGCATTAACACTGAATATTCATATTTTCATATTTATTTCATAAGCATTAATTCCTTTTTCATAACCAAGGGGGTTTTGTCCACTTTTCAGCTATGGGCATGGGGATTTTGTCCATGGAGGTTTTGTCCAGCCCCAGGTGGGTTTTGTCCTAGGTGGGTTTTGTCCTAGGGGGGTTTTGTCCTAGGGGGGTTTTGTCCTAGGGGGGGTTTGTCCGTACCTCCTGGAATTGAACAATTGTCAAACGGACTCACTGTCAGTGCAAGTACCACTTGACTTCTGTTCTGATGCAGTAGAATTAAATTTCATGCGAAGGTTACTGTAATTAACATTTGTCACCTTTCTGATCTCTGTGTATTCATCTGATTTCCTCTTCACTTGAAGGCTCAACTGACTTGGTGCATGTGATCTTCTCTGAAAGAATAAAAATTGATGTATCAACATGATCAAAACATTTCTCTTTTTAATGACAACTGCATGCATGTATAATAGGCTTATCGGTGTGTTATCAATCTCAGATACATCATTCTGATACAGAGAAATTACATCTGATTTTTTAAAAAAAAATCCAAAAAACCACAAACGCGAAAACTAGTGATTTTTCTAATTTCAACCGCGTATTATCGACAAAAGGCGATAAATGACCTTCTCAAAGCAGAAAATGTTTGAAATTATTTACCATTTTCCTGTCTGTTATGCTTATTTATCAAAGAACCCCATTTTGGTAAAGATTTTGTTCGTTATAAATAACAAGGGAAATTCCATTTTTGTTTTGAAAGGAGCCGCCGTCTAGCGGTAAAGGTTGATTCAGTGGGCGATAGCCAATCAAATATTGCAAAATCCAGCACGTGACGTAGTGGCTTTCCCGAGTATGCGTGGGCATGGAGGGTCGGCGAGGAATGTAGGTCATGAGTATGTGAATAAGAAATGGACAGTAAACAGTGTGATCGGAGTGTATGATTGTGTTACAAACAGATCACACCTAACAGTAGACAAATGACGAAGGTTTTGAAGCTTCATAGCCCGGTCGGGGGCGAGCCTGTTGTCTACACGTGGCCTATACCTTCTTCGGTAAGTTCAACGTTCTTCACCACTCATTTTCCCTACTCTCGAACAGTGTATTTTAAAAACGATTATTTGTCATTTCATTTGGTCTTATCATTTATATTTCTATTGCAGGATGATAAAGAAGGGGCACAAGAAATCATAGATACAATTAAGTAAGTTAACTTTCTGTTAATTTCTCCTTTATTTCTGCATTTCTGTGTCGCGGCCAACCTGACCAAGTTCAGACTCATTGTGAGTAAAGGGGCGCCAGTGGGGAATTTCCACATTATCATAAATTTCAATAAATAGACATGAATGCACACATTTTTCATGCTACATTTATAATTTACAAAAATCAAAATTGATAAATGAATATCAAAAATCAATGATCCTTCAAAATTATGTAGGCCTATTCTTTTCTTTCTCCTTTTCTCACAATAAAATCATTGCGCCACAGGTTGGGATTCTGAAAAAATGAAATGTACATGTATGTGCATATGTTTTTCTGTATTTAGAAACAGATATATTGAAAGCAAATTGTAGATGAAAATATAGGAAAGTCAATTAAGATTAGAAGACTAGATCTAACTCATTAAAACTGTCTCTTCCTCATATACATTAACGACCTCCCAGACTCTGTCAAATGTAACACCAGAATGTTTGCTGATGATACTATTGTTTACTTAACCATCCATACAAATACTGATACCCTATCCCTTCAACAAGACTTACTCAATTTAGAAAAATGGGAGAGAACCTGGTCAATGGAATTTAACCCCGATAAATGTGAAATTTTGAGAATTACGAGGAAGAGACATCCACTAATCTATCCATACAGACTACATAACACAGAACTCAAGGCAACAAACGCAGCCAAGTACTTAGGTGTCACCATTACTTCTGATTTAAACTGGTCTAAACACATTGAAAACATTACATCCAAAGCAACATCAACCCTCCGCTTCATTCAAAGAAACGTTAGAACTAATAACCAGCAGGTCAAAATAGCTGCATATAATACCTATGTAAGACCCCAGTTAGAATATTGCTCATGTATATGGCATCCATGGCAAAAAACCCTTTCCCACAATATCGAAAGAGTGCAAAGGTCGTCAGCGAGATACGTTATGAATGACTATGACTACACCAACAGCGTCACCCAAATGATAAATACTCTAGATTGGAAATCCTTACATGAAAGAAGACTACATAATTCCCTCATACTGTTTTATAAAATTAGAGCTGGTACAATTGCTGTAGATAATAGTCACCTTATTCCAACCAGAAATCTTAATTATCTTATTCCTTTCTCCAAGACCCAATACTATACTAACTCCTTTTTCCCTAGAACAGTAAAACATTGGAATGCTCTACCAATCATTATCAAGTCTAGCCCTAGTCTCGGCATATTCTCAGAGAGACTAGCGGCAGTCAATCTTGTATAAACCACTATTCACTTTTACTTTTTTAATTGTAGCATACTGTCCTCTTTTAAAATTTTAACCATGTAAAATATCTTTTCTTTAACAGCTCTTTTACCGGTTATTAGCACACCTTCACCCAGTGATAATCGGCAATCGATTGTTGGGTTAAACAGTAGATGTAGATGTAGAAAACCCTTTGACATAATTTTTATGAAGGGCCATGACTCTATTCCTCTTAGATTATTTATTTTTATCTTGACCTACAGAAACCCTGACACAGATTAAGTCATCATTTTTCTCCAACAAAGACAGGATATTGACCTTTCTGTATTTAACCCTTTCCCAAACAAGACCTGGTTTTGACGTCTATAAAAGAAAGGCCTTTGGAAAACATTGAGACAAAAGAAGCAACTGCTGATTATCAGCAGTTTCTCCTTTTGTCTCAATATTTTCTGAGCTATATCATACACAAATCTCATCTCTATCAACATTCATTTTGTTGTCTGCAACAAATTTCATATTGGACCACCATTAAATTTTGCCATTTGGGAAAGGGTTAATATTGTACCTGCCTCTGTATTATTGTACCTGCCTCTGTATTATTGTACCTGCCTCTGTATTATTGTACCTGCCTCTGTATTATTGTACCTGCCAATCAAGAGTTTTCATATGATCGATAATGAAACTTCGAGTCAACATGGACCTTTTAGACTGTGGCTTTCATGTCAAAGCATGATAAAGGGTTTATCTTTTTGTGACCCTTTCTCAAATTAGAAAAAAGGCTGGTCCTAATTCCAAAGCGTTTTGGTTTAATCCACCCTTCCCATACAAGACCTGGTTTTGACGCCCCTATTGGAAAAGGCTTTGGAAAACATTGAAGCAAAAGAAGAAAATGCTGATAATCTGCATTTTCTCATTTTGCCTCAACATTGTGTTATGATATTCACATTTTTTACCATAAGTAGCTTCAATTTTGTCAATAGCAGTAGCTTTTAAATAGTACCACCCCAGGGATAAAGACTAGCAGGGACCCAGTCGCCCATGGCCCCTAGATTTTGGGCTGGGCCCCTGAATATTTAGAGAAAATGCCCATACCCTTAATGTTAAGTATTGAATTGTGCTATTCTGGGCCCCTAAGTTCAAATTGTTAGTCTTTATCCCTGCCACCCTAAACTTTTGCCGTTTGGGAAAGGGATAATACATTTTACCAAAGGTGAAAAATATGCCATAGGCTATTAGCATTATAATATAACAAATTCTAGAGCATGGTATCAACATTTTCTTCTTTTCCTGTTGTATTTTCTAAAGCTTGGATTGTTGTGGAAAGGGTTAAAACTTGATACAAAAATGGATAATGAATAATCAGATAGAGGTCACAAATGATAGTGTTATTCATTTTATCAGATTTAAATTTACACTTTACAGTTACACTTATGACTGTCATGTCTATCTTAACCCTTTCCCAAACAAAACCTGCTTACGACACCACTGTAAAAAGAATTAGAAGTCAGATGTATGATAAAGCAATGAGGCAAAAGAGGTTATTTGAAGTTAAAGTAAAAGAAGTAATCTGGATTTACATCACTAGAAGCAATAGTTTGGGTTACATCGAGAGAAAAGAAGAAATACATGTAGCTGATAAAATCAATTTAGATCTATCTCAATATTTATTGAAGATGCTATTGTAACAAAAATATATTATATTCAATACTTCAATAACAATTATTCTATTGTCTACACAACTACTTTGAAATTAGAGCAGTCATTTTTTGTGTTCGAGAAAGGGTCAGTTTTATCTTATTATGGAGGTAGAAAAAGGATAGGCAGCTAATATGCCATATCATTTTCCTGTACAGTCAAGTGCATGTTATTGATAATAGGCTATTAGCTCTCACACATTAATTAAGCCATCAAGTGGTTGTGCAGACTCAGGAGTTGTTTTCATACATCTCAACAAAGCAGGGTTCTCAATTTGAGCAATTTCTTCTTATCCCATAATGTTTTTATATAGAATTAGTGCATTTTAGTCTATAAGAATCCACCATTGTTATCAGTTCTTGACATGAAATACCTCTAAATGTCTCTCTTTGGTGACCACTTTGTGGAAATTAAGCTGTGGGGTACTTTTGAAGCTGTAGGGGCATTACAATGCTTTACATGAAGCTGTAGTGGGGCTGATACAGCTTTTTGGGCTTTGGAGAACACTGCTGCAAAGTATAGTTACCGTCCTCCCCTAGATTTACCATATTACCTGCCACATCAGTGTTCTCCCCAGCCTAATAAGCTGTATCGGCCCCACTGCAGCTTCATGTAAATTAGTGTAATGCCACTACTGCTTGAAAAGTACCCCTGCAGCTTAATTCCTTCTAAAAGGTCACTAAACAGGGGGTTTTCTTAGCATTTCATGTCAAAAAGTGATAAGTACTCTATTCTTATAATATAAAATGTAATAATGCCGTATAAAAACATAATGGGAAAAGAAGAAATTGCTCAAATTGAGCAATTTCTTCTTTTCCAATTATGATTTTATTCACAAATATTTGCATGAATACAATGCATCTCAAGGTTTACCATACTTATAATTTGCAACTACGGCTTCAAATTATTCTAGGGAGAACCCTGCACATTATATCATTTTTATGGCGGGAAATCACATGACATAACAACAATAATAGCAAGAAATCTTCAATGATTCTGTCATGGTAGTTCACCCCTTAACCCTTTCCCAAACAAGACCTGGTTTTGATGTCCATAACAGAAAAGGCTTGCGGCAATTTCACAATAAAGTGTCCACATAAAAGTTGTCTTTGTTATAATAGATGTTCTGGTTTATTTATACACTATTTAAAGTCAAAATGCTTCAAAATTGCCCACAAGCCATCACATTACCCTTCAAAATGGTATATGACATGCATATATACATGATTTTTTCACATTAGGGCAAAATGTTGTCAGAAATCAGTCATTTTTTTACGTTATGCTGTAACATTGAAAAATTAGCAATTGTCATAGCATTGTTTTAGATAAATAAAAGCATCACCTTAGGAACCTTAGTTATTGTACAAATAGCAGGTTTCCTTAACTTTTACACACTTTTTACCCCATACAATTTGGTGAAAAATTAAGAATTTTACACCAAATTGCATGAATGACGTGGTCCGTTATGCGTTTTACATTTTGTCAGGTACCTTTTCTTAAGTGCCTTCTTTTAAGTGCATAAATAGCACTAACAATACTAAATTTATACTGGAGAGCATCTGGAGATGCCATCATGTAAAAATAACAATATCTGATACAAGCCTAACGTCAGATGTGGTTTCTATACGTCTTTAAATTTCAAGTAGCTGTTTCTACGAAAATTTGTGTAGTGTCCGCAACGCAAACAAATGCTTGCCTAAATCTGCTATTCCTAAGCTCATGAAGTTATCAGTTTGCATATTGAAACAGACTGCTGTACTCTATCAATGGCCAAAATATTGGAGGCTTCAGCTTCAGACTTAAAAAATAAAAGCAGAAAGGGTTGCAGTGTAGTGTCCGCAACAGTCTGTAGTGTCCGCAACGCTAAATAAAAATGGAATTAAAAGCTGTTACATATTGTCATATTTAGTATAAAATAGAGAAGTTATTAATCCAATTATTTCAATGATAAGCTTTAAATATATTTTATAGCAGCATAACTAAATAGCTAAATAAAATATGTGTTGTAAATAATGTGATTTTTACATTTGGCTTTTATGCATTTTCTTTGTGCGGTTTCAAACTTAACATATAAAACGAAGAAATGTAATGATGCCTTTTTGTGTTTCGTTTATGCCTTGGCACGATATATTGATACAAAAAGCGTTGCGGACACTACATATTTTGGCATTTATATAACTGCATCTCTCAAATGACATTCCTGTTTCACACCTGATGTAACAATGGCACAACCAACGTCCAAAGGAACTTAAGAATAAGACCATATAAAAAGCCTCTTATTACAACAATGCATGCCATGAATTAACCTGGTTATGAAGATGTGAGATGCAGAATCAGAAACATTAAAGACTCCAAATAGTTGTTGAGCAACATAGAAGGTTTTGCTTGATCAAAGCCAATGTCTAGCTGGCATGTAGCATAGCACTCCAAACAAATGTCCAGTACACTCAACCCGAGTCTTGCTTGAGAGGTAATGTGATGTTAGCACGGGTGTCAGTTCTCTAAACTTTTTCCAGGCAGTCTTTACATGTGTGATTTCGGCCACCACCTGCTGATCAATTATGATATCAGAAGAAAAGCACCACTTCAAGCTTGTCTATTCTGACCTGGACCTCACTTTGTGGTCTACTGTAAGTGGGGGCAGTATCCTTGCATCTAGTGCATCTGAAGCCTGGCTTCACTGTCAGTCTTTTAAGTCAGCTACATTTCTTGCACACCCATTTCTGGCAACCGTTGCTTTGTATGCTGTTTGTACCTACTCCTTTGAGGCAAACTGCTCATGAAAAGCTGTGAGACTCCTGCAATTGATCGGGACTCCTATCACATCATCACTTTCGTATTTCTTACATTGACTCTCAAATCCTTTTTCTCCATGCCATCCGTCCATGTCAGAAGTCTCTCTACACAATTCGCTAGTGTTTCTGCCATAATGATCTGGTCATCTGCTTATAGGTCTTCCCTTGGTTCACAGGTCTTCAGATGGTACACAGGTCTGCCCATGATACTGACAGAGCAAATAAAGAATGTGCTTCATTGAAGTCATTCTGAATGAAAGTGAAGTGGCATATGGTGATTGTGTTACAGATCATTAGTTGCAGTTCTTTTGACCATATTGCCTGAATTTGAAGTTCCTTTATAGTTTTGACATTTGTGTTACAAATAGCTGCTCTTGTGTTACAAACGGCTGCAAGTTGTTTGACCATATTACATGTGTATATTTTTTAAAGTTTGTGATGTTGCACTAATAAAGTCACTGGTTAGATTTGAACCAGTTGTTGTAATTGTAAAACAGTTATAAAAAGGTATGTATAGATGTACTGGTATAATTATCAGAAAACATGAAATTAATGTATGCTTAAATGCTTAAATTTTTAGTAGTGTCCGCAACAGCTTTTAACTTCAAAAATACAAAATAATTATCAGCTGATGAAGACTGGAAGCTTCATTTTGCACAATAGCATGAGGAATTATTATTTCTTTACTATGGTATAAGGTTTAAGAAAGAAAAATGGACTGAGAAAATAATAATAAAAAGTCTTCAGCGAGGTCTCTGTTACAAGGTTTAATAAAGTATGTAACAGTTAGGATGTCACTCCTGTCACCTTATGCTATGACAGAAACACAATCAGCAGTTTTAATACAGAGCACTTGGTTAATAAATATACCCTGGGTGGTAGAAAACAACAGAACAAGTCTAACTGTCTAATCAATTAATTTGAATCTTATTGTAGTGTCCGCAACGGATCTGATAATGCCGTCATTAATAAAGTAAAAGGACAAACTACATACAGCCAACAACTACTTCATCCTCTTATCAAATACCTTGGTACAGCTATAAGTTTTCCATGTACCTAACTGTTTTATCAAGCATTTTACAAGCCTCCTTATGCTTTATTACCTGTTTGTGTTATTGTGTCTTTTTGAAAGATTTCATGGCACATTCATTATACAAGTGTTTTAGCTAACTTTTCAACAGAAATGTTAGCACTAGCAAAGATATATATGTACAAAAAAGACAGTTCATGGCACAAAAACTATATTAATCATCACAAGGGATATATTCAAGAGTACTGTAGTGTCCGCAACGAAAATTGTGCAAATTTAAAAGCTCTGTTCAGATGATTGGGACCCAACATGTCAACAAAAATGGTGTTTTAGGTAATTTAGTCTTTGGCTAGTTTTAAAATATGACAAAATCAACATTATTCATGTACTAGTCTCAATTTTAAAGCAATGACAAAGACTATATATGTTTAAATACTCGTAGAAAAATCCAGAAAAACTTGATTTTTCAAAAATATTCTTAAAATATACCAAACACTGCTGTTTGAAAATTTGTATCAATACATTTACTAACTTATGACTGCATATTTTCTTCATAATAAGATAATTTGTGATAAATCTTGCCATATAACACACTTTTTATTGAATTTGGAATTTCCGACACTTAACCATTGACTCTAGCTATTATTTCAATAAAGGAGAAGTATTACTGGAAGATTTTCTCAGATTATGTGCATCAAATACCATACTTTCAAAAAATAATAATGATATTCCATAGTAACCACTTTGAAATTTTGTCAATTTTGTTACAATTGTGGACACTTTATTGTGAAACTGCCGTCGGGAAAACATTGAAACAAAAGAAGAAACTGCTGATAATCAGCAGTTTCTCCTTTTGTCTCAATATTTTCTGTTTGATATTGTACACAAATCCCTTCCTTTCTTACATCAATTATGTCCTCTACAACAGCTTTTAAATAAAACTACCCTAAAATTTTGTTGTTTGGGAAAGGGTTAAGAGATTCTCATTCAGGAGATGTCATAAACTTTCGGTGTACATGATATACTCTGGTTAAAACCGTTAAGTTATGACTTTCCCCGAAAAATTCAGAGGCCTCATGAATCCCATTAGACTAGTGGTGGTCTACCTTAATCAATCAGAGACCGATTTGATTTTTTGATTAGAGCAGAGAAGGTGGAAAAACATTGCAATGGCTTTAACTTTTAGCACTTGAATAGTCAAACCCCATTAAAATTGGATGAACCTCATTTTAAGCCTTGAAGAGATGGTTTGACACATATTAAATTGTGGTAAATTTACTACATTAACATATTTTCATACATCAGCATATTTTCATCAACTTGACTGAGGTATTTTATTCATTGACTGCTGCAAATTACTGAGGGATGTACTCTACCTACTTCATATTATGAATGTTAGGATGATGAAAACAGGTAAATCATGTAACACGTAAACTCCACTAAGCCCTGATTTTAACATCCATAGGTAAGCCTTTCCAAAATGACAAAAATGTGAACTATTCTTATTCGAATTTTGTGACGACAAATGATTTATTATTGCAGAAACCAGGAATTGTCTATGTTGGATAGGAGAGAATATTGTGGGAAAATGAGTAAAAAGAGTAATTGTAGTCAACAATCTCAATGTTCCAAATCATTGATTTTCTACAAAAACCTTGTAACTATAGCTGAAAACAAGCTGCAGTTACGAGGTTTTTGTTGAACAGGAACAAAATGCTTTTCATTAGAGGACACTGTCCAATTTATAGACAAGCTCTTCAATCAATACACGTTGGTAAGAGAACAGTTAACAGTACAGAGGTCATACATCTAGGCTAATGATCTATGTTAGCAGTTCATTCTGATCCACAGAGATTCAATGACAGGTTATTGGCTTTTCCTGATTTCTGTTTTATAGTACTGTAGTACGCTCAACTGAACTCAAATGGTCAGCTTAGTGGAAATCAGAATGCTATCTTCAGGAATACAGTGGTAATGATTTTGTAGTAAAATGAAATGAAAATCAGATCAATATCACCATGTCATGACTCTTTTTGTCAGAGTGTTTTCTTGTCCTTACATTGCTGTAAATTTGGCTCTTAACCCTTTCGTTTGCAAGCGCGCTTTCAAGCGCGGTCAGGAACTATTTAGGGGGCATGGGCTTTTAAAAGCAATTTTTACACTGTCTTTATGACACCGGAAATATTGCGCAATACTGCTTTGTTCTTGTAAAATGTGAAGAAAAGCGCAGTTTTTGGGGTTTTATGAGCTGTAACGATGGCCAGGATGGTTAAAAATTCTGCAGAAGAGGTCCGGCGAATCATCATGTCAGTGGCGGATGATGATGATGATCATAGCGATTACACTGATTTTTTTGGGGGTAAAAAGGTGATTTGAACGTTAGAAATGTTTCGGAGACTTCGAATAGTGACCCCGATAGTAATTCCGATAACCCTAAACCGAATCCTGTCCATAAATAGTAGGGGTGGGGTGGTCAGGGGTCAGGGCAGGGGGTCTGGCAGGGGTCATGGGGCTAGAAGTCGAGATTTTGATGAGATGCAATTTTTTTTATCAGTTACTCATCATATTGTTAAAGGAAATTGAATAACCTTTCCAATGATATATAGGTTTATGGGTTTTCTGTAAGTAAAATCTATTTATTATGCATTTGTATACATGAAATGCTTAGAAATAGGGAAAAAGTCATTCCTGGGAAATAATTCTGCAAACGAAAGGGTTAAATACTTAAACCATTGCCAGACAGATTGTCATACTATCTTAATATAGAATCTCTAAAGCGGTTCAGATGTCAAGCATCTAGGTTAATTATCTGTTCTAGCAGTCTACAGTGGTCTTCATCAATGTCTAATTGTCTATCACCTCATCCTGGTGTTGGACTCTCATATTTCTGTAATAACAGTATTATAGAACACTGACACACTAAACTCCTAATAGGGTCAACTTATATGAAATCCGAAAGCTTTATTGTAATGCAGCTGACCAGCTGTATTTAACCCTTTCCCAAACAAGACCTTGTTTTGTCGTCCCTAATAGAATAGGCTTGTGAAAACATTGAGACAAAAGAAGAAAATGCTGATAATCAGCATTTTCTCCTTTTGCCCCAATATTTTCTGTGCTAGAATATACACAAATCCTGTGTTTATGCACAACCATTTTGTCGTCTGCGGCAGCTTTCAAATTGGACAATCCGAAACTTTTGTTGTTTGGGAAAGGAATAAGAGGCCAGGGGGTAAAAACATTTGATACATGCTTTTGAGTAAAGATCTGGAAAAGGGACTTTCTTTCATGTCAAAGTTATTTGTAATGAGCTATTCTTATTTCATTGTTTGTATTCAATTACAAAGTGCATTATATTACTATTGTATGTTGATTGTTGAGAGCTGTACAGATAAGTGGGTTAATGGCATTTTAAATTCATTTTCTATCTGACATGCAAACCCTATGTTCTTGGTACTTATATGAATTGCCTTGACCAGATGGTTCTAATGAGTTCCCACAACATTGGGTTTGTTCAATGCTGCCGGATAATTTTCTACTTCAAAGGCTACCGATTTCTCTTATCCCGAGTTTTGCATGTATTTTTAACCTTCAGTCTTTTGTTTCACTTCTATTGTTCTCTTACAATTGATTTTGAAATTAACCCTTTCCCAAATCATGACAAAATGTTAGCGTGTTTTAATTTGAAAGTCACTGCAAACAACAAAACAATACTTGATTAAGATATTGAAGGATTTGTGTACAATAAACCAGAAAACATAGAATATATTGTGGCAAAAGGAGAAACCTTTTCCAAATAATAGGTGGTTTTGACATCCCTAATAGAAAAGGCCTGGAACATTGAGTCAAAAGATGAAAATGCTTATATATAAAAGGAGAAAATGTTGATATCAACATTTTCTCCTTTTGTCTCAATACATGTATTTTCTATGCCATAATATAATATTAGCATTGTACATAAACACCATCTTTATAATAATCCTTCAATTACCATTTTGACGCCAGCAGTAGCTTTCAGTGATTGAAACATTTGCGGTTTGGGAAAGTGTTAAATGTTAATAAAAATCTGTCATGGCTGGTTGTCAGACATGTCTAGTTTTAAATATCTCTATTACAAGTAGACATAATAAAGACCAAGATGGTGAATAATTTATACTCTTGTTAGACATCAAACCTTTAATCATCTTTATGTAGCTAGTGTTAGCTTCAGGAGCTGTTTAATCCTTACCATGTGACAAAATTAGAGGGTGGTCCACTTCAAAAACTGCGACAAATGACAAAATGGATGTTATTAAAGATAGGATTTGTGTATAATATGGTACAGAAAATATTGAGACAAAAGGAGAAACTGCTGGTTATCAGCAGTTTCTTCTTTTGTCTCAATGTTTTCCCAAGCCAATTATATCAAGGACGTCAAAACCAGGTCTTGTTTGGGAAAGGGTTAATCCTTACCATGTGACAAAACTGATGGAATGGTTGTGATTGAAAGAGATCACAGATCATGAGATGAAGAAATTAATGTTGAATGAAAATTGAAATTTTTATATAGTTCGGTAGAAAACTATTAAAGCAAAAGGCAAAAAGCATCCCAGAATTAGGACTTTTCTGAATATTTTTCATACACCTGTTAGACAGATTTATCAGTAAAACCCTATTCAAATGATCTTACAAAGCAATGAAGTAGTGCAATTCTGTTAAAAGATACATCAAAGCTGGGAATTTGAGAAAGGGTTAGCACAGTGCATGAATCCTACATGATGGATTTAGATCAGCCTGTACTCCATCAGAGTCTGATCATGATCCATGCTGTGTCAAGAGTTGCTACATTGTAATGAAGGAGTTATAAACAGAGGCGGATTTTAATCCATGATGCTCTCTAATGCCAAAAAGGCTTATTCCCCACATCCTGGCTCGTAGTTTTGTACCAATCAAGGTGATTTATAAAGTATACTGATTGAACATTTATTTCTATGATTTCATGCTGGTTAAAGAAGACATACCAGAACAAGAAGAAGTTTGAAACATTTCTATTCTCTAACATACTTAACCCATTCCCACACATGGACACTTTTTGAAGCCTCTTAGTCTCAAGGTTACAGCTTTGGAAAACATTGTTGAAAATAAAGAAATTGCTTGTGACAATCAATTTCTTCATTTCCCACTATGTTTTCTACCCAGAAAGGCCAAATATTGTAAAAAATCATTTGATTTATACAGTGTGATGATTTTAACATTTCTATGATTTCAGGCTGGTTAAAGAAGACATACCAGAATTAGAGGAAGCCTTAAACAAGAACATACTCAAGAATTATGATGTAGAGAGGTAAATAGTTATTTTACACTGTCATCTAAAACTTGATGTCTTATCATGCTCAAACATTGTATATTTACAGTATTATCTTCTTTGCCTGTGAGAATATACAAAAGTAACATGATTGGAATAAACACCTACATTATCTGATTCATCTTATAAATGAGTTAGGATCTGGAAAACATGCCTCAAGGCTTTTGAACCCAACAAAGATCCAGATCAGCCTGTGCATACACACAGTCTGATCAGGATCCATGCTGTTCTCTAATATCTTCTTTGTGACATGTAGTAACTTAAGAGAGCAGCATAGGTACATATATATTCTATTATTTTACTGCATTTGACAACTGATCTTGAAACTCAATTTTGAAAAATGCTATAAAGGATGTTTTTCCAGATCCCGGCTCAAATTTATTCCACATTTATGGTTGGATTTGGATGAAATTTCACAGAATGTCTCTTGAAATCTGGGCAAGCTTGTCAATATCAGTTGTCAGGGATAACAGCAAAGTTATACACTGTTTAGTATCTTGCCAATGATTGATGGAATATGTAAAATAAATGTCAACTTTTCAAAATAAAAAATGCTGTTAAATTGCATCAATGTTTCAAAAACACCTTTTATTGACAGAATAGATCTCTAATCTCAATCAAATATTTGACATTTATAAAGATTGTAATTTCATTCTTCATTTATTTTCAGCTATGAATCTATGAAGAGCCTGTGTGAGAAGTATAACAGGGCCATTGATAGCATTCTACAATTGGTAGGTTTTCTTATCCAATTATGATTTAAGTTTGGAGGTCCTAACTCCTTAATAGGAAAGGTTTGGGAAAATTTTGAGACAAAAGAAGAACATGCTGAAAATCAGCTGTTCAGTATTTAGTACAAGCATGTGATTTTGCTCACTTGTGAATCAGGTAGCCTCTATATTGTATTGGGGAGTATTTCTGGGGAATAGTACTTGTTTCTTTGGCTGTGTTGAAAGTTAATTGTCAGAATTGTCAGAAAACTGTTGAGCAGGGCATTAAATCCAATTCAATCAATGTTCATATCAAGAGCCCTTTGAATGTAGCTAATTAGTGCATTGACAAATTTGTATAGATTTGATGATCCAATATTGAAGAGTCAGATTTTGAAATATTGAAAAGGATTCAGAACCAAATAAAGATCCACAATGTGGTAACATATTAAAAACCTCAACAGTTGAACACTTTGTATTGATTTAGAAATAAATTAGAATCCTCCGCATGTTACAGATAGCATGACAGTTGATTCCCAGGTGTGGTTAATTCCTACACACATCTCCTTATTTGGAGTATCATATTTCTCTTAATTAATGCCTGATACAAATGAATGTTATAGAGAAAAGATTTTCCTCTAACCCTTTCCCAAACAGCAGAAATTTAAGGAGTTCCAATAATTCAAAATCTGCTGCAGACAACAAAATTGATGTTGATAAAAATTAGGTTTGTGTGACACAGAAAATATTGAGGTATCTTGTGTCAATATTTTCCCAGGCTTTATCAATTAGGGACTTCAAAACCAGGATTTTTCTTGGAGAAATATGGCATCTGTAGTTAATACCTGTGGTTTCATGAGGAGCTGTATTTCTGAATGACGATTATGACTTGTTGTGTCATATTTCATTAACCTTTTCCCAAACAAGACCTGGTTTTGACATCCATAATAGAGAAAGCTTTGGAATACATTGAGATAAAAGAAGAAACTGCTGATAACCAGCAGTTTCTTCTTTTGTCTTAATGTTTTCTATGCCATGTTTTACACATTCTATCTTTGATAACTTCCGTTTTGTCATTTGTGTCAGTTTTTGAAGTGGATCACCCTAAAATTTTGCCATTTGGGAAAGGGTTAGTAAAACTTTCCTGTCACGCAAACTCTCATTTTCAAATCCCAAAAGACAAATAAATTTTTAGTGTGCCAGATAGATATTGTTAAACTCATTCCCACACATTGACACTTTGATGCTCACGAAATAAAGACTGGAAAACATTGTGGAAAATAAAGAAATCGCTTGAGGCAAAAGGAGAAAATGCTGATCATCAGCATTTTCTTCTTTTGCCCCAATGTTTTCCAAACCTTTTCTATCAGGGACTTTGAAACAAGTTCTTGTTTGGGAAAGGATTAAATAGTGAGTGAGAAAGACATAGGCGGCAAAAGGTTTTGAAATATTGGGAAATTTCCGAGAACTAACAACATTTGATGTGGGGGAAGTAAGCTATTTGATATAATCAAATTAATGGCAGCCTACTCATTTATGTACAATCCCACACATATTTAGATTTAATGAAAGTTTG
The DNA here is from genome assembly GCA_963680895.1 of Fragum sueziense. NCBI lineage: Eukaryota > Metazoa > Mollusca > Bivalvia > Cardiida > Cardiidae > Fragum > Fragum sueziense. The sequence continues at coordinate 62,457,208 of OY804594.1, read as the reverse complement.
AAATAAAAGGATGGATGACATTTGTAATAATTTCTTAGAAAAATATTCCAGTATACTATATATTGTAAGAAATATGAATTACTATACTATCTTGTCAATTATTGTATCAATTCAATTGTCTATTCTAAAATTGGTAAACTTTTTTGTTTGTGCAGGATTAACCCAATCACAGTGATGCTTTTTTACTCCAATCAAGATAAAGGTCCATAAAACATTTTAACCCTTTCACTGCCAAATATTGACCTTTTACGCGTCTCTCACCGCTGAATTAATTCGAAGAAATTTCCAAGAATCGATACCCTGTTCACAAAATCATGCATAACTTTTGACTCATTTGATGGATTCCTTTCAACTTTTCAGGACATACAGACAAATGGAGCATCTTCATGTTACTAAAATTTCAAAGTTGTTCATGAAATAACAATATTTTTTTCTTTTTTATCTAACTTACAAATTGTTTCAATCTAGTAGAACAATGGAAAAATTGGGTGAGCAAACCTCGACTAAATGTTTTCGTTGAAAGTGTAATAATTTGACAGAACAGATTGTTGAATTGTCAACTAAACATAACTTCAAACTACCCCGAAGCCTTTTCCAGCATTTTTGGTGTCATTCATAGAGATATTTACAGCTTGTGGGCATAAATAGCAAGTGTATGATCCAATAGCAGCCATATTGCTGTCTTTTGTCTTGAAAAATTCCCCATAAAAATACCAAAAGCTTACCGATTGTAACACAAATTCAACTGTTTTACCTGTCAAACGCTAGTACTTTGATTACTAAAACGGTGCTATAAGAAAAAGAATGTGTGAGAACCACTAAGCTGTAAAAAATATTCACATATTTCGCGCCCATAAATTTGTCGACTAAAGTCGCCTATGGCAGGGAAAGGTAAAGCGACAAAAGTCGCCTATGGCAGTGAAAGAGTTAAAAAATCAAGAAATTGCAGGTGTCCCTTTACAATAGATAGATTAACAATAGATTAATTATCTCCATGTATTTTAGCCTGGATCTGAGGAAATGGTCCTTTAACTCTTTTCCAAACGACAAAATTTTAAGGCGGTCCAATTTGAAAGCTGCAGCAGACGACAAAATAAATGATCACATAAGGCCAAAATGTTTGTTTTATCGCCAGAAAATATTGAGGCAAAAGGAGAAACTGCAGAAAATATTGAGGCAAAAGGAGAAACTGCTGGTTATCAGCAGTTTCTTCCTTTGTCTCAATGTTTTCTCAAGCCAATTCTGATAGGGACGTCAAAACCAGGTCTTGTTTGGGAAAGGGTTAAGGCTTTTAAGCCCAACATGGTTCAAGATCAGCCTGCATATACACACAGTCTGATGATGAAACATGATGGTGTCCAGGTCTTTCGTGACCTATACCTACCTTAACCCTCTCTCAAACAACAAATTTTAGGGTGATCCACTTGAAAAACTGCCACAAATGCCAAAATGGATGTTATTAGCTCACCTGAGCACGAAGTGCTCAAGGTGAGCTATTGTGGTCACTTTTTGTCCATCGTCCGTCTGTCCGTCCGTCCGTCCACAATTTCGTGTTAACACTCTAGCATCTACAAATATAAGCCAATCTTGACCAAACCTGGTCAAAACATGTATGACCATAAGATCTCGGATGAGTTCGATTATGGGTCAGATCGAACCAGAAAGTCCGGAGTTATCTGCCCTTGAATGCGAAAAATAGCTAGTTTTGACATTGTTAACACTCTAGTATCTACAATTATTTATCAATCAAATCAAAACTTTGACACAATGTTGGTGACTATAAGATCTCGGATGAGTTTGATTTTCAGTCTGATCGGACCAGAAGGTCTTGAGTTATGTGCCCTTGAAATTGACAAAATTGCCATTTTCGACTGTTTTCGACTTTGTTTACACTCTAACTTCTACAAATACTGACCAATCAAGACAAAACTTTGAGACAATGTTAGGAACCATAAGATCTTGTATGAGTATGATTTTCAGATTGATCGGATCAATAAGTCATGAGTTATACGCCCTTGAATTTGACAAAATTGCCGTTTTCGTCTGTTTTTGACTTTGTTTACACTCTAGCATCTACAATTATTGACCAATCAAGACAAAACTTGGTCACAACTTAGGGACTATAAGATCATGTATGAGTTTGATTTTCAGATTGATCAGATCAAAAGGTCATGAGTTATATGCCCTTGAATTTGACAAAATTCCCGTTTTTGAATGTTTACGACTTTGTTTACACTCTAGAATCTACAATTATTGACCTATTAAGATGAAACTTTGACACAATATTGGTGACCATAATTTCTTGGATGAGCTTGAACTTCAGTCTCGTCAGACTAGAAAGTCATGAGTTATATGCCCTTGAATTTGACAAAATTGATGTTTTCGATTGTTTCGGACTTTGTTTACACTTTAGCATCTACAATTGTTGACCAATCAAGAAGAAATTTGGACACAATGTTGCTGAACATAAGATCTTGCACCAGTTTGAATTAGCTTAATTAGAGTAGAATTTGCTGAGTTTGCTGAGCCCTTCAAATTGACAAATTTGCCGTTTTCAACTGTTTTTACTCTAACAACCACATATAGCGACAAACCCAGACAAAATTTAGACACAATGTTGTTAACCATAAGTTTGTTTTCAGTCTTAAAGTCACAAGTAATTGAATTGAACAAATCTGTGACTCATATCATCTTGGTTCAGGTGAGCGATATAGGACCATCATGGTCCTCTTGTTAAAGATAGCATTTGTGTAAAGTATGACACAGAAAATATTTAGACAAAAGGAGAAACTGCTGGTTATCAGCAGTTTCTTCTTTTGTTTCAATGTTTTCCCATGCCTTTTCTTATAGGAATGTCAAAACAAGGTCTTGTTTGGGAAAGGGTTAAGGCAGCAGCATGGATCTTGGCCAGACTGCACTTAGGCATGGGCTGATCTTGAGGCATGGCTGTCTCAAATGCTTTAAGGGACCTTCTTTCAGATCCTGGCTAATTTGTTTGATGTATATTTTCAGTGGAAGGGAACATCTCGCCCTGCTCGCCAGAACACCCACCCCTCAACTGCCTTACTCAAACATATCCTACAGCAGTGTTATGACCATGCCATTCAGGATCCAGATAGACTCAACCAATATGAACCTTTCTCTCCAGAGGTGAGTACCCTTCATTATTTTATTGTAAATTCAAGTTAGGCGATTCAAAGACAAAGTTAGGAAGTTGAGAGACAAAGTCAGGAAGTTGAGACAAAGTAAAGCAGTTGATAAACAACTGCCTAACTTTGTCTCTCAACTGCCTAACTTTGTCTCTCAACTGCCTAGCTCTAACATATCCTGTAGCAGTGTTATGACCATGCTATTCAGGAAAAACTGCTAAACCAATATCAGCCTTTCTTTCCAGAGTTTGGTACTTTTATTATGGAATTGTAGATTCAAGTTAGGCAATTCAGAGACAAAGTTAGGCAGTTGATACACAAGTGTCTCAACTGCCTAACTTTGTCTCTCAGCTGCCTAACTCAAACATATCCTGCATCAGTGTTATGATCATGCTATCAAGGACCCAGATAGACTCAACCAGTATGAACCTTTCTGTACAGAGGTGAGTACTTTTATAACTTTTTATCAACTGCCTAACTTTGTCTATCAACTGCCTTACTTTGTACCTCATCTGCCTAACTCAAACATATCCTGCATCTGTGTTATGACCATGCCATCCAGGACCTAGATAGACTCAACCAGTATGAACCTTTCTGTACAGAGGTGAGTACTTTTATAACTTTTTATCAACTGCCTAACTTTGTCTATCAACTGCCTTACTTTGTACCTCATCTGCCTAACTCAAACATATCCTGCATCTGTGTTATGACCATGCCATTCAGGACCTAGATAGACTCAACCAGTAATATGAAAATAAGGCCTCTGACCGGGGTCAAATAGATCTAGTTGTTGTTTTTTTATCATATCATTTCTTTAAATGGTCTGACAGTAAAAAGACAGATTAAGTTAAAGAATGGACAATACATGTTTTGAATTTGTGAGAGCAGTCGTCTATGCCCCAAGTCATATTGTAGGCTTCTGGGCCAAATTCAAAGAAAAACCCTTACAACTCCGATTCAGTTCGGGTTCTTAACTTTCTTCTTTTCTCTCATCATTTTCCTTATTCTTTAGCATTTGGGAAGTCAAAGGCAGGTATTGTATCGGAAAAGGTTTATTCATGATCACGAATCAGGCCTAGGGCCTACACATTCTCGTGCAAATTCATGACATATCAATTAAAATAAAAATACGTTAAGTTTGGTCTCGACTTTAAGTTTGAGTTTATTGGGGTTTTACGCCGTTTTCAACTACCAGGGTCATATCGCGAACTACCAGGGTCATATCGCGGCGGCTGGAGCACCTAACCATGGATTCCTGTTATTTCTCAAACCAGTACTACCACAATACCCTTACCGAGCCTCCAGCTGCTCGCCCACTTAAGTTAACGATTTCAAACCCATTGGTGGGTGACAATTTTGTCAGAAAGGGTATTAGCCGCGGCATCGAACCCAGGACCTCTCGAATGAGAGGCAGGTGCACTACCAACTCCGCTAAGGCCGCGGCCTGGTCTAGACTTAAAAAAAACCTAGCTTCGCAAAGTTCTATTCGGTCACTCATGACTTATTAGTTCTAAACACTAATTAATTCCGTCGTCCGTGACTTCTTTAACCCTTTCAAAATAAGGAATGCTTTTGGTGTCACTTATAGAAGAAAAACTGAGAATTTTAAGACAAAAGAAGTGATTGTTGAAAATTTCTCCTTTTGTCTGAATATTGTATGTGCCATATTGTACATTTTTCATATCTTTAATTTACCAATTGCCATTTTGTCGTCTGCAGCAACTTTCAAATTGGACGACCCTAAATTTTTGTCGTTCGAGAAAGCGTAAAATTGGACCGGTATATCGTCGGTCACGTTTAAAATTGTCGTAACTACAGCTTATTGAACATTTTCGAATGTTGCCGACGATATAGTTCCAGGCCCGTAGGAAGCAATTTCATATGGGGGGGGGGGGGCTAAAGCCCTTGTCCTGAATATTGGGGGGGGCTAATTTGGATTTTCCCAAAATTTACAGTGTAGAATTAAGAAAATTTGGCATTTTTGGCCAACATTGGGAGGGCCCCCCCCCCCCCCCCCCCCCCCCCCCCCCCTGTTCCTACGGGCCTGAGTTCTATCATTTGGCAGTCTCAACTTTTATCCAATTAAGTGCGAATGTATGAAAGAAACCTTAGTGGACAAAATCTTAGTAAATAGCGAAGGCAAGAGAGGAAATTTCTGATAACAAGCATTTTCACATTTTAACCTTTGTCCAAATGTTTCAAAATCCTTCCCTAGGATTAACATCGAAACTAGGTCTTGCTTATGAAAGGGTTAAAAAGAGTTGTAGAGATCTGCGTAGGCCTATTTTTTGCTTTGATACAGCATTTTGGCCTAATGGAGAATTCTAAAAATGATTATATCTGTAAATCTTTTCCATCATTTAGATTTATTTCAATTATTCCTTCTTAAGTTCTATAATTAGAAATAGATTTGGATAAAAAAGCTACGAATGGCACAGCCATTCGATTGTGTATAAAAGACGCGCGTTTCCAAACAACGCCACTTGACGTCTGATAACGCGCGGGAAAGGGAACGTCGCGGGAACGCAGATAAACAATGCTGACGTCACAAAGTCAATACTGACTGGTTTACTAAATTGCGATATTTCATTGTTACGGGACCCCATGTAACGGATGTAATTTACACTAAACCAATTCACAATCTCAGTATCTTGGATAAAGCCTGGCAAAAGGGCAACCGAGGGTGTCCGAAAACCGTAAAAATTCAGAACGAGACTCGTGCAACTCGTCCCAAAAACACAAAGTAACAACCACTGAAATCTATACGCCCACAATACCGTAAGCTGTGGTCAATTCCATTGACCCCGGTATGAACCTTTCTGTACAGAGGTGAGTACTTTTATAACTTTTTATCAACTGCCTAACTTTGTCTCTCAACTGCCGAACTTATTCTTCATTTACACCCATTATGTTCCACCCCAAAAAAATCATTGTTATGGAAGGGTTAACATGTTATAATTAGTAAATATGGATATGGATTTTTTGCAGGTGTATGGGGAAACATCATTTGAACTGGTTCACCAGATGATTAAATCTATCAACTTTACAGAAAATGATTACTTTATAGACCTGGGCAGTGGTATGTATTTCACAACTTCGATTTTCTCGACTTATCTAAGATAAATATTTTGAGCCAGAATCTGGAAAAAGGGCTGTGAAGTATTTGATACTCGCTGTATAAAAGGCCCAGTCTGTGTCTAAGTGTGGCCTGATCTAGATAACAGCTGCTGTCTGAAAGTTGCATCAGGTTATAACAAATCTTTTGTAGAAAAGTATGGATCATCTTAAACAGACTATGTATGCGAAGGTTTATCTTGATCTATAATATTCTCAAATGTTATCAATGACCTCTTCCCCAGATCTATCTATGGTCATTTATAAGAATACTTCTTGTCCCCTACCACCTTTTCTTAAAAAAAAAATAAATTAATAAAATAGAAATTAAAACAAGCAGGTAGGCAATATAGATCTACCTAAATCTTAAACTAAGAGAAATAAATTTCATATAAATTTTATGTTAAAGCTTTTGGTTTGATATACAGGCATCTTTATGAAACTTAGTAAAAGGAAAATTATGATGTTTCTATCTGTATCTGTTGCCATGTGTAGCACCTGTTTGTTATGTACATGTAGTATATTCTAGTGTTCCCTCCTTGTAGGTGTAGGCCAGGTGGTTTTACAAGTGGCTGCAGCTACACCATGTAAGATGTGTTACGGCATTGAGAAGGCAGAATGGCCTGCAGCATATGCAGAGGTAAACTTTAATATTGTATGAAAATTTTGCACTATGTCCAAGTTCAAAGAATTTGCATTGGCATAGTTGTGTTTACAAACACATCTTGTTTCATTTGAAACAATAGAAATTTAAATTTGTATGCACATTTCAAGTAAATAGGAGAAAATGTTTCTCATCTAGAGGGAAATTATGTAATTTTGCTCACAATTATACTTTACTTGATGAGATTTATTAGCATTATCCCCAAAATTACAGAAATGAAGCTAAAACATGGGAGATTCGGGAGAGAAAATGATTTTCATAAATAAAGGAAAGGCCTGTTGATTCATTGGTTTTTGTCCAATTTCAGAACATGAGAGATGAATTCAAGAAATGGATGAAATGGTATGGTAAAAAGCACAGCAATTTTCTGGTAAGATAAAGATGATTTCATTTCATTCCGTTGTTAACTTACCATACGAAATATACATTAGAATGACCATCCTACCACCACGCAGAAACACGTAAACAAAAACAATGAGCGTCTAGTGATCATGATCACGGAAGTACTCCGAGTACCTAGACGCTCCTTCCGGCAGTTAATTTTTCTGCGCCATTGCAGTCAACACGTGAATGTAATTGTCGCTCGAATTTTCGTGTTTATAATGACAGACGTGAAAGATACCGACTCGGGGAAGTCTTCCAAGAAAAAGTCTTCGAAAGTGAAGGCTTCGGTCACCAATACGAGCGCTACTCAGTCATTAAATGACAAGGAAACAGGACAAAACGAGACGGAAAACAACGTGGTTAGCCTCGAGGAAAAATTGAATAAGAAGTTTGAGGAGCGATTTTCGGGACTTTCGTCGCAGATTGAAAGCCTTATGGCCATTTTCACCAGTCAGGTGAGTCAGCCCCAGACTTCTGTTCGTGATGAGGGTGCTCAGTACTTGGCTGAGCCTGTCCCCTCTATGGTCACAGTCGAGGCAAATAGTGCAGCTCGCAGACCTTTGATATCCATGGAAAATAGTCTGAACAGGGATTATGGCTTGGATAATAATTACTCTGGACCTAGTAGAGATGATGCTCTTTCGATACAGGTTTCGGATACGGAGAGGCGTAATAGTGGGTTCTATGAGGAATCTGATGCACACTCTTTGGTTTCTGCTAATAACGATGAGAATGGTGTTTGTGACACTCGTTTTAGTAAATATATGGCAGTCAGTGATGATGTTCAAAATAAATCTCTGTTGAATTTGTTTGGTGAAGATGCACAAACGAAGTCACAGAAAGCTAGTGTTGGCATCATTTTGGACAATGCACAGAAAAACATTATTTCGGAATCTTTCCGTTGTGAAAAACCAGAGAAACTGTCGTGCTTTAAGGACACTTACAGAAATGACTTTCCTGTGCATGAATCCTGTGAGGACTGGTTTCAGGTGCCAAAATTGGATGACACTGTTGAGTCCTTACTTATCAAAAAACATGGACACAGGGCGGCTTTTGGCCATGCACCTACTCTGTTCAGTAGACCTATGCGCTCTATTGAGCGGTTAGGTTTCCAAACTCAGATGGCTTCTCGTATGGGAATGATTCTGTCATGCTATTCTCAGCAAGTGCTTGGGTCTTTGTTGGATTGCTTACAACAAAAGAATTGCAATTTGGATTTGGCTATTCAGATGACACGTGATAGTTTCGCTATTTCCACAAAATTGTTAGATCAAATGTCAAGGACCGGTGCCTTTGCTCATTTGATCAGGAGAAAAGCAGCCTTATATGACACTGGCTTGAGTGAATTTAAAGATTATGCTGCGACTGTGAACTCTTTACCTCTTACTGCAGAGGGTGTTTTTGGCACTGATTTTGACAATAAATTAAAAGCAAAACAAGAAAGAAATAAGCAAATTGCAGAGGTTATTCCTGATAGTATGTTTCAGAAATCTAAGCCTTTTCCCTCTACAGGTTCTTACAAGAGAAAGCAGTATTCAGGCTCTTCAGAGAACGCAGCTAAGAGAGGGAGATATGAAGACAAGCCCCAACAACAGCGTCAGGGCAACAATTATTCGGGAGCGGGTCAATTTAGAACCCCCAGACTACCCTACAAACAAACACAAAAGAATAAGGTTAGTTCAATGGAATAAAACAGACCAAAGTGTCTCCAGAAAAATTGGCACTTATTTTGTCAGAGGTAGAAAGCTTATGGAAAAAGGAGCTATAGAAGAAGTTCCACTGCAGTCAGCAATGGAAGGTTTCTACAGCACCTTTTTCCTTGTTCCCAAGAAAAACGGAGAATTACGTCCGGTGATAAATTGAAGACCATTAAACAGATACATACTGAAAAAACATTTCAAGATGGACACTCTTGCCAAGGTGATAAATCTTTTGAAAAAGGGGGATTACGCCTTCTCTCTCGATCTGAAGGATGCTTATCTTCACATCCCCATGCACGAATCTCACAGGAAGTACCTGCGTTTTTGCATAAACGGCAAATGCTACCAGTTCAAAGCAGTGTGTTTTGGCCCCACGCAAGCACCCAGAGCATTCACCAAAATTGTGACGGTGGTAGCCGCTTTTCTTCGAATGCACAATGTGAGACTAGGGTCATACCTAGACGATTGGTGCATAGCAAATGGGGAGAGGATGGGAATCCTGTCAGATCGAGAAAGGACACTAGACATTCTTTTGAATTTAGGCTTCATAATAAATTTAGAAAAGTCTTCTTTAATCCCAAGTACAACAATCACATATCTGGGAAGTCTGTTCAAACTGCATCTAGGCCTGTTTTTTCCAACCTTGGAAAGAATAGAGAAGCTGGAGAATTCAATTCAGACTCTAATAATAGGAAAAGAAAGTACAGCTTTTCAATTTCTTCATGTTCTGGGCCAGATGGCCTCTTGCATAGAGATAATTCCGTTTGCTCGATTGCACATGCGCCCAATTCAAATGCATCTTCTGTCCTTTTGGAAACCAATTACCAGGGACATGTCGGCCAAGATTCCGGTGACCAAACATTTGATAGGTCATCTGAATTGGTGGTTAGTGAGAGCAAATACGCTAAAGGGTCGATCCCTGCAACCATGGTCTACAACAGTAACATTAACGACAGACTCTTCCAAGACAGGCTTTGGTGGCCACTTGGAGGGTCAACAAATTTTTCAGGGAACATGGTCTCGGGCAGAAGCCAGACGACACATAAATGTGTTAGAACTGGAGGCTGTGTTAAGGACAGTAGAGTTTTTCCTCCCATTCTTAAAGGACAAACAAGTTCTTATAAGATCAGACAACACAACAGTAGTTCAGTTCATAAACAAACAGGGGGGGACGAGATCTGCCAGCCTGTGTTACATAGCCTGGGATCTATGGAAGCTGGCAATAAAACACAACATCAGTTTGAAAGCCGCATTTATAGCGGGCAAGAAAAACATACTTGCGGATCAACTGTCCAGAGTGAAGATTCGCCCTTCAGAATGGACCCTAAACAATTTGATAGTGCAAACATTATTCAATCTTTGGGAACAACCAATGATAATTTGATAGTGCAAACATTATTCAATCTTTGGGAACAACCAATGATAGACCTTTTCGCATCTGCAGACAATCATAAAACTCCAATTTCTTGCACTTAGTCACCTCACAAGAAAGCGCTAGCAGTGGACACACTGTCAATTTCATGGGACGGGATGATGGCGTATGCATTTCCACCAATTTGCCTGATCCCGAAAGTCCTTCATCACATGCAGCAATTTCACTGTCAAATTCTTCTAATAGCTCCCCAGTGGCCCAGACGTCACTGGTACACAATGCTACTTCAAATGTTAATAGCAATACCAGTCAGGTTACCAGTCTTGCAAGAAATGCTCCTCACAGCCTGGTTGCTCTCGACAGAAATTTCAAAACAAAAGGATTTCCTAAGAGGGTTAGAAAAATACTCGCAGCCTCTTGGAGAAAAGGCACAAGAAAGGACTACATCAGTAAATTCGCAAAATTCAATAGCTGGTGTGGTGAAAGGGAAAAAGATCCCTATACTGTTTCTCTAATAGATTGTGCAGTTTTCTTGACCTGTCTTTTTCATGAGGGTTTACTGTATAGAACTATATCTGGGTATAGGTCTATGCTTTCAGCTGTGTTACCACCTGTTGATAACCATCAAGTAGGTCAACATCCATATATAGTGAGGCTCATTAAAGGGGTATTTAATTTAAGACCTCCAATTGTAAAATTATGCCCGGAATGGGATTTGGAAAAGGTTTTAAAAATTTTGCAAAAATATCCTTTTGAGCCTCTTCAGAAAACAAGCTTGAAATATGTTACATATAAAACTGTTTTTCTTGTAGCAATCACAACGTTCCGAAGATGCTCGGACCTACAATCACTGAAGATCGGTGAAGGAAACGTATCTGTACATAATGGGGGTTTATGGTTCCTTAGACAAGGATTATCCAAGCAGGATAGACAGTCGCATTACGGAAATAGAATCTGGGTTCCAGCCTTTCCAGACAACAAACTTCTTGATCCAAAGAGAGCTTTGGCTATTTATTTGAAGAAAACAGAACCTTTTTGTGGAGGACAAGAGTCAGATGAGTTAAAACTTTTCTTATCTTTCATTGAGCCACACCAACAAGTTTCATCACAAACTATCGGCCGATGGATTGTGAGTACAATAAAGCTAGCTTATGACAAAGACTTCAAAGTTAAGGCCCATTCTACGAGAGCCATTGGACCATCTTGGGCTCTTTTCAAAGGAGCTAGTATATCTTCTATCATGGAAGCAGCAGACCGGAAAACAGAATCCACATTTACAAAGTTCTATTTACGTAATGTGGAGAACTGTGTTTTAAAGTAATTTAAGAATAAAGTTACTATGTAAATAACTGTTGTGCATTGTATTTAGTGTACATATGGGATAGTTCAGCAGATACTGATGTGTATATATGGAACTGTTTCACGAGGGAATAATTTGTATACAGAGATGATACATTGAGATGGATTACAGGAAAATGCTCCCGCCTCCAATAAGAGGTAAGCTTTGTAATCTATTCTAATGTATATTTCGTATGGTAAGTTAACAACGGAATGAAATGAAATTTAAAAATTTGTTCTCAAATTTAAATTTTATGAATGGAGTTGTTAACTTACCATACGATTCCCTCCCACCTCCCCGGCATTTTCTTTAGGGACTGCAATGTCGCCTTTATTACATTAACTGCCGGAAGGAGCGTCTAAGTACTCGGAGTACTTCCGTGATCATGATCACTAGATGCTCATTGTTTTTGTTTACGTGTTTCTGCGTGGTGGTAGGATGGTCATTCTAATGTATATTTCGTATGGTAAGTTAACAACTCCATTCATAAAATTTAAATTTGAGAACAAATTTTTAAATTTTCTAATATTATGTTAACATCAGTTTATTTTCTAAGACATACTTCACACAGACTTTAAAGGAAAATGTGACTTTAAATTATGAGTGCTAAAATACTTGATAAATTTTAGGGTAATCCACCCTTAATGAGATTCATATGACCTTTGAATAATTCTGGCGACATTGTAAACATGTGTTGGTGGAACATTCCACTACTAAATGTTAATGACTTCGGGCGAATAGGTCAGATAGGTAACAAATTTTAAGAATGTCGCATGAATTTTCCCCATGTTGCTTGAATCCCATTAGGGTGGACTACCTAAATGACAACAATTTTGATTTGTAACTTTCTCTGAACAGTATTTTGACAAGAGTTGCAGATGACAAAAATAATTGATGTCAAAAAGATGTGTGTCCTGTCGTAGCATAGGAAAATGTTGAGGGAAATGGAGAATTTGCTCATAAAAAATTGCTGTGCTTACATGGGAGACTTTTATATAATCTTAGAGATGTTATTTTAAAGGTCAACTACGACCTATATTTTAATTTCTATAGCATGAAAAGTAGTTAAAAACAACATTTTTCACGTTTCCTGTTTAAAATTTACCCCTCCGGTTAATTAGAAAGAACATGTAGACAACTGACCTATTTAAAAAACCGACTAGAATGATTGTTCTTGATAGATTATTCCTCTTTGTCAACATGAGGCGTCATTGGAGCCCGAAAACAATAACAGCATTTGTTGATCCCCGTCGTCATTTATGCCAGTTGCACATATATTACCCATTTAAAAATATTAAATATGCAGATCAAGATCTATTCAAAATGATAGAATTCAATATAGAAGTCAGTGCTTCTGAAATAAGTTGCCCGAGTTGTCCGACTTGTCCGTTTACCTCAAATTACCTTTACGGACAAGTAGATTTTGAAAGCTAGGTTGTCCGTGGACAAGTGAAAAATCCGGTTATAATAAAGAGTGTTTTTTTTTTCTTTTTCTCACAATTTTTTCATACAATGTATTAACTGATAGTTAAATGTACAAATTTTGTTGTAGACAATAGTTAGAAAGTCATAATAGATAAGCAACAAACAAATTACCGTAAAATCAGAAATGTTCGCTAGGGATTAATCTTCGCTATGTTCGCGAATCCAATTAATTCGTAAACATTTAGCCACGTGAACATATTGCCTGTGAGCAAATGCAATGATTAATTCGTAAACATTTAGCCACGTGAACATATTGCCTGGGAGCAAATGCAATGATCCTACAAGAACGCACCGACCGTCCGTCCGCCATTACTTTGATTTTCGGAATTGTTTTGGTTTTATCGTACAATGTAAATCGAGTAAATAATGCAATCAAACTAGACAAACGACTTTAATGTTCACATTCTTTAAAATTTCCAATAAACCTTCGCTGTGATGGGCCTTGAATACATCAAAATGACCAGGGCTGTTTGGTTACACCTGTAACAAAAGGTGTGAAATGTGGTCAATAGAGCAACATACGATTTTGACAGGCATTATTTGTCAGCAATTAACAGTTATGTTATGCAGTTTTCCATACTTTAAACAAGATCTATTGAATCTGTTGAACAAATACGGACTGCTGAATGTATTCGATCTGAATTATATTGATTTGATTTTATTAATCTACAGAAGATGAATAGTGTTTGGTATGTAAATATATTCACGTACATGATTAAAGGATTAATTGATTACGGATTACGTGAGACCTTTTTATACGCCCGAAGGGTCGTATTATGTTATGGCCCCGCTCGTCTGTCTGTCCGTCTGTCCGTCCGTCCGTCCGTCTGTCCGTCCGTCCGTCCGTTAGCAATTTCTTGTGTGCGCAACTCCTCCTACAGTTTTGATCGGAATTTGATCAAACTTGCCACAATGAATCTCCATGGTGTCTAGTTGTGCATATCGCTTACGGAATTTAATTAACTCTTTTCGTTCTTGAATTATCTGCCCTTGAATTAAAAAAATGCCCATTTTCTTGTGTGCGCAACTCCTCCTACAGTTTTTATCAGAATTTGATCAAACTTGCCACAATGAATCTCCATGGTGTCTAGTTGTGCACACCGCTTACGGAATTTAGATAACTATTTTCGCTCTTGAATTATCTGCCCTTGAATTTAAGAAAAAATGCCCATTTTCTCAAAAATATCCATTTTCTCCTGTATGCAACTCCTATAGTTTCAACCAGAATTTAATCAAACTAGCCACAATGAATCTCTATGGTGTCTTGTTGTGCAAACAAAAGCTTTTGATAACTTTTCATGTTTGAATTAACTGCCCTTGAATCGAAAAAATGGCCAATTTTACTGACAAGCCCCTCTCGGGCGTATATGCGCCGCTTTGCGAAGCTCTTGTTTAACAAGTAGGGGCATCTGGTATTTTTTACGTATCTTGTTATTAATATGAAGACAGGCTGTAAAAGTAAAACACAAAACCGATTGTTGATGATTTTATTTTCGTGAAAATTAAACCACATGGTTCACAGGTTTTGTTTTTCGCAATCTTTTACCCTCGCGAACCACTTCAAATTTAAAAATTCGTAAACTTTTGGCCCAGCGAAAATATCTGATTTTACAGTAAGCTATTGAAAAGTATATAAGTTTTGTACGGACAAGTTAATTTTTGATACGGACAAGTCAATTTTGGATCAACACTTGTCCGTGGACAAGTAGATTTTCAAAACATTTCAGAAGCACTGGAAGTTATTGAAAAGGAAAAAAGGGAATTTAATTTGAATGCAAGCAATAATAATAGGGTAAACAAAGACCGCATGGAAAGTACACATGCTTGACCTATGTCGATATACAAATTTGGTCATATGCAACGGTATACTCCACAGAGAGGCATGTGACGCCCAAAGCCCGCCCACTAAAACATGTATCTCGTTGGGCATTAGGCATCCACTAGGTTTTATGAAAACAGATTACCTTGTAAGGAAAACTCGTAATACGTCACCACATAAATAAACAAATCGCACATGCGATCATGACATTTTATCGCGATCATGACATTTTATCGCGGTAAAAAAATCCGATATCTTGACTGCTGTGTTCAACGCGTTAACGCTTTCGATTGTGAAATGCCTGTCTATGTATTATACTAAAATCCATTTTCAAACAATTTATGAGAAAACCAGAAAATCCTTTCATTTGCTCGTAATTGACCTTTAAACAATGCTACCTCTGATACACTATAGCAATTAGTATAATGTTGTATGTTTGATTGTTTTGCAGCTGGAGAAAGGAGACTTTTTATCAGACGATACAAAAGAAAGAATAAACAATGCTACGTAAGAAGATTTTATAAATATATCAGTCTGACCAATTCCCTCATAATGACAATTTTTGACACACAAGATAAAAAGCTGTAAAAACATGGAGGAAAATGAAGAAATTGCTTGTGACAACAAAAAAATAGAATTTTATCTTTCATAATTTTTAGCTCGACTTTTTCGAAGAAAATGAGAGCTTATACTGTCACGTCGGCGTTGCAACAAAGGTTAAAGTTTTTTCAAACATCAATAACTTCCATACTATCAGACAGATTCAAACCAAACTTAAAATACTTATTCACCATTACACCCTCTACCTTACTACCATGGCCCATGACCCTGGCTACACTATATTTGGAGTTATGCCCCTAAGCAACTTAGAAAGTCGAGCGCACTGTCTTCGGACAGCTCTTGTTTGTCAGTGTAAATTCCAGGTGCATTTTTGGGAAAGAGTTGATTCAAGTTGTGTTTGTTTATTTCAGTGTGATATTTGTGAATAATTTTGCTTTTGGACCTCAAGTTGACCATCAGGTGAGTAATTTTAAATTCTTGAAATTCTTATTCCGCCAATTCGCCGAAAGAGGATGTTTATTAGTTTATCTGTCAGTTCCACTATATATATGTAAAGTACATCCACATTTTGTGAACAAATCTTCCCACATTTATCAATGGATTTGATCAAACCTTCACTAAATGTTTCCAGTTGGACAAACCTTGCACACATTGTTGTGTTAAACACAATCAAAACAAGCCAGTAGTTCAGAATTAATGTGTTCATAGGCTTATTTTGTTCTATGCTCCAGGCATATATTTTTTTTGTCATGCAGAGAATCATTGTCATCTAGATTGTTTCAAAAGGAAAAACCCTATTGTATATTTCTTCTTAAATAAATATAGAATGGAGATTTATGGCTTGAAAAGGACAAACACTGAGCTCAGACTGTCTGTACAGGGTCTTATTAACCCATTACTGTACAGTGACGCCTGTTTACTCCCTCAAAAGAAAAGGCTTGGGAAAACATTGTGGAAAATGAAGAAATTGCTTGTGACAAGCAATGTCTTCATATACCACAATGTTTTCTGACCCAAAATGGCGAGATTTTTAAAATTTCATCAACTTGAAATTGTTGTCTGCAACACCTTTCAAATTGGAACTGTCCATGATTTTGCCGTCTGGTAATGGGTTAAGGGCATGTGTTTTAGATAAATAAATGTTTCATTAGCCATAATCTTTCAAAAACACATTTCTTTTGTTTCAGTTAAAACTCAGGTTTGCCAATATGAAGGAAGGTGCTAAAATTGTGTCCTCCAAAGCCTTTTGTCCTCTCAACTTTAGAATTACAGACAGAAACCTCAGTGGTAAGAAATTTTTACACAAAATAGTTGATTATATGTGTATGTGACCCGTCATGCTAAAAGGGACCTTATCCGAACTCCAAAAATCCAATTTTTGACAAACTTGTCAGACTCACCACGGGTCAACCAGATACTGTATGCGAAAAATGAACATATAGTAATATAGGGAAAACATTCCGGATTAAGAAAATTGCATAAAAGTGAAAAGTGTCGGCACTTGTCAGGCTGTGCGGACTGTGCAGACTGACTAGGGTCGATATTTTTCACACACCCAATAAGGTCCCTTTTAGCGCGATGGGTCATATATTAATAACCCTTGTCCTGCTGACTTTAGAATTTTATTCCAACAAACTACAGATCTAAGAGACATTTATAAAAGATCAGCTCAAGTTTTTGCAACAATAATGGAGTAGAATACAGGCAGTGTAGGCTAAGATCAGACTGCATGTCTGTGCAGGCTGATCTTAGTCTATACTTCATGCCAAAGCTTTAGTTACAACAATAAATTGACGTGAACAGCTTTAGAAGGGTTAACCCATTCTCATACATTGTTGCCTATTGACCCCACAAGATAAAGGCTTTTGAAAACATTGTGGCAAATGAAGAAATTGCTTGTCACAAGCAATTTCTTTATTTTTCACAATGTTTTGTCCTCTGAAAGGCCAAAAAATTCATTCACTTGAAATTGTTGTCTGAAACGTCTTTGAACTTGGACAAGTCTAAAATTTTGCTGAATGGTAATGGGTTAAAGTGGTCAAGTTTAACCCTTTCCCAAACGACAAAATTTAGGACTACAATGTATTCCAATTTGAAAAGTGTTGCAGACGACATTTTCAAAATGATTAAATTTTTAAAACATTTTCATTTTGGGTTAGAAAACATAGTGGAAAAGGAAGAAATTGCTTGTCACAAGCAATTTCTTCATTTCCCACAATGTTTTCCCAAGCATGTTCTTGTGGGGGAGTCAAAAGGCGTCATTTTGCAGTAATGGGTTAAAGAAAAATGCCGTAACTAAAGCTTGAATATGCTGTACCTGCGACATTTTTTATTATACGCCGCCGGAGGCGGACATATATTGGCGTCATCTTCTCCGTCTGTCCGTCTGTCCATACGTACGTCCGTCCACTTTTCTTGTTAACGCAACTCCTCCTAAGTTTCTGGCTGGATCTTCTTGAAACTTGGTCAATGTTATCACCTCAATTGGTAGATGTGCATGAAGGAAGGATTTTATGGTTCATTGATTTTTGCCTGAGTTATGCCCCCTTAAAACTTAGTCTCTGGGGTGGCATATATTGTGACCATGGCACTCTTGTTAACTGTTAGATGCATGCTATGTATAAATTTCTGTCAATAATCCATTCGTAAACACAAGAAATTGGACCCGAGTCCACTTTAGCTTTTTGTCCTCCAACTTAAGTATAACAGATCGGAACTTCAGTGGTAAGAAATGATTTCACGAATTACTTGATTGTGTGTATACTGTTATGTTTGAAAAAAGTTGCGGGTTTAAACTCTTTCAACTGCTGTGGTCATATCACCGTGACTGGAGCACCTAACAATGGATTCCTGTCATTTCTCACACGGTATTGCCACAACATCCTTACCAGTACCCTAGCCTGCAGCTGCTCACCGACATTAGGTTAACGATTAGAAAACCATTGGTTGGAGACAATTTAGTCTGTTGTGGCTTGGGATTGAACCCAGAACCTCCCGAATTAGAGTCTAATGCACTGCCAACTGCACTTTGTCCATGGTTAATTTGGAACTGAATGAATTCTGTTTGAAGATGAAGGAAAAATGCTGAGTAAAAGAAACACAAATTTTAATAAATTTTTCAGAAGTGATAGAAAATGATGTATTTAAGCACTAAGCAGACAATTTCGATTGATGTCATGGATTGTATAATCATTTGTCTTATCCCAGAAATTTTATTTCTTTTGGATATGGTAACACTCATATTGCTTGTTCATTCAGTTAATATCATCTTTCATTTATTCGTTTACACCTTTTGTTTTCACTCCATCATTTTGTTTGTTTATTTTCCCCTTTTGTTGGGCCCGCATCTCTTCAGATATAGGCGCTATAATGCATGTGTCGGAGTTGTCGCCGTTACGTGGAGCCGTTTCATGGACTTGTAACCCCGTCACATATTACCTTCACTGTGTAGACCGGACGATGGTGAGTGATCAATCAACCGTAACGAGGACGCCTCCAGTGTGCCTGACTAACTCGGGCACCCCAGAGTGACCTTCCTTTTGCGCTTTATGTTGTACATCTTAACCTTTCTCGTTTTGTCACCCGTCTTCAGGGCTAAAGATAAGAGGAGGTAAAGGCATTTCATACTGTATTGTAAAATATCTTACATTGAATCATTGTTCATCAAATCCTATGTTGTGGGTACTCATTGGAATCGTCTCATTGAGACGATTGGAATCGTCTCATTGAGACCATTCTAATGAGTACCAACAACATAGGGTTTGGATTTGAAAAATATCAAATTTGAAATTTGCTTACCCTCTCTTATATGCTGCTCTGCGTCTCTAATTTCTGTTTTAGTTTAGTCCTGTGTTCTTGGTATTTCATAAGCAAGACATATGTACTTGTATAAAATTAGTTTTTATGCTCCCCAGAGGGAGAGCATATAGTCGCCGCTTTGTCTGTCCGTTCGTCCTGTCCGTCCGTCATTCCGTCCGTCCGTCCGTCCGAAGTGATTTCTCCATAACCCTTGGGCCAAATCAAATGAAACTTACCATGTGAACTCCCTATGACAAAATGCCGATGTACTTTTCCCGGTTTTTGGATTTGAGGCCTCGTCATGGGAAAAGGGGACTTAAGGTTAAATACAGTTTTTCTCTGATTTCTCCTAGTCTAATGGTCAGAATTTGATGAAATTTCATATTTGAGTAGCAAATCAGATGCCCTTGACAATAAACTATTTAAAATATGCATATACAAAATATGTCATGGAAAAAGGGGGCTTAACATTTGTTAGCTTTATATTAGCTCTGAATGGCATATATGTATTGTGACAATGCCTTGTTCGGGGAGCATTGTCCGTCTCTGACGGCTCTTGTATTTATAGGCTAAGAGTCTTTGTAAATGATCACTTCTCTGTTTGAGAAAGGATCTTCCCTTTTCATATGATATTTGTATTTAAACATGTAGCATATGTCTTGTTACACCATTTCACCTCATATCCATGGCTTTAAGATGGTTGAAAATGTTTTTGATTAGTATTGAGTAGAATTATTATTAGAAGTACATAAATTGAAAAATATGATCCAATATAAAAGATTTTAAGGACTGAAAATGAACAGCATAACAAAAGAGTTTGGTGTAGAAAAAAATCTGAAGCATATTCAACCGTCTTATGATTAGAGAAAAAGTTTCCTGTTCAGTTCCACAATTCCTTGCCATATTTACAAAATATTCAGAATGAAACAGTTCAAAACCATATAACAATCATTTGGTGAAATTTTTTATCTTGAAGCAAAATGAAGTACAAGTTAGATTGTAAGAATGATTAGACTTTGTTTCCAGAAGAATTTGGACATTCTTCTGCTTGGATATCCAGGAAAGTTTTTTTCTCATGCAAGCGTTGTTATAATCACTCTCATACTCATGTCTACTAACCTCTGCCTTCATTTGTTTATACATGTATTAGTTGATAAAACTATTTGCCACTGTATTTGTCTTACATGTGTTGACATCAAAATTAGGGGTGTTTGTGGTCAGTTTGTTTGTTGTCATTGAATTTCTGAACATGTATAAAGTGTCATGAAGGCTTGGTAAAATTTCTGCTCAAAAAGCTCTTTTCCAGGAATGGACATTATAGATTATTGCCAGTTTTGTTAAAAAAAAAAGTAAAAGAAAAAAAGGTCATGTTGAAGGATGGACAATAAATGTATTGTTTACCAATTTGGTATGTACAGTAAGCATTTGCTTGAATGATGCTGACAGGACCAAAATGTTTTCTACACTTTATTTTATAAAAATCTATCCTTTTATCAGCATACCAATTTGTCATTGGCTGTGGCTTTTGAAATGGACCACTCTGAAATTTTGCTGCTGGGGAAAGGGTTCAAGGTGATATAAATTGCATATCAATTAGGTTTCTGTTTAGATTTCATCCTGGAGAAGGGTTACAAATTGTCGCTTTTCTACGAAAATCTTGTAACTGCATCTGATAAATAAGTTGCAGTTACAAGAGTTTTGTTTAAAAGCGACAAAATGCTCATATAACCTGCACTGTAGTGATAAGTTAGCAATAACACTGCTGGAAATCTTGTGACTCAACTGTTACAGAAAGTCTTGAATAACTGTCCTATCTGATTTGAAAACGGCTTGAAGTAGAGGAGGAGGAAATATGTCACGGGTTTGCTGGATGTGGTATATCTTTTAAAATCAGTTAATAAAACAGTTGTTGAAGGTCAAGTATAATTTGACATGGTTGTTAATAACTTTATTAACAGCCGATTTGTTTAAGGTCTACCTTTTTCACCTTCTCTGCTTTAAACCAAGTACAAATTGGTCAAGAATTAACAGAATTATTGACAATTTCATGCAATTGTTGTGTCACAAGATTTGTGGCCATGGATAAATTAGTGATAAGTTATTGATAAGTCCATCATCGCCTCTGTCCAGCCATGACTCGTCTCTCTGCTATTGCAGATATCGGTACGATCATGCACGTTACAGAGTTATCGCCCTTGAGTGGTGCCGTGTCGTGGACGGGCAAGGCTTTTACCTACTACGTCCACACCATTGATCGAACTCTGGTGAGTAGCAACACTCCTGTCAGACTAGCGTAGATGCAAGTTGCTCCAAGTTCCATTAATTGATTATACCCCCACCTACAAAGTCTGTCTGCCATCCCTTCCGTAGACATTTCCTTTCTTTGCTTTGACTGAACAAGGAATTATGAAACCAGGACTGTCCACTGATTCTTAAATATGGGGGTACAAAGTCCTTTTACACAGTATTCTTGTACTCATTCCATCTAAAACATAAAAGGTTGCTGTCATTAAATGGGGTTACAAGACTCAGTTTTGGGGGTAAAAAACACTTATTTTGTGGGGTTTAGAAACCCCAGAAACTTTCAAGAAATCTTTACGGTCACAGAACAACTCTTTTTCAAAATCGTTTCTATGCTTTGCATCTAGTCATGAATCTGATCTAGTCATGAAACCCTACTGTTGCTGATTACCCAAGGATGTACTGGTGATTGATCTGATGCAGTGGTCACACGCTGTATCACAGGGATTGCAGGTTTGATCCCCTGCCATTCCGGTCTTCTGGGGAGACCAGAAGCCAAAGTCCCGTCTCCATATGACCTTAGCTGTTGAATTGGATGTAAAACTTCAATCAATTCAAATCAAAGGATGTACCCATTATGTTGGTCAAAGGTTAGGATGTTCTTGGAAACTTGGATCAATTTGTATCTATGGAATGAATGCATTTTTCTGGGAAAACTAATTATAATAGTATTCTTCTTTTCTTTTAATGAAAAGTCTGCACAAACTTAAATAATTTTGGTCAAAATTCTTGTCATTTACAAATTTTTGGCATATTTTTGTCTACAAAGTTACGACTTTCTCAAGAAAGTATTTAAAAAGAATACATGCAAATCCAAATTATATTGTGTTGAATTTACAAGAATTGTTATATATTTCTCGAAAGGAAAAAAGAGAAAAATGTAAAACTAAAAAACAACAGATTGACCAGAAAAAGGTATAATATATCCCTGCCATATTCTTGTGGTTTTGGCGATAAACATGACAGGATACAGTATACAGAATATGATTGTAATACCAACCTTCCTTTAGCTACAGCAGATACTGGAAAAGATATTTTCTGTGCCATATTGTATACAAATTCTAACTACCAACATTATTTATGTCACCTGCAGCTTATTTTATGTTTGAACAATTGAGAATATTGTCCTTTGGAAGAGGGTTAAAGAGATGGATGATTTCGGAAAACATTGTGACAAAAGAAGAAAATGGTGATGGTTAGCATTTTCTCCTTTTGTCATAGTGTTTATTGTGCTATATTACACACAAAACATATTTTTTGTACCATGTTATTTGTCATCTCCATGAGTTTTCAAATTGGACAAATTTGATATTTTGTCATTTGGGGAAGCATTAAGGGGGAATGCTCCAGTTTCCTAAATTTTTTCCCAATAATAGAATTTATTTATATTTTGTATGTTGAAATTACATGTTATTACCAATTGAAAAATAAAATAAAAGTGGGTGGTCAGCGATCTTGTTTGAATTTTATAGGCACTCGTATCACATACCCCTACAGCGAAAAAGTGCACACTTTCTTGCACCTGTCCAAGGTCACTAAAATGCTAATAAAAAGCTGCATATTCATCGTTTAGTCCGGAAAACGGATTTAAAGTAATGTCTTACATTAAATACGAACAGAAAACCCAAAATATGTGCTATTTTAAATGCGTAAGTGTATAAAACAGCATGCTCACATGTTCAGTTAGATCAACGAAGCTGGGGTGTTTTATGTCAAAATTTGCATATTTTTGGAAATATTTCAAGTTCTACAAAATAGAATTTGATAAAACTCCCTCATTGTATTAAGCAGCATGTCCTGGTAATAATTCAAAAAGAAAATGTATAGGTCAGCGCACTAATTAGTGAATTACGGCAATTTTTATCAGCTACACATGAATAAAATGACGCAAAACAGTGGTAACTGCATACACACTTACGACTGTCTTGCTCTAAATAATCGATTTCCATCTTGAGAAAATCAGTTTCGCATAATAAATACACTTTTACCGTCGAAAAAGGTAAATTGTAATGATGCGTTATATTATTGAAAATCTGGTAGCAAAACATATTGGTACGAAACATTTAATTTACTACAGTAATGTCCGAGTGTTCCGAAAAACTGGAGCATTCCCCCTTAAAGCATTTAAGACAATTATGTTTCTAAATTAGCCTGTGCCATAGTGCAGAATGACAAAGAGCCATGTTCCTATCTTATGGTTGCTACAGGTCATGAAGGAGTTTCAACCCTTTCCCAAACAAGACCTCATTTTGACGTCTCTAAAAGAAAAGGCTTGGAAAAACATTGAAACAAAAGAAGAAACTGCTGATAACCAGCAGTTTCTCCTTTTGCCTCAATATTTTCTGTGCCATATTTTACACAAATCCTATTTTTAAGAACATCCATTTTGTTATTTGTGGCAGTTTTTGAAATGGATCACCCTAAAAAAAATTTCGTTTTGAAAAGGGTTAAAGGAACAACACGGACCTTGATCAGACTGCATGTCCATGCTGGCTGATGTGGACCCATGTTCATCTCAAATACATTTACACGTTCCCAAACAAGACCAGGTTTTAAAGTCCCAAGAAGAAATTATTTGCGAAAAAAAAATTAGGGAAATGAAGAAATTGCTGATGGTCAGCAATTTCTCACTGGCGCTCGATCCTATATTACTGGTATGTAGGTCATTGATGCTATAAATAAATGTATATATAAATATGTATGTAGGTCATTGTTTTGGGGTCGAGTGCTAGTGCAATTTCTCCTTTTCCCTCAATATTTTCTGTTACAGCATATAGATTTTCTACTTTTGATTATCGATTTTGCCATTTGAATTTTCTTTTGAAGTTGCAAAGTCTAAATTTTTGTTGTTTTGAAAATGGTTAAGGGCCCTTTTCACAGTTTTTGGCTGATTTGTGTTTTATTCATTGTTCGGTTTGTCATCTGCTGAGCTGTGAACCACTTAAAAACTTTGTTATTTTGTTTAAACCTTTCCTAAAAGGCAATTTTTTAGACCGTCCCATTTTGAAAGGAGCTACAGACTACAAAATAAATTATGTCAAAAGTTCAAAATAAATATACTATAGCACATAAAATATTGCCACAAAAGGAGAAAATGCTGATAATCAGCATTTTCTTCTTCTGCCTGTACAGTGTTTTTGCTAAGCTGTAACCCCTTACCACATAATGACTCTTTTTGACTCCCTAAAAGATAATGGCTTTGGACAACATTGTGGAAAATGAAGAAATTGCTTGTGACAAGCAATTTCTTCATTTCCCACAGTGTTTTTTACCCCCAAAAGACCAAAAAAATTAAATATAATTCACTTTAAATTGTCGTCTGCAGCATCCTTGAATTTGGATCAATCTAAAATTTTGTTGTTTGGCAAAGGGTTAAAGCTTTGGAGTGTCAAAAGTTGTCACTGGTTGGCAAGAGTTCAAGTGATGTTCAAGGATCGCAAGGTCCTTTACCAGATAAGAAAAGTTCAGACTTGTCTAAGGTGAAGAATCTTGACAACAAAGAAATATTGAGATATAAGAATGGTTAAAATTTATACATTGATGAAAAATGTTAATGGCATCTGAGATCATATTAGATTTTATATAGAATATATAGAAAAATATAAATAAATAGACTGTAAGTTTCTTTTCATAAACTTGATTATTAAATCTGATAGAAGTGATTAAATTTCTTAATTTAAGGCATTAATGATCTATTGTATTGTTATAATTTTGAAAATATAAATGAAAACAAAATAGGATTGCGTTAGGATAAATCTGTATGTAAATGAAAGGCTGATGTTTGTCTATCTTCTGCTGAAAGTATGATTAGTGAAAATTAAAGCAGTGTTTAGGTACGGCTAAATATTTCCCAAATGATCCCTGATTTTGATGTACTTAATAGAAAAAATGTCGGAAAATATTTAGGGATGCCCTTATCTCTCAATATTTCCTATGTTGTGACATGCAGAATGAGATTTTCATAAAATTTTGTAGCATTTAGTTTGTCAACTGTAACAGCTGTCAGTTTGGACCAGCTTCAAATTTTGTTGTTTGGAAGGGGGTGAAGTTCTGATAATATCACGGTGTATAATCACGTAACTTAGAATTTCCGATAATCTTCAATAAATTTGTCAATACTTGACCAATTGGAATTCGGTTTGAAGCAGAGAAGGCAGAAAAATGTCAGGAACAACCTGGACGTATTAGATTTTTGAAAGAATAACTGATGAAAAAGGTAATGAAGATAAACCAAATTTTGGTTTATCTTCAATAACTTTTTTATCAGTTGATTTTTCAAAAATCCAACACATGCATCTAATGCGTGACGTCTGTCCACCTTCTCTGCTTCAAACTGAATTCAAATCGGTCCCGTATTAACAAAATTATTGAAGATTTTCAGAAATTGTTGCATCACGTGATTATCCACCATGAATATGCCAATTTCGTTTCCTATATATGATTATTCTTTGCCTAATTTCAATGTACATCCATATTTCAGTTGGAAAGGTACTTCCAGAAGATGAGGAATCCATCCAAAAAGGTGAGCCCAGAATATATACACCACCTTCCTGTTCTTTGTCAATTTCATTGGTCAGTGTAGGTTAAAAAGGGATTATTGTAAAAGAAATTGTTATTGTATTGACATTCTGCAAGAGTACTTCATTTCTTAAAATTTTATTGTGCAAAAAATGTATCGTTAGCGCAAGATCGTATGGCACATGTTTACGTTTTGTTCAGATGTTAACAAAACATTTTTCGATAAAACGCAGAAAACTTGGAACAGTGAACACACCGCTCTATCACTGTACCTAAATTTTCAACAAGTCTACGTCACTTTGTATCTTTAATACAACACTTTTGTTTACATTTGGACAAAATGTAAACATGTGCCATACGATCTTGGGCCAACAATAAATGAGAAAAACTTTTTTTCATTTCCCACATTGTTTTCTACCCCCAGAAAGAAAAATGTAAAATTCACTTCTCTTGAAATTGTCGTCTGCAACATCTTTGAATTAGGACAGGACTAAATTGTTACTGTTTGGTAATGGGATAAAATTAAGGACTATGTTTTTGATCTACTGAACAGGTTGTAGAGGAAGAACAGCCACCTCCATTACGATCCATGCGTCGTGACAGACGCGGTAAAATGGTACCGTCTCTAACATCATCTCTCACACGAAGTGCTGCTAACTCTCAGGTGAATTTCATACCATTTTATGAAACTTTGACATGCCCTAATTAGGATGCAGATTTTACAGATTGTTAGCTGTTCATTCTCTTTTATAAGGGACCAATTTGATACAGTGGTAATATACTCCATAATCCATTACCAGATGGCAAAATCTTGGACAGTTCCAATTTGAAAGGTGTTGCAGACGACAATTTCAAGTTGATGAAATTTTAAAAATCCCTTCATTTTGGGTTAGAAAACATTGTGGTAAAGGAAGAAATTGCTTGTCACAAGCACTTTCTTCATTTTCCACAATGTTTTCCCAAGCCTTTTCTTTTGAGGGAGTCAAAAGGCGTCACTGTACAGTAATGGGATAAGGTAGAGTACCCATCATGTGGCTGTTTTGAGATTCATACAATATTGTAAATAGCTCCACTGGCTGTCAGACATGCAGTCTGATCTTACCCTACGCTGCCCTTTGTCTATGGAAATATTGTGGCAAAGAATTGAGATTAACTTCTTGAATTGTCTCTTAAATTGACAATTTTGAAAAAAGAAAATTAAAGTCAGCAGGACAAGGGTTGAGATTGTACAGAAAATTATTTACATATTTAATATCCATCTATTCCAGGAAAACCAAAATAAGCCTACCGAAGACAAAAAGAAGGAAAGTGTTGACTTTAAAGCATCCAGAGTGATTGATTTTGATTCTGCCAGTAACACAAGCACGGAGCACAATTCCACACCCACGACGGCAGATAAAAAGGTATTTGGCCCGACGACGCGGAGAAAGTGGTCGGAGTGGATAACGCGCCCGTACGAACCGCTGCCTTCCGTCACCGACTCTGAAAATGTGAGTGAGACCAAACCAAATTCGTAGTGTGTAGTGTCGTGTAAACACCCCAGTCTTGTGAATGTAGTGATATACTTGAAGGCTTTTTGACTATCTAACAAGAACTTTTTCGCCCCTTTATTAACCCATTGCCAAACAACAAAATTTTAGCCTAGTCCAAAGTCATAGGTGTTGCAGACGACAATTTCCATTGAACAAAATTTAACATTTTTTGGTCTTTCTTGGTAGAAAACATTGTGTAAAATGAAGAAATTGCTTGTAACTAACACAGAAAAAAGCCTTCAAGTACAATAACTATGTATTAGTGTGATTGGTGTAGTAAATGCTTCTTTTCTCATAGCTTTTCCACTTCATACAATTTTTCATTTGTTTTAATATTTAGATAGAATTAGATTTAAAATGAAAGAAGTTTGGTTTGTAAAAAAAATGAAGAATTAAAGAATTTTATTATATTTGATATTTCTTTGTAGTTGTTACTTGCATACAAAAGGGAAATGAAACAAACAAACAAAAACTTTTAACTGGTTTTGGTAGATAATGCAAGTGCTGAAAAAGAGAGGAAAAAATTAAAGAAATATAAAGACAATTACATACTAAAAAGTTGAATTTAAGGAGTATAGCTAGAGAATTGGTATGGTCTTTCTTATCATTTTGAAATGAGTTTATTTGTTACTTTATGATGTGTTTGTTTTGATTTCATGGATTTGATAACATTTTTGTCTGTTCGTTTAAAGAAAATGGTGTTAATTGCTATAATATTTTTCATAACTCGAATTAAAGATTTAAGAGGTAATGTTTCAACCCTTTGATATGCAATGAGAGGAAGAAGATTATGCAAAAAGTTGATTTCCAGCATTTTCTCCTTTTTAGCGAGCCGGGACTTTATGTCCGGGGAGCTAATGTCACAGCCCTAGTGTCGGCGTCCCGTCCCGTCCCGTCTGCACTTGAAAAACTTTAACCTGGTCTATATCTCAGGCACTATTAGAGATACAGCCTTGATATTTCATACATAGATACATCTCGACAAGACCTTTCATTTGAGACCATGACCTTTGACCTAGTGACCTTGACCTTGGAGTTTGACCTACTTTTGAAAAACTTTAACCTGGCCTATATCTCAGGCACTATTAGAGATACAGCCTTGATATTTCATACATAGATACATCTCGACAAGACCTTTCATTTGGGACAATTACCCTTGACCTTGGAGTTTGACCTACTTTTAAAAAATTTGCTGTTTTGTGACAAGCTCCCGTATAGGCGAGCTATGTTGTCCGCGGACAACTCTTGTTTAGCGAGCCGGGACTTTATGTCCGGGGAGCTAATGTCACAGCCCTAGTGTCGTCGACGCGTCCCGTCCCATCCCGTCGCATCGCGTCTTCACTTGAAAAACTTTAACCTGGTCTATATCTCAGGCACTATTAGAGATACAGCTTTGATATTTCACACATATACTTCTCGACGAGGCCTTTCATTTGGGACCATGACCTTTGGCTTAGTGACCTTGACCTTGGAGTTTTACCTACTTTTAAAAAAAACTTTAACCTGGTCTATATCTCATGCACTATTATAGATAGAGCCTTGATATTTCACACAAGGATACCTCCTGCCAACCAGGGGCGGAGGTGGTGCAGTGGTAACGCGCTGGACTTGAAACACGGGTCGCTGGTTTGATCCCCCGCTTCTCTGGTCTTTCGGATGAGACTTTAAACCGAGGTCCCGTCTCCATATGAACTTACCTGTTGAGTGGGACGTAAAACTCCATTCAATCCAAAACCTCCTGCCAAGACCTTTCATTTGTGACCATGACCCTTGACCTTGTGACCTTGACCTTGGAGTTTGACCTACTTTTGAAAAATTAGCTGTTTTTGTGACAAGCTTTCACATTTGCAAAGTCATTTGGTAATTTTGTGGTCTGTGCCACCTTTGAATTTGAGAAAAGTTCTAAAATTTGTTATTCTGCCACTGAAAATTGTTGAACATTTACTCTAAAGGAAAGTGTAGACTGAATTTAATTTAGTATATGTCTTATTTGTTTTTAACATATCCCCATCACTCCTGGACAACAAAATTTTAAAAATTGTTGATGATGATCAGGGATAAATACTAACTCTTTTCTCTTAGTAGCCAACTGGGCCCCTAACTTTGCAAAGTTAGGGGCCCAGCTCAAAATGTAGGGGCCCAACATTTCGGTCAAAAATCCTTGATGCAATGATGGTTAACTACCCTTTCTTAAGATAGTAATATGCTTTTATGATTTTAAACTTGAGAAAATATTATGGAAAAAAGAAACTGCATGTAGCAAAACCTTGTTCTGACATCCTTTGCAGAAATGACTTGGGAAAAATTGAGATAAAAAGGAGAAAATGATGACAATCAGCTGCTGTATTGTACATAAAGCACATCTTCATCAAAATACTACATATTACATTGGGTCATCTGCAGCGACTTTCTAACCACTCCATGACTGTTTCTTTTAGCCCCTTCCCAAACAACAAAATTTTAGGGTTGTACCGTTTGAAACTTATTAACCAAGGAAACACAGGTTTAAACTACCAAGATAATTCATTAAGTATGAAAATTTCACCATGGAGATTAAAGAACGAACTTTTTTGTCTCAAATTGTCTACAAACAAAAGCTCATAAATTTAAGGAAATCTCAACTCCATGTTTTCGGTCTTCGATCAGCTGTTTACATTAGTCATTATAACAGCTGGCGGAAATAGAATATAGCGTGTTCGTTTCTGACCCAGTTTCTGCAACTGAATAATTTTCTTGTTCGATTTAAAGACCGATTTTGTGTTATTTTTTGGTTGGAAGAGAAAAAGAACTATTTGTTAACAAGTTGAGTGGGAAATTAAACATGAACAGAAGAAAATCGTCAGAGTGTAGACTGTCAACGTTGAAAAGAAAATATAGACACATTGACTGCTTTTCTTGTTCGATTTTGAAGGATTGAAAATCAGAAAGAAGTGTTCCAATTCTAGGATGCGCGCGCATACTTACCATGTAAACTTCCGATGCAAAATCAGGTCAGGTCATCTGGTTAACCCATTCCGAAACAGTTTGGTGCCGATTTTGGCGAATTTAAAAGAAGGAAAGTCGACAACCAGTATTTTCTCAATTTTTTCTATGCATTAATTATGAAAAGTCGGATTTTTAGCTCCACTGGCCGAAGGCCAGCGGGGCTTATGTCATGGCCCTGTGTCCGTCGTGCGTCCGTCCGTGCGTGCGTGCGTGCGTAAACAATTTTCAAACATCTTCTTCTCCAAAACTACTAGACCAATTTCAACCAAACTTCACAGAAATCTTCCTTGCATGAATCTCTACCAAATTCCTTCAAAAGAATAAAATCGGTGCAGAACTTGAATTTTAATTAATTTAATTGATTTAAATTTTCGAAAAATCTTTAAAAATTCTTCTTCTCCAAAACTACTGAACCAATTTTAACCAAACTTCACAGAAATCTTCCTTGCATGAATCTCTACCAAATTCCTTCAAAAGAATAAAATCCACGCAGAACTTGAATTTTAATTAATTTGATTGATTTGAATTTTCGAAAAATCTTTAAAAAATTTTCTTCTCCAAAACTACTGGACCAATTTCAACCAAACTTCACAGAAATCTTCCTTGTATGAATCTCTTCTTAATTCCTTCAAAAAGATAGATACTGTGTATAACTTGAATTTTAATTAATTTAATTGAATTAAATTTTCGAAAAATCTTTAAAAATTCTTCTTCTCCAAAACTACTGGACCAATTCCAACCAAACTTCACAGAAATCTTCCTTGCATGAATCTCTACCAAATTCCTTCAAAAGAGTAAAATCTGTGTAGAACTTGAATTTTAATTAATTTAATTGATTTAAATTTTCGAAAAATCTTTAAAAATTCTTCTTCTCCAAAATTCCTGGACCAATTTCAACCAAACTTAATAGAAATGTTCCTTGCATGAATCTCTTCTTAATTCTTTCAAAAAAATGAATCCTGTGTTTAACTTAAATTTTGATTAATCAAATTAGATTAATTTTTTGAAAAATCTTCTTTTCCAAAACTATTGGACCAATTTTAACCAAACTTCACACTAATCTTCCTTGCATGAATCTCCTTTAAATTCCCTTAAAAAATCTGTGTAGAACTTAAATTTTAATAAATTTAATTAAATTGAATTTTCAAATAATTGTTAAACAATCTTCTTCTCCAAAACTACAGGTCGAATTTCAACCAAACTTCACAGGAATCTTCCTTACATGAATCTCTCCCAAATTCCTTCATGATCGGATGAAAAGCTTGGCGCTGTGGGCTAGGCTTATTTTTCGCTATATGAAACAGTGTAATTAATTTTAACAAAATTTTATAAACATTTCTGCTCCTTAATTACTTATTGGATTTCATTCTGGTGTAGCATGAATCTTCTTTGGATAGACCTCTATTGTATTCCTTAGGGAAGTTTGTAGTCTAAATGTCTAAAAGCCAGTGGAGCGATACAGGGCCATCTTGGCCCTCTTGTTTAGTTCGCCACCTGGGCCCCAAGCTGGAAGATTTGAGTCGCCCAGCGTATTTTCTAGTCGCCGTGGGCGAGTGGGCGACCGCTAATTTTTATCCCTGATGATGTAGATTCTCAACCAATCATTAATTGCAGGAGGATGCGGAATCCCATGCACGTAAACGACGACAGGCTGTGGCAGCTAGACGAGCGAGAAACGAAGCGAGAAAACGAGTCCGAAACCAGATCAAGAATGGAGAACTGGAAACATTGAAGGAAATGAAGGAGATTAAAGAACACATAGTAAAGAAAGAGAAGGTCATTGTTGTGCAACAAGAAGAAGAGAAAAAATTAGGTATGTATTCTTAATGAACTCTTAGCCCTTTTCTAAATCACAACATTTTAGGCTTGTCCAAATTCACCAATTTCTCAGTCTCAATCCAGGGGTCACGAGTTCGAACCCCGGTTCGGCCACTATCCACACTGTCATTTGACAAAAAGCTGTTTGTCTCTCCTATTGGTGTGAATCATCTATACATGAGAGAGCAGCTTGAGGTTCTGTTTGTATATTGTGGTAGTACTGGTGAAAGAAATACCAGGAATCCAGGCTTAGGTGCTCCAGCTGCGAAATGACCATAGCATTTGAAAACGGCATAAAACCCCAATAAATCAAATTGTCCAAATTCAAAATTATTAAAAATTTCAAAATTAATTAAACTATATAAAAGTGTGCAAAATATTAAATGGAAATGGGAAATAGCTGGTTGTCAGCAACTTCTTTTCCTTTTATGGTTCCAAATTCTGTAATGCTAAGAAAGTCAAAAACTGCTTGTTTTGGCAAGTTTTAAAAAGCTGATGTTAAATTATAATGAATGTTTAATTTGTTCACCTTGGCCTTTATTTTGTCTGTAGAAATAAGGAAAATAATAAAGACTGCTAAACTTGTTATTATCTCCATTATAACACTCAAAATAACAAAACGCACATTCGAAATGTGTTATTTTGTGGAAATTCTGCAATGAACTAGTTTTCGGCGTAGGAACGCATTGGCGGTCAAGTGACGTCATTGATGACGTCATTTGACGTTACCTTGACGCTACGTGACGTTTTGGCGCATACACAAAGCATAATTACATAGAGTCATTATTGGTCAAATAAAACCTTATGCAGTTCTTCTTTCGCTATATATGGATTTTACAGAAACGTGTTATAATAATCAGCATATCCTCCTTTTGCCTCTTTATTTTTGTGCTGTATCATAGTACATAAATCTTATCTTAATCGATATCTGTTAAGTGTTTCTTGAAAATATTGCTGTAAAAGATAATTCTTATTGCAGGTCAAAGAAGGAACAGGAGGAAAATGTTGTCAGTGTTAAAGAACAAAGTCCAGAAAAATAAGACAAAGGAGAAAGTGTTGGCGCTAGACAGTCTGAACTTGCTTCATAACCATACACTTTTATCTACCTCAACTGGTAAGGTCTGATCTTGGTCTACATTTTCAGTTCAGATAAGCATGTAGATAAACCGGCTATTTTAACTTTTCACTCAATATGTTATGTTGTTTTGGAAATGATAAACCAAAGATCATCAAGTTTCAAGCTGCTGCCTTTTGCTGCTACTGCTAAATTTCTCTTTTTCTGAAGAAAAGTAATTTGTGGTAACTCATTTGCCTAGAAAAATTACCATCATGCTAGTATTATAAACTGTAACCTGTGTTGTTGAAGTACCATGACTGTTGCAGCAACTCATGTGTTCTCTATTATATTTACAGCAAGTAAGGACAGTCTGAAGAACTACAATGAACCCAGTATGACAACACTGTCTAACCTCTACTTTAAACCATTACTGCTGCAGCTATTCATGTGTTCTCTATTATATTTACAGCAAGTAAAGACAGTCTGAAGAACTACAATGAACCCAGCATGACAACACTGTCTAACCTCTACTTTAAACCATGACTGCTGCAGCTATTCATGTGTTCTCTATTATAATTACAGCAAGTAAGGACAGTCTGAAGAAATACAGAGAACCCAGCATGACAACACTATCTAACCTCTACTTTAAACCATTACTGCTGCAGCTATTCATGTGTTCTCTATTATAATTACAGCAAGTAAGGACAGTCTGAAGAACTACAATGGACCCAGTATGACCACTTTATCTAACCTCTACTTTAAACCATTACTTCTGCAGCTATTCATGTGTTCTCTGTATTATATTTACAGCAAGTAAGGACAGTCTGAAGAACTACAATGAACCCAGCATGACTGACGACACTATCTAACCTGTACTTTAAACCATTACTGCTGCAGCTATTCATGTGTTCTCTATTATATTTACAGCAAGTAAAGACAGTCTGAAGAACTACAATGAACCCAGTATGACGACACTATCTAACCTCTACTTTAAACCATTACTGCTGCAGCTATTCATGTGTCCTATATTTAATTACAGCAAGTAAAGACAGTCTGAAGAACTACAATGAACCCAGTATGACGACACTATCTAACCTCTACTTTAAACCATGACTGCTGCAGCTATTCATGTGTTCTCTATTATATTTACAGCAAGTAAAGACAGTCTGAAGAACTACAATGAACCCAGTATGACGACACTATCTAACCTCTACTTTAAACCATTACTGCTGCAGCTATTCATGTGTCCTATATTTAATTACAGCAAGTAAAGACAGCCTGAAGAACTACAATGAACCCAGCATGACAACACTATCTAACCTCTACTTTAAACCATTACTGCTGCAGCTATTCATGTGTTCTCTTTTATATTTACAGCAAGTAAAGACAGTCTGAAGAACTACAATGAACCCAGCATGACAACACTATCTAACCTCTACTTTAAACCATTACTGCTGCAGCTATTCATGTGTTCTATATTTAATTACAGCAAGTAAAGACAGTCTGAAGAACTACAATGAACCCAGCATGACAACACTATCTAACCTCTACTTTAAACCATGACTGCTGCAGCTATTCATGTGTTCTCTATTATATTTACAGCAAGTAAAGACAGCCTGAAGAACTACAATGAACCCAGCATGACCACACTGTCTAACCTCTACTTTAAACCATGACTGCTGCAGCTATTCATGTGTTCTCTATTATATTTACAGCAAGTAAAGACAGTCTGAAGAACTACAATGAACCCAGCATGACGACTCTATCTAACCTCTACTTTAAACCATGACTGCTGCAGCTATTCATGTGTTCTCTATTATATTTACAGCAAGTAAAGGCAGTCTGAAGAACTACAATGAACCCAGCATGACGACTCTATCTAACCTCTACTTTAAACCATGACTGTTGCAGCTATTCATGTGTTCTCTATTATATTTACAGCAAGTAAGGACAGTCTGAAGAACTACAATGGACCCAGCATGACCACACTGTCTAACCTCTACTTTAAACCATTACTGCTGCAGCTATTCATGTATTCTCTATTATATTTACAGCAAGTAAAGACAGTCTGAAGAACTACAATGAACCCAGCATGACAACACTGTCTAACCTCTACTTTAAACCATGACTGCTGCAGCTATTCATGTGTTCTCTATTATATTTACAGCAAGTAAAGACAGTCTGAAGAACTACAATGAACCCAGCATAACCACTCTAACCTCTACTTAAAACAATGACTGCTGCAGCTATTCATGTGTTCTCTATTATAATTACAGCAAGTAAAGACAGTCTGAAGAACTACAATGAACCCAGCATGACAACACTATCTAACCTCTACTTTAAACCATGACTGCTGCAGCTATTCATGTGTTCTCTATTATATTTACAGCAAGTAAAGACAGTCTGAAGAACTACAATGAACCCAGCATGACCACACTGTCTAACCTCTACTTTAAACCATGACTGCTGCAGCTATTCATGTGTTCTCTATTATATTTTCAGCAAGTAAAGACAGTCTGAAGAACTACAATGAACCCAGCATGACCACACTATCTAACCTGTACTTTAAACCATGACTACTGCAGCTATTCATGTGTTCTCTATTATAATTACAGCAAGTAAAGACAGTCTGAAGAACTACAATGAACCCAGTATGACGACACTATCTAACCTCTACTTTAAACCATTACTGCTGCAGCTATTCATGTGTTCTTTATTTAATTACAGCAAGTAAAGACAGTCTGAAGAACTACAATGAACCCAGCATAACAACACTGTCTAACCTCTACTTTAAACCATTACTCCTGCAGCTATTCATGTGTTCTCTATTATATTTACAGCAAGTAAAGACAGTCTGAAGAACTACAATGAACCCAGCATGACAACACTATCTAACCTCTACTTTAAACCATGACTGTTGCAGCTATTCATGTGTTCTCTATTATATTTACAGCAAGTAAAGACAGTCTGAAGAACTACAATGAACCCAGCATGACAACACTATCTAACCTCTACTTTAAACCATGACTGTTGCAGCTATTCATGTGTTCTCTATTATATTTACAGCAAGTAAAGACAGTCTGAAGAACTACAATGAACCCAGCATGACCACACTGTCTAACCTCTACTTTAAACCATAACTGCTGCAGCTATTCATGTGTTCTCTATTATATTTACAGCAAGTAAAGACAGTCTGAAGAACTACAATGAACCCAGTATGACCACACTATCTAACCTCTAGTTTAAACCATTACTGCTGCAGCTATTCATGTGTTCTCTGTATTATATTTACAGCAAGTAAGGACAGTCTGAAGAACTACAATGAACCCAGCATGACGACTCTGTCTAACCTCTACTTTAAACCATTACTGCTGCAGCTATTCATGTGTTCTATATTTTATTACAGCAAGTAAAGACAGTCTGAAGAACTACAATGAACCCAGTATGACGACACTATCTAACCTCTACTTTAAACCATTACTGCTGCAGCTATTCATGTGTTCTTTATTTAATTACAGCAAGTAAAGACAGTCTGAAGAACTACAATGAACCCAGCATGACAACACTATCTAACCTCTACTTTAAACCATGACTGCTGCAGCTATTCATGTGTTCTCTATTATAATTACAGCAAGTAAAGACAGTCTGAAGAACTACAATGAACCCAGCATGACAACACTGTCTAACCTCTACTTTAAACCATTACTGCTGCAGCTATTCATGTGTTCTCTATTATAATTACAGCAAGTAAGGACAGTCTGAAGAACTACAATGAACCCAGCATGACAACACTGTCTAACCTCTACTTTAAACCATGACTGCTGCAGCTATTCATGTGTTCTCTATTATAATTACAGCAAGTAAGGACAGTCTGAAGAACTACAATGAACCCAGCATGACAACACTGTCTAACCTCTACTTTAAACCATGACTGTTGCAGCTATTCATGTGTTCTCTATTATATTTACAGCAAGTAAAGACAGTCTGAAGAACTACAATGAACCCAGCATGACAACACTATATAACCTCTACTTTAAACCATGACTGCTGCAGCTATTCATGTGTTCTCTATTATATTTACAGCAAGTAAAGACAGTCTGAAGAACTACAATGAACCCAGCATGACAACACTGTCTAACCTCTACTTTAAACCATGACTACTGCAGCTATTCATGTGTTCTCTATTATAATTACAGCAAGTAAAGACAGTCTGAAGAACTACAATGAACCCAGCATAACCACTCTAACCTCTACTTTAAACCATGAATGCTGCAGCTATTCATGTGTTCTCTATTATATTTACAGCAAGTAAAGACAGTCTGAAGAACTACAATGAACCCAGAATGACAACACTGTCTAACCTCTACTTTAAACCATTACTCCTGCAGCTATTCATGTGTTCTCTATTATATTTACAGCAAGTAAAGACAGTCTGAAGAACTACAATGAACCCAGTATGACCACTCTAACCTCTACTTTAAACCATGACTGCTGCAGCTATTCATGTGTTCTCTATTATATTTACAGCAAGTAAAGACAGTCTGAAGAACTACAATGAACCCAGTATGACCACACTATCTAACCTCTACTTTAAACCATGACTGTTGCAGCTATTCATGTGTTCTCTATTATATTTTCAGCAAGTAAAGACAGTCTGAAGAACTACAATGAACCCAGCATGACAACACTGTCTAACCTCTACTTTAAACCATGACTGCTGCAGCTATTCATGTGTTCTCTATTATATTTACAGCAAGTAAAGACAATCTGAAGCAGAGCTCCAGATAATTTCTTGAGGCAAGGGGTATTTACCCCTCAGAATTTTTTCCAATGCGTATTTCCAGATATTTTTTGTGGCAGGGCGTATTTACGTTCTTGTCCGGGAAAATAAATAGGAACATCCGACCGGAACGACCCACTTTCATTTTCGGGTTCGAGGCCATCTAACCGCGGTATGTTTCTGACCATCGAGGTTTCTTTCTGAACAAAATTATCATTGTGTGCTATCTTTGCCTGTAGGGCCACTTCAGAACGAATATCGGCAAAAATCGTCTTAAGTTATGATCTGCTCAGCAGTGGATTTACTCGTTTGTCAGTTTGAAAAGAAAACAAACACCTTCGAGTTGTCATTTACGATTTACGGATTGACGCAATGGTCTGTAAATCGGGTAGCGATTTGCTTTCACAGAGATAACCGATTGATTGAAATTCAAACAAATACAACACTTGGCATCATTCGGTAGATCTACGGAATAGCCGATTATCGCTCGGCTGGTGACGTAATTGGTATTCGCCAATTATTCAAGACTGTGATTGGCTGATTAAAGTCGTAATAGATATCGGATAGCTGACTGCCGTAAACTATTTTTTACAGACAAAAAGTTTGTGTTAATTTTTGGAATTTCCTAGTGTATGTTTTTTCTCTCGACATTTTCCGATCTTGATACGCTAACTGGCAATTATCAAATGCGTTTTCATTATTTTGAATGCGTATTTGTACGCATTTTTATAAAAGTTAATGCGTATTCAGACCAAATCAATGCGTATTTTACGCAAATACGCATCCTATCTGGAGCTCTGCTGAAGAACTACAATGAACCCAGCATGACAACACTATCTAACCTCTACTTTAAACCATGACTGTTGCAGCTATTCATGTGTTCTCTATTATATTTACAGCAAGTAAAGACAGTCTGAAGAACTACAATGAACCCAGCATGACAACACTATCTAACCTCTACTTTAAACCATGACTGTTGCAGCTATTCATGTGTTCTCTATTATATTTACAGCAAGTAAAGACAGTCTGAAGAACTACAATGAACCCAGCATGACAACACTGTCTAACCTCTACTTTAAACCATTACTGCTGCAGCTATTCATGTGTTCTCTATTATATTTACAGCAAGTAAAGACAGTCTGAAGAACTACAATGAACCCAGCATGACAACACTGTCTAACCTCTACTTTAAACCATTACTGCTGCAGCTATTCATGTGTTCTCTATTATAATTACAGCAAGTAAAGACAGTCTGAAGAACTACAATGAACCCAGCATGACGACTCTATCTAACCTCTACTTTAAACCATGAATGCTGCAGCTATTCATGTATTCTCTATTATATTTACAGCAAGTAAAGACAGTCTGAAGAACTACAATGAACCCAGAATGACAACACTGTCTAACCTCTACTTTAAACCATTACTCCTGCAGCTATTCATGTGTTCTCTATTATATTTACAGCAAGTAAAGACAGTCTGAAGAACTACAATGAACCCAGTATGACCACACTATCTAACCTCTACTTTAAACCATGACTGTTGCAGCTATTCATGTGTTCTCTATTATATTTTCAGCAAGTAAAGACAGTCTGAAGAACTACAATGAACCCAGCATGACAACACTGTCTAACCTCTACTTTAAACCATGACTGCTGCAGCTATTCATGTGTTCTCTATTATATTTACAGCAAGTAAAGACAGTCTGAAGAACTACAATGAACCCAGCATGACAACACTGTCTAACCTCTACTTTAAACCATGACTGCTGCAGCTATTCATGTGTTCTCTATTATATTTACAGCAAGTAAAGACAGTCTGAAGAACTACAGAGAACCCAGCATGACAACACTATCTAACCTCTACTTTAAACCATGACTGCTGCAGCTATTCATGTGTTCTCTATTAAAATTACAGCAAGTAAAGACAGTCTGAAGAACTACAATGAACCCAGCATGACAACACTGTCTAACCTCTACTTTAAACCATTACTCCTGCAGCTATTCATGTGTTCTCTATTATAATTACAGCAAGTAAGGACAGTGAAGAACTACAATGGACCCAGCATGACCACACTATCTAACCTCTACTTTAAACCATTACTGCTGCAGCTATTCATGTGTTCTCTATTATAATTACAGCAAGTAAGGACAGTCTGAAGAACTACAATGGACCCAGCATGACAACACTGTCTAACCTGTACTTTAAACCATTACTTCTGCAGCTATTCATGTGTTCTCTATTATATTTACAGCAAGTAAAGACAGTCTGAAGAACTACAATGAACCCAGTATGACCACACTATCTAACCTCTACTTTAAACCATTACTGCTGCAGCTATTCATGTGTTCTCTATTATATTTACAGCAAGTAAAGACAGTCTGAAGAACTACAATGAACCCAGTATGACCACACTATCTAACCTCTACTTTAAACCATGACTGCTGCAGCTATTCATGTGTTCTCTATTATATTTACAGCAAGTAAAGACAGTCTGAAGAACTACAATGAACCCAGCATGACAACACTATCTAACCTCTACTTTAAACCATTACTGCTGCAGCTATTCATGTGTTCTATATTTAATTACAGCAAGTAAAGACAGTCTGAAGAACTACAATGAACCCAGTATGACGACACTATCTAACCTCTACTTTAAACCATGACTGCTGCAGCTATTCATGTGTTCTCTATTATATTTACAGCAAGTAAAGACAGTCTGAAGAACTACAATGAACCCAGCATGACGACTCTATCTAACCTCTACTTTAAACCATGACTGCTGCATCTATTCATGTGTTCTCTATTATATTTACAGCAAGTACAGACAGTCTGAAGAACTACAATGAACCCAGCATGACAACACTATCTAACCTCTACTTTAAACCATTACTGCTGCAGCTATTCATGTGTTCTCTTTTATATTTACAGCAAGTAAAGACAGCCTGAAGAACTACAATGAACCCAGTATGACAACACTATCTAACCTCTACTTTAAACCATGACTGCTGCAGCTATTCATGTGTTCTATATTTAATTACAGCAAGTAAGGACAGTCTGAAGAACTACAATGAACCCAGCATGACCACACTATCTAACCTCTACTTTAAACCATTACTGCTGCAGCTATTCATGTGTTCTCTATTATATTTACAGCAAGTAAAGACAGCCTGAAGAACTACAATGAACCCAGCATGACAACACTGTCTAACCTCTACTTTAAACCATTACTGTTGCAGCTATTCATGTATTCTCAATTATAATTACAGCAAGTAAAGGCAGTCTGAAGAACTACAATGAACCCAGCATGACAGCACTGTCTATCCTCTACTTTAAACCATGACTGCTGCAGCTATTCATGTGTTCTATATTTAATTACAGCAAGTAAAGACAGTCTGAAGAACTACAATGAACCCAGTATGACGACTCTATCTAACCTCTACTTTAAACCATGACTGGTGCAGCTATTCATGTGTTCTCTATTATATTTACTGCAAGTAAAGACAGTCTGAAGAACTACAATGAACCCAGTATGACGACTCTATCTAACCTCTACTTTAAACCATGACTACTGCAGCTATTCATGCGTTCTCTATTATATTTACAGCAAGTAAGGACAGTCTGAAGAACTACAATGAACCCAGCATGACAACACTATATAACCTCTACTTTAAACCATTACTGCTGCAGCTATTCATGTGTTCTCTGTATTATATTTACAGCAAGTAAAGACAGTCTGAAGAACTACAATGAACCCAGCATGACGACACTGTCTAACCTCTACTTTAAACCATGACTGCTGCATCTATTCATGTGTTCTCTATTATATTTACAGCAAGTAAAGACAGTCTGAAGAACTACAATGAACCCAGCATGACCACACTATCTAACCTCTACTTTAAACCATGACTGCTGCAGTTATTCATGTGTTCTCTATTATATTTACAGCAAGTAAGGACAGTCTGAAGAACTACAATGAACCCAGTATGACCACACTGTCTAACCTCTACTTTAAACCATGACTGTTGCAGCTATTCATGTGTTCTCTATTATATTTACAGCAAGTAAAGACAGTCTGAAGAACTACAATGAACCCAGTATGACCACACTATCTAACCTCTATTTTAAACCATGACTGTTACAGCTATTCATGTGTTCTCTATTATATTTACAGCAAGTAAAGACAGTCTGAAGAACTACAATGAACCCAGTATGACCACACTGTCTAACCTCTACTTTAAACCATGACTGTTGCAGCTATTCATGTGTTCTCTATTATATTTACAGCAAGTAAAGACAGTCTGAAGAACTACAATGAACCCAGTATGACAACACTATCTAACCTCTACTTTAAACCATTACTGCTGCAACTATTCATGTGTTCTCTATTATATTTACAGCAAGTAAAGATAGTCTGAAGAACTACAATGAACCCAGTATGACAACACTGTCTAACCTCTACTATAAACCATGACTGTTGCAGCTATTCATGTGTTCTCTATTATATTTACAGCAAGTAAAGACAGTCTGAAGAACTACAATGAACCCAACATGACAACACTGTCTAACCTCTACTTTAAACCATGACTGCTGCATCTATTCATGTGTTCTCTATTATAATTACAGCAAGTAAAGACAGTCTGAAGAACTACAATGAACCCAGTATGACGACACTGTCTAACCTCTACTTTAAACCATGACTGCTGCAGCTATTCATGTGTTCTCTATTATATTTACAGCAAGTAAAGACAGTCTGAAGAACTACAATGAACCCAGTATGACAACACTGTCTAACCTCTACTTTAAACTGTGACTGGTGCAGCTATTCATGCGTTCTCTATTATATTTACAGCAAGTAAGGACAGTCTGAAGAACTACAATGAACCCAGCATGACGACACTGTCTAACCTCTACTTTAAACCGTCAGAGAAACCTCAGTCTGTGTCTGCTCTAGAGATGACACCAATGGTTCAACAACTAATGGGTAAGCTGATTACTTCTATTACTTCTATTAACCCTTTCCCAAACAGCAAAATTTTAGGGTGGTCGAATTCAAATGACACAAATGACAAAATGGAAGGTATTAAAGATAGAATGTGTGTAAAATATGGCATAGAAAATATTGAGACAAAAGGAGAAACAGCTGGTTATCAGCAGTTTCTTCTTTTTTTTCAATATTTTCCCAAGCCTTTCCTATTGAGGGCATCAAAACCAGGTCTTGTTTGGGAAAGGGTTAAATTGTTCAAGCAAAAGATGAGAGGGGCTAAAGGCATTCTTAATTTGTAATTTAAAGTCCAAACCCTATGTTGTGGGTACTCATTTGAATTGTCTCAGAGAGACAATTCCAATGAGTACCCAAAACATTGGATTTGATGAACAATAATTGAAATATTACATTTTGAGTCATCACCCCCTCTTATCTATAGCTCTGAAATATTACTGCAGGTAGTTTGTCTGTCCTTGAGCAAGTTCTTTTTGGCTCGACACATCCTACAGTTTCAATTGCATCAAGTCTGCCCATCTATCATCTTCGCAAGCCAAGGGTGACATCTACGACGTAACGTTGTTTCTGTATTCACCCTTGGCGTATTTAGTCTGATTTTCTTGGTCTCCTGGAAAGCGTTTTCATTGGTTCCAGCGAGGTCTCGCTGGAACCAATCAGATTGTCGACTGATACATTTGTTATGAGTAACCAAATCATGACAACGGGCGGGAAAAGGCATTGCATTTGCAACTCAAAAACGCGAAGATGGGCGATTTTTCCTAAGAATTTCGCTGCAATAGACAAGAATTCCCTAACTTTAATCGACGAATTATTATACTTTCGACAATTCGACCAAAAAAGCAGCTAACTTTTACATAATCCGCATGATGTATGACCCGAAAGACAACGCGCGTTAATGACGTCATCA
This sequence comes from Fragum sueziense, assembly GCA_963680895.1. Classification (NCBI taxonomy): domain Eukaryota; kingdom Metazoa; phylum Mollusca; class Bivalvia; order Cardiida; family Cardiidae; genus Fragum; species Fragum sueziense. The sequence continues at coordinate 62,412,921 of OY804594.1, read as the reverse complement.
ATAATGGACGTAAACAACTAGCAGAACAGCCGCTAGGCGGCGCTTTGCGATTTCAAGAAAATCGAACTAAATCCGCCAAGGGTGAATACAAACGTAGGTGGGTTCAACCTTGGCTAGCGAAGATGACCATCTATGTGCCTGTATATTACTAAATGTTCATTAAACCCTATGTGGTGGGTACTCATTAGAATTGTCTCGTCGAGACAATTCAAATGAGTACCCACAACAGAGTTTGGATTTGAAATAAAAGCAATCAGTTTATCTTCACCTCTTATCTGTTGTTCTGAGTACAGCCCGAAATTCTGCTATCTGGTATTGGGTGACCATCTTTACCTATTTCTTTTCCAGATGTGTTTTGTCAGCAGTATATGCAGTTTTTAAAGCACATGCAAACTCCAGATTATAGAGAATCAGTGAAAAGGCAGATAGAGAAAGAGAAGGTGGGTCTAATTGTGATTATATTGTCCGCTGCATTCGAAAATGTTGTAACTGTATCTTGAATAAGCTGTATTTACAGTATTTTTAACCCATTACCAAACAACAAAATTTTGACTTGTCCAAATTCAAAGATGTTGCAGATGACAATTAAAAACGAATGAAAAAGTACATTTTTTTTCAATCATTTTGTATGGAAAATATTGTGGGAAATGAAGAAATTGCTTGTCACAAGCAATTTCTTGATTTTCCACAATGTTTTCCATAGCTATTTTCTTGAGGGTAGTCAAAAAGAGTCACTGTGTGGTAATGGGTTAATGTAGCCAACAATACATTTTATTATCAGCTAAAGGTATACCTAAACTGTCTGTTTAACCAATCAAAGCTATGAAAGTGAATATCAGGCAGCTCCACAGTAGACTTCTGGCATTAACTACATGTATGTGCTCTTATTGTGATAACTATTTGGGATGGCTTCGATGTATATTGGTTTTGAAAACGTCACATGAAAACTTAATACAAGTACATTGGTGTTTCACAAACACATCTTGTATTTTGATCTGAACAGAGATGTATGTATGATATAGAAAATTGCTATTTTTAATCTGCTCTTAGTATCATAAAACTATAATGCACAAAATGTGACAAGGAAATGATATTTTAATAAATTCTGTCATCCAACAGTTGAAGCAGCTAGACCTGAATGCCCAGGTTGAACGTTTAGAGAATCAGATACATCAGCTACAGAATGATAGTACCAAACAGCTTACCACCAGATTAAATGAGGTGAGAATAAATTGTAACTATCCCAGATTATGATAAAATGAGCGAGGGTCTGGAAATAGTTATCTTCTTCATGACCTGTAGCAATCATGGGACCCAGGGTTTTTGTCAGGCTGCACTTATGCACAGACTAATCTGGAAGCATGAGTTTCAAATACTATTAGAAAAAAATTATACTTTCCACCACCACACATTTAGGATGTCACCTGAAAAATTCATTTTGTTTTGGAAAGGTTCAGTGCGGTTACAGATCCTTAACTGGCATGATTGAATTTTTCTTGTATATTTCCTAACCAATAACCATAAGTGAATTGACCCTGAAATAATAATATTTTTTACTGCTGATTCAAGATCACATAATTATACTGAATAAATTTGTGGTGAAATATCAGTTCAGAATCAGTAGTGTAAAAAGTTGCTATAACTGGTTTTGTGTTGGAAAATATATGAATGTCTAGAAATAATTTACTTAATTAACAGCTTGGAATGGAGGTGAAGACACCAACAGGGTTTATAGAACAAGCTAAGGGTATCCTGAATGATCACAACGAGCTGGAGTCTGTAGTGCAAGTTTTACAGTCAGAGATTACAAGTCTGGAGGCAGAAAGTCAGGCACTGGTAAGTGTTATATAGACATTCTTGATAGTTCATTCCATTTGAGACAGGAAATGTTGGGACTGTTCTGATTTGAAAAGATGTTGCTGACGCCAGACAACAATTTGAAGTTGATTAGATTTTAAAGTTATCTGCATTTTATGTTAGAAAATATTGTAGGTTATGAAGAAATTCCTTGTCATAAGCAATTTCTTCATTTGCCACAATGTTTTGTAGCAACTTTAACTTGGAGGACAAATGAATTTGTCTATTGTGGCTTATTATTTGTTCCAATGTTAATGTAAAAGTAATGAATGATTGAATTAGCTAAGATTAAGCTAGAGGGTTCCTCTTTGTTAAAATTTGTTGTACAAGTTATAAAATCTGACGATAAGGTGTCTTAAAGCTTAAAGTTAGGCTCTTGTATGAAAGGTTTCTGAATATGATTGTCATAAATTTTTACAGAATGTAATAAATCTTTCATATACCTCAAAGAAGTGTATTTATTTTGCTCCCAATTTTCTGTATCTCATGATTTAATCCATTGCCACATAATGACGCCCTTTGAAGTCCCACAAAATAATTGCTTTGGAAAACATTGTGGAAAAAGAAGAAATTCCTTGTGGCAGTCAATTTCTTCATGTCCCACAATAGTCTGTGATAATCGGTAATCCGTGTGCATTTGAGTATTAAGAATGCCAACAACGCAAATAAGAGAAACAATTCCTTGGTAATGATGAAACTGCTTGTTGGCATATCTGTAGACGCGTCGTTTTCCTGTGACGTCACATCAAAGACAACAATAATAAACAACAAAATTGAGATAAACAGTCCATTACTGGGATATTGTACAGAAAGAGTACAAGAAATTAACTCAAATCCTTTGATATAATTGTTTTAAAGAAAACGCATCATTTTGTAAAACTTGGTAAATGCGTTTTAGTATTCAGACGTCACACTGACGTCAAATTACAAACATACATGCTTATTGCTTATATGAATGGTTTTAGCAATATTTTGTACATAATCACACACAATGAAGGTAACATCATGAAAATTTTATATCAAGAGTCACAACTTATGAGTACGTCAAAAGATAAATAACGTCGATGATAGGTCAATTTTATTTGATACATATATCCACTGTATTACGACTGCAAAGTGATAAAACCCTTAAACTTTAACTTTTTAATGTTCCATTATGTGATTTTCATTCGATATTTTTGCTCTGAAGCCTTACCGTCAACAACGTCATTGTAACATCGTTACTATTAATAATCATTAAATTTACATACAAACATCCTGATGATTAATATTTGTGAAACCAGTACATGAACATTGAAAAGTTAAAACTTATAAGGCTTGTTATTCACTTTTCTAGTTTTATTTAGGTATTCACTGTAATGTAGAATATTTATTCCACTTACCACTATTTCATTTTTTATTTGATTTTCCTTTATAAGTTTAAAGTTGTGTGGGAAAATGTTATATACTTTATTTCAAGAGCCGTTTCTCTACTTGTTAGTGTTTTTCCAAGAAAAGAATTATCCTAAAACTATAAACTATTCTAGTAGATTTCGATTATGTTAAGGTTGAACTTTAAGTTACCTGGCATAAATGAATTGTTGCGTGCACCCATGAATAAAAACAGAATACTCATCGAGTAAGAAGAGATTAGACAACGATTCTTAAAAGAAAATAAAGTATGATAAAATATACGGTGTAAAAATCGAAAAAAAATAGATCTCTACTTATAAAGGCTCACCATACTTAGCTGAAGTACGGTAGAAGACTGAAAACATTTATTAATCTGTAAATTGTTCTGGATTCAAACAAGCATCTTTGTCCGCTCCTTTTTACCAGTACAGACCAGCCCGTTTGCCTTGATGGCCGACACATTGTCTTGATACAACTACACATTACAAGTTCCCAGAGTGCATATCGGTCACATGTGTAAGGAACCTCATTGTAACCTTCAAATTTTGATTGTGTTACAGATACAAAGTGTTAAGGTTGATCTCTGCCTGATTTAATGATACTAGTTTTTTGATGGCACTGCAACAAAATCACTGCATCAAGAACTGTAATTTCTCTGTTTCAAGGTCAAAAAGATACCAGTACCATGCTTGATATTGCATTTTCTCTGAGTATGGCCGTACGTAGTGTTTCATGGCATTTCCTTGCTCGTTGTTTCACAGTCTTTTTTGTAGCACCACTGTATTACTGTCTTTATTCTTTTGACATAAAAAGCTATCATCAAACATGCTGAAACGTGAGCAATTTCAGGTTTTGTCCCCGTACTGGGACATGATATCTACACCCTGGAGTAAAACTCCACAGGGATCTTTTGTTGGTTCACTGACTAGAGTTCGATCTAGAACTTGACATGATACAATGGCTCCATTGGGTAGATATCCTTGGCTTCTTCGACAGATAATCTGCTCGGCATTATATTTACAACACAAAAACTAATGCACATGGGTATAAATAACACCCACAATAATGTACGCAATACACGTCTTTGTACCACAACCATGTAGTTGTAATTTATTTTGTATACAGGGTTCGCACAGTCTTAAAAGTGCTTAAATTTGAGCCTGTTTCTTGAAAAGTGCTTAAAAACAAAAATAGTGCTTAAAAGTGCTTGATTTTGATCCCTCTCTTAAAAAGTCCTTAAAAAGTGCTTGAATTTGTCATAAACATGCTTAAAAATGATTGAATGGCTGAATTCAAGGTAGATAGTAGATGATTTAAACATCTACACTTGAGAATTATTTTGGTGACAAAAGTGGAGATACGATCTTGAACAAGCCTCCGTCAGAGACTGACACATTTGCAATTCCTCCTCCACCTCCAACTTCTTTGCAAGAATTATGCCCCTGTGAAAGTAAGAAATTTGGCAGGGCAGTGTATATTGGAACTGAAGCATTAGTGACTGGTGTTCGAAGAAACGTGCTTTAAAAATGAAATTATGTGCTTAAGAAGTGCTTAAAAAGTCCTTGAATTTTGGCATGAGCTGTCTGTATGAACCCTGGTATAAATTAAGAACTAAATACTTCTGTAATTGGATGCTAAACGTACAAAACTATAAACTAGATACACAATATTTGGGATTCAATACATGTACGCTCGCATCAGGACAGTTTCCACTGACAAAATTACAATATATACAGGTCTTCTCAGAAAATGATTGAAATATGCCCTCTTGATTCCCGAGACACAAAATTACACAATGTGTTCAACATTCTTTTAATTATGTTAATTCAGTGCGCAAAAAGGAATGTGACAATTGTCAATAAAAAGGAAATGTTTGGAAAATTAAAACATGATTTACCCCACCCACAGCTCTTCTTTTTTTGCTGTACTCATCAGCAATACAAGTGTGTCATTCGTTGTTTTGTTTTTCTCCATCGATTGGGTTCTGCTAAAAATCCATGTAACTTAAAATGATAATAAATGCATTATCTGAAGCTCTACGACGATTTAGTGCTTTTTAAGCTTTACTCATATAACATCCTTACATTCAATGATAACTGACAACAAATCATGCAAAATAATCTAATTGGTACTTATTAATTCACATATAAAATTTTATATATAAAGATATGATAATTATTTAAGTAGCTATAGTCATTTGTAATGTGGCGCTTCAGAACTTTCGATCAGTATACCACACACACGTGGGTCAAGTGCATGTACGGCTGGTGAAATCTATGAAATCGATATTTATCTACTCAATATATCGTCGAAGACGTCCCATCAATAAGACTATAACCACTACTACGCCCGCACGGTTAAACGTAAATGTCAAGATAGATGTCAAGTAGTGCAAAAGTAAAGAACATTGAATACGTCAATAATTGTCTCAATATTGTTAACGACGGCATGTCTATGCATCATACGGGGTATTCATGTATCTATATCCATATATTTGTTAACAGAAACACACATAAACAAAAAACAACATCATTTTCATATGTTTCAACTAAACTCGGTTTGCAATTAAGCACAATGACAACGTTACGTTATCGACGGAATACGACGTAATGACGCGTTTCCAGATATGCCAACAAGTGGATCATGAAAGTTCAGATATTGATGCACACAACTGCAGTTGTTGGCATGCTTAAAACTCTAATGCATACGGGACGTGATTTCCGGACATACCATCACAGACTACAATGTTTTCTACCCTAAAAGACAAAAAAATGTAAAATTCCATTCACTTGAAATTGTCATCTGCAACATCTGGAATTGGATCGTCAAAAAATTTTGCCATCTGGTAATGGGTTAAGGTAGAATACCCGTAATGTGGCCATTTTGAGATTCATAAAACATAAGATTTTTTCGAGCCTCGTCATAACATATCCGAACTTATTCGGGTAAGGTCGTAAACATTTGGCGTGGAAAGTTCTACTGCCACATGTTTTTGATATGCCCTGATAATTCCGACGTTGCATGAGTCTTATCAGGGGTAGACTACCTTTATCGATATACCTTATTCTTCTTGCTTGTTTTACAGTTTGAAGCCCAGAACCAAATGATTCAGGATCAGAATATTGAAGTGGGAAAATTCAATGGAAAAAAGGTAGATACATTTTCATGCATTTCACACAAATGCATTGTAACAAAGGCAAATACAGTCTTGTGAGCACAAGGTTAATCCATTTCCATAGAATGACGCTTTTTGACACCCCCGAAGGAAATGGCTGTGGAAAACATTGTGGAAAATAAAGAAATTGTGACAAGCAATTTCTTCATTTCCCACAGTGTTTTCTATCCAGAAAGACAAAAAAAGGTCAAATTTGATTCACTTGAAATTGTTATCTGCAACCTCTTAGAATTTGGACATGACTCAAATTTTACTGTCTAGTAATGGGTGTGTAAGTGTCAATGTCTTATGTGCAGAAAACTGATTGAGGTAAATTCCAAACAATGATATTTTTTAGCGAGCAAAGATTTTATGTCAAAGGACCTAATCAGTAAACCGCACAACCATGCCAGCTTGCTCGTTTTTGAGCTAGTTGACCTCTGAATCCCCTAATCACTGTAAGGGTCAGCAGGTCAGGTTAACTCTTTCGCTGCCAATGTCGCCGAAAGGCGACCTATAAGGAGACTGCCAATGTCGCCTTTTGGCGACTTCAAAACAATAGCTTTATTAGGTCATTCAAGGTCAAGGTCAGGGTCATCTGATCAAATTGCCTGATAACAAGTATGCTATTCAACAAAATAGTTTATGTGCAATCATTCCTGAGGGTTTCAGCTTAAAATTCATCAAATAATGATTTTACTATGCTATGAACTGATAAGCCCTGTTATAGAGTTTCAAGAAAATTGGCACTGGAAATAGCACAATTCCAGGAAATTTGGCAGCGAAAGAGTTAACACCATGTGGGCAATAAAATTCCGGCCACTTTAGATTAATAGTCCTGATAACAAAATGCCAATAAATCCACACATGTTTCTTATCTAAGTTCTATAGCCCCATGTCCTTGTTAATTGTGTATTGAGTTAATTGAGTTACATTTACATCATTTTGTTCTTAAAGCCTTTGCGATATATACCTAATACATTTATATAAGTTTGTTCTTAAAGTTTTTTTCATGTTTTTGTGATATCGTTACGAAGCCTCTCTCGGGTGTTAATTTGGAAATTCTATGATACATGTTATTTAAATTGTGTTTATTCATCAAAGACTTTTATACAGACAAATATAGTGGTAAGTAAATACTTTTGTTTATTATTTTCCTTTAACCCTTTCCCAAACGACAAAATTTTAGGGTAATCTAATTTGAAAGCTGCTGCAGACGACAAAATGAATGTTGATAAAGATAAGATATGTGTATGATATAGTACAGAAAATATTGAGGCAAAAGTAAAATGCTGGTTATCAGCAGTTTCTTCTTTTGTTTCAATGTTTTCTCAAGCCTTTTTCTAATAGGGACGTCAAAACCACGTCTTGTTTGGGAAGGATGAAACAGGTTGCACTTCAACCCTTTTCCAAACAAGTACAGGTTTAGAAGTCTGATAGATAAAGCTTGGGAAAATAATGGTAATCAGCATTTTCTCCTTTTGCCTCAATAATATCATATCTTCTGTGCTTTGATTTTGCCAATATGTCATATTTATTATTTACATTTTGTCGTCTGTAGCAGCTTTCAAATTGGATCAGTCTAAAACTTCTTTGTTTGGGAATGGTTTAACCCTATCCAAAACAGCAAACTCTTAAATTCAATTATTGATGCAGATGAACCAATCAAGGATAACAAATTTCTGAAAATCAACATCTTAATAGAAAATGAAAACACACAAAATTTGATAATAACAATTAACAATTGACATGAGTATAACTGGGAAAGGAGAAGATTTTGGTTATACATGTAAGCATATTAATCTTTTCTATCAATGTTTGTGCGGGAGGTCGGAAGCATATTCAGCTTGGAAAAGATTTTAATATGATTCCTAAAGTAAACTGACTTTATTAATACCATGTACTGTTGTGGAACAAATGATCTCCATAAGATGCTGATCAGGACCTTTGTTATACAACTATTATTATCTGGCTGTTATAATTGTTACACACTGTATTAAATTTTATTACATAATTAAGGCATTTGTTTTA